>OZ022263.1:131294926-131319926 GCA_963978885.1 Nemotelus pantherinus
CGAAAGTTTCAGCGGTTTAACGTTGTTTGAGGCTGCCATCCGAAAAATGTTCAAAACTTGGAAAATTTAAAAATTGGTTTCTTGTTTTCATTACAAAAGCTTTGCATATGAGTATGAAATTTGAAGCATCTGTGCACCTTTCATGATTTTTGTACGCAGTTCCTACGACATTTGGCTCACATTAAGGATCATTTTCTGCAAGAACTTCGTTTTGATTTCTAGACTGAATCAAAAGTTATAGGGAAAAAAGCTTTATTTCCCTGAGTAAATTTGCATGATTTATGAGACAAAAATCACCATAGCTGGCAGCTCTATTCTCACTTTTCAAATGTTATCTAAAGTAAGATCCAAGTATTGTGTGAATTTTGTTAAAATCTGATGGCTGAATCGGAAGTTATAAGCCAAATACCGGTTATTTTTCTCAGTGATTTTTCCAGATGGTACCACTACCACAGGGTTGCCCGTATTTCAAAATCACTTCTATTGGACCTGGTCCTAGCTAATACAAACATGCTCTGTAAATTTTATTTTGATCGGATGATCCGTTCGTCAGTTTTCGTGAACAGAAATTTTGAGTGCTGAAAACAGAGGTAATTTGGTGATGGGTTGCCGTTCTTGTGCAAACCGGAATTTTGAAAATTTCAATTTGGCATAACTAACAAAGATCAAAATTTATCAGTGATTTGAATTTTTTGACATTTGAAAGGAGCCTGCTGTAGCTACAGGGTTACCGGCACTATCTTGAAAATCCATGTATGTTAAGTTTTAGTCAAGACCAATACGCTCTTCAAATTTCACGATGCTCCAATGTTATTGTCAGAAGTAATGACAAATCAAAATTTGAAAAAAATCCTTGCTTACTTTTAGGCACGCTGCACCCACATACGGCTCAAAATTTCCAATTTTTTCACATAGACAAGTTTTAAACATAATAAATTTCCCAATACTTTTTTAACAAAAATTAACGCTGCTTGGAAATATAGGAGTATCTCCGAATTCACTAAAACGCTCGCCACTGCCAAACGGTTTAAGATATCTGAATTTGAGCAAGTCATGGACCTACCTACTATATACATCTACGTCTTCCAAAAATTTCAGCTCAATTGGATCGGCCACTGCAGAGATTATCTCCCTTAATCATTTTGCTGATATAAATATATATATATATATATATATATATATATATATATATATATATATATATATATATATATATATATATATATATATATATATATACATATATATATATATATATATATATATATATATATATATATATATATATATATATATATATACACAGGGTCTGTCCTTAAAGTAGTAGGACTGATTTTTTCCCGGGCAGAAGGGCAGACTATAGTCGGTTTCTCCGCCTGGTATTGGTGGAGTGGGGTCTACGGAAAGGCTGAAAGCCAACGGCAGTCAGCTCCTAGCCATAGCAAAGTGTAGATCGCTCGTTTTCGTAACCTCTGCAAGTCCCCTCGTCACGCTGAGTGATGGATTGTCTTTTTGAACAGCGCTACGCCTTCAAATTTTGTGTTAAGCTCGGTAAAACTGGAAAAGAGACTCATGATATGATCAAGACGGCTTACAGTAATAACGCTATGAGTAGATCGAGTGTTTTTGAGTGGCACAAGCTGTTTCGGGAGGGGAGAGTGGAAGTTGAAGACGACGCACGTTCAGGACGACCTTCGAGCTCCAAAACTGATGAAAATGTAGCAAGAGTGAAGTGTTTGCTGGACAGTGACCGTAGATTAAGTGTTCGCATGATTGGGGATCAACTTGGCATTGCCAAAACCCAAGTGTACAAAATTGTAAGTGAAAAATTGCAAATGAGAAAGATCTGCGCTAAATTGGTGCCGCGAGTGCTAACAGACGAGCAAAAGGAAGTTCGCAAACGGATCTGCCAGGACCTTCTCGATGAAGTGAGTGAAAATCCAGACTTCCTAAACAATGTGGTTACGGGGGACGAGACGTGGACATTTGAGTATGATCCTGAGACCAAACGTCAAAGTGCAGAATGGCACACACCTGCATCTCCACGCCACAAAAAGGCTCGCATGAGCAAGTCGAAGCAGAAAAGCATGCTCATTTGCTTTTTTGATTCAAAAGGAGTGATCCACAGAGAATTTGTGCCACAAGGAGAAACTGTTAATGCAGTTTTTTACGTGGAGGTCCTTCAACGGCTGAGAAAACGCATCGTTCGCGTCCGTCCAGGTATCGCCAATTCTTGGCGGCTCCATCACGACAATGCGCCGAGCCACACAGCCTTCCGCGTGGCAGCGTTCCTGGACCAACACAAGATCGTAACCCTGCCTCAGCCATCCTACAGTCCCGACGTTGCCCCACCAGACTTTTTCCTCTTCCCCCGTCTCAAAACCACTCTGAAAGGACATCGTCACGGCTCGGTGGAAGCGTTACAACAGGCCGTAACGAGGGAACTCAACAGCATTCCGGCTACCGCTTTCCAGGAAGCGTATGAGAGCTGGAAATCCCGCTGGCAGCGATGTGTGAATGCAGAAGGGTCCTACTTTGAAGAATTTTAATCACATGTATCATTTCTCTAAATAAATATTTTGTAATCGACTCAGTCCTACTACTTTCAGGACAGACCCTGTATATATATATATATAGATATATATATATATATATATATATATATATATATATATATATATATATATATATATATATATATATATATATATATATATATATATATATATATATATATATATATATATATATATATATATATATATATATATATAAATAAAGAAATATGAATTTTCGAAAATTAGTAAAAACAGCCAATCAATGTACGAACAAATTGTTACTATATTTGATAACATAGTGATCGCATCCCGCCACAGTTCCACTTTAAACGAACAAAATGTTGGCATGCATATATGCATGCCAATCTTCACAAATTGCTTGAACGATATCGCCCTATACAAAAAAATCATCTTATGTCGCATCAATGTACAATCAGTCGTTTTATTTGATGCGGACTGAAACCGTATAGGAACAATCATTAACAGCAGTTCCAGTTCCAGTTCCAGCTACATGATGCATTGGAACTGAATTACTAGCGATTTCATATCGGTTCCGTGCACAATATGTATCATGGTACATAACTTGAATTCTTGTTGGCGCTTAATGTTTGGAACTGGAACTGTTAAGAACTTTTGATTGGAACCGTTCCGGCTAGTTTCGAATTATTAGTAGGTTTTCTTAGCAGTTCCGGTCGGAACAGTCCATCCCTAATTATAATCCTTTAGTTTCATATTACAACGCGAAATCGCAAAAGCACTTTGTTAAGTTTAAGTAATAATGAATTGAAAGTGTGTTGTGGGCTCACGCCGAAATCGGCAAGGATTTAGTGTGTTAGGAGTCTCTTTTCACAGGTAAGTGAGTGTTAGTATATATAAACCGCGGAAAATAATTTTCAGGCATTGTGCATATTTCGCGAAAAATAAAATATAAAGTTGCAAATAGACTATTTGTTCACGTTTTCGTAAATATGCTGTTTGTTTACGTTTTCGTAAATAAATATGTTTTCGTAAATGTGCATATTACGCGAAAAATAGCATAAAAAGTTGCGAATAGACTGTTTGTTTACGTTTTCGTAAATGACAACTGCACAGCCATGTTTGCATTGTCTTCGGCTAATTTCGTAACCAAAAATATCCATATTTGGCTAGAGAAATTTCAATGAAAAAATGTTTGTGTGTCGAAATTAATTTTAGTGAAATATATATAAGAAATCATTGTATGTTTAGCTGCGAAAAACAGTGATATGAATTTAAATGACAGTAAAGCACAATATAAGCTGTGTTTAATGAGCTGCTCTAGGTTGAGCTAGGCTGAGATATCTCAACGAAATGTGTTTAATGAGCAGTTCGGCTGTTCTAACTTGCCCGAAGTTGCTCTGGTTTGTGTTTCATGAGTCTGCTTTAACTTGAACTAGAGCACTTTACAGCACGATTTTTACTCTACTTTTTTTGGTGGAGGAAGTTCGGGCAAGCAACCAGCTGTTTTCCAACTGTCACGGAACCGACATTCAACAAAAAATTGTTACTGAAGTGCAGTTTTTTGTTAGTGAATTGACAGTTTGACCTTCTGATAAGTAATACATTTTAAGAATTGCCTCTCAGCTGCTCTCATTTGCTCGAATTTTTTCTGCCTCTCAATTGCTCTGGTTGGCTCGACTTTTTCTGACAGCCGCGCTACTATAACTTGCCTTGAGATGCTCTGCTTTTTTTTTCGTGCTCATTAAACACAGCTATAGTTGTCAATTGTTCTGCACTTACAAAAGCAAGTGAACTACAAAAATCGTAAGCCCTAGTTCCACCGAAGTCGATCCCAAGTCCGGTTGTAAAAGGAAGAGGGGGCTGGAAAATTTGTTTAGCAGGGAAATTTTTTTTTTATGAATTTTTTTTCACAAATATACAGTTTAGGGTTGATTCCAGAAACGAATTTTACTGCATATACTACTTGTTTTTCACTATCGTCCCAGAATCAGACCTTTTATACATAGTGAAAAAAATGTACCCGAAATATGCTACCATAGTTAAAATACGCATATATATCGGCAACAGCACATGGGATTAAGCGATAAAATCATGCTTCATCTACAAATATCAACATGAAAATGCAAATCTATGAGTGCATCATACCAGATTCAAAATTTTGCGCCATGCAACTGCCCCCGCGTAAACCTCAAAAACTCTAATTACCTACATCTTAGTAATTTTATGACTTGTTTGTATGCAATTTTTGCCCTTTTGCCTTCATTTATGCTCCATTCCTCGTAAGTTCTCTACTCTCATCTGCGGCCATATTCAGATTGGATGAAAGTTTAAAGATGGATACAAATACGTTTCTTTGAGATACATATGAAATAAAAGCTTCGACGTTGAAAATAGTTGTGGTTTAATAGGTTTTCAGCAGATGAAAATAGTTGTTGTTAAATAGGTTTTCAGCAGATAGGACTTTTTTGTAAATACTGGCCACATCACTAAGCAAAAACGTTCTATCTACATATTACTACACATAAACGTTCTATTTACGGTAGATAGAGCGTTCATGCTTGGTAGTGTGACATTTTTACTAATGTTCGAAGAAGAACATCAGTATTAAAATCACTTTGGCCAAAAATTCATATTTATATATATATATATATATATATATATATATATATATATATATATATATATATATATATATATATATATATATATATATATATATATATATATATATATATATATATATATATATATATATATATATAATATATATATATATATATATATATATATATATATATATATATATATATATATATATATATATATATATATATATATATAATATATATATATATATATCTATATATATCTATATATATATATATATATATAAATATATATATATATATATTTAATATGTATTATATATATATATATATATATATATATATATATATGTATATATATATATATATATATATATATATATATATATATATATATATATATATATATATATTATATATATATATATATATATATATATATATATATATATATATATATATATATATATATATATATATATATATAAATATATATATATTTATATATATATATATATATATATATATATATATATATATATATATATATACACTCAGAGTCATAAGTCTACAAGCAACCAATAAAAAAATGCTATATAGAATATTTTTCCAAAAGTCAACAAATTACCAAACTCAGTTTTTATTTTTCTGATGAAATATTCAATGCATAGTGTCGACGCCAAATTTCTTTGCACGTGTTCGCAAAACAGCCAAGATAACAGTACTTTTGTTCTTCAGCGTTACATAACAAACGATCAAAAGTCTAGAAGCGTCTGCAGAAGGTACAAGCGTCTACAGAATGTTATTTAATAAAAGTCTGTTGAAGGTAATTTGCTTAAAATTTTGATTGCATTTTATTGGTATATTCATTGATCAGATAGCTAGAATAAAGTTTCTTGTTTTTTTGTAAAAAAACCTAAAAATTTTATTATGGAGTTTAAAAGGAAAGAAATAAGTGTCGGCGAGGGGGAAATCATCATCAAGCTCTGGAAGGAAGGGAATACAAACCGAGAAATTGGACAATTGGTTGGAAGATCCCACTGCTCAGTGTATACCGTAATAAAAAATTTTCAAACTACCGGAATTATCACGTCAAAACCTAGTTCTGGTCACCCACCGAAGCTGACGTCCCGTGGAAATCGCTCAATATTGAATGCAGTGAAGACTAATCCACGCTTGCCTGCATTGCAAATTGCAAATGATGTTCAGGAAAGATTTGCCAAAAGTATTTCTGTCGTTAATGTTCGACGAATTTTGAGACGGTCTAGTTTTCATGCCAGAGTAGCACAAAATAAACTGCTTATTTCTGTAATCAATCGAAAAAAGCGCATAGCTTTCGCAAATAAATACTTAAATATGCCTGAAGATTCTGGAACAACGTGCTTTTCTCCGATGAATCGAAGTTCTGTATTTTCGGTATAAAAGGACGCAAATTAATTTGGCGTATGCGAGGAGAAGCATACGATGGGCTTTTCCACACTTGTATTCTTAATGCACTCCTGAAACCGGTTTTCTGGGCAAGAGGCAGAAGAATCAAGGGGAAATCTCTACAAAAAGTGATGCACTTGGAGAGAAATTTGCATCACGATTGAAACTGATTGAAACTGATGCAAATCACTAACACAACTATAAACACAGTTCACGGGTCAGGAATTTTTCATGAAACACTCAAATCGAAATGAGAAAACAACAACACACACACATTCATATGCATAATCGGTATATGAACGGTTCCGTTGCTGAAGAATACAAGTGTGGAAATGCTGATTGTTGTCAAACCGGTTTGAGGAGTGTATCAGGAATACAAGTGTGGAAAGGCCTAATAAGAACAATCTTTACCCAACGGTAAAACATGGAGGTGGTGGAGTGATGGTTTGGGATGGTATGGCAGCTAATGGTACAGGCAACCTGGAGTTTGTGGAGACAACGATGGATAAACATATATATTTAAATATTATAAAACGTAATATGCAATCCAATGCTGACAAATTGGGACTACAAAGATTTTTTATTTTCAACACGATAACGACCCCAAGTGCACTGCGGAAATTGTGCGCACTTGGTTACCCCCAAACAATTACACACGCCTCCACAATCACCAGATTTAAACCCCATTGAGCATTTATGGGCGCTATTGGAAAGAAAAATACGCAAACATACTATTTCAGCAAAACAACAGCTCAAAGACATAATATTAAAGGAATGGGCGGAAATAAAAGTCCAGGAGACCAATAAACTTGTAGTTTCGATGAAAAACCGTTTATTGGAAGTTCTTAAGCGTTTCGGCTATCCGACTAGCAATTAAATTATATGAAAAATTTCATTTTAACATTCTTTAACTTCTTTATAAATATTGCTTGTAGACTTTTGATTCTTTGTTTTGCAACCCAAAAGAAAAAAACTCTAGCGCATCAGAATCGCTAGAAAACTAATTTTCGAAGAAATTGTCTTTGAGTGACAAAAAAATGTGGAAAGACGTAATACACTTTTTTGTAGAATCATATCAACCATTCCTTATCTCAAGCAACAAAACTCAACTATAACACAAATGATGAAAATGTTCAGTGCTGACAGCACTTTTCCAACGAAGCAACAATAAGTTTACCATAACAAGCTCATACTTAAATCAATTTATCCTTTGAAATTCGTTCTCATCGCAGGATTTCATCGAAAGTTTCAGCGGTTAAACGTTGTTTGAGGCTGCCATTCGAAAAATGATCAAAACTCGGAAAATTTAAAAATTGATTTCTTATTTTTATCGCAAATGCTTTGCATATGATTATGTAATTTCTAGCATCTGCTGGTGCAATATTTACGAAAATGGCTAATTCTGGTTACCCCATATCAGCAGCAGAGCAAAATATATACCAAATCTGCTTCACGTTAAGTTAAACCCAACCAGTAAATTTCTTTTCGATTGAATCACTGCGCTGGAAGCTATACGGGTGAAAAAATTTTAGGGTTGCCACCCTCAAAACATTTCAAATTTTTAAAGCGATAATATTTGTTGTTAATTTTCATTGCAGGATTATTCCCATTTGCAAAAAAGTTACAAAAAAAATACAAAAATGGTAATAGCTGGCAGCCCTTTCATGATTTTCGTACGAAATTCCTACGACATTTACTTGACATTAAGTTCCATTTACTACATGAACTTGGTTTTGATTTCTGGACCGGAAGTTATAGGGAAAAAGCTTTATTTTGCTGAGCAAATTTGCATGATTTATGACACAAAAAATCACCATAGCCGGCAGCCCTATTCTAAGTTTTCAACCAAATTTTCACCAAATGTTACGTAGAGTAAGATGCAAGTACTGTGTGAGTTTTGTCGGAAGCTATAGGCCAAAAAGCTGTTTCTTTTCTTAGTGATTTTTGCATTTCAAAATCACTTCTGTCAGACCTGGTCCTAGCGAATACCAACATGTTCTGTGAATTTCATTATGATCGGATAATCAGAACGTCAGTTCTCGTGAACAGAACTTTCGAGTGCTGAAAATAGAGGTGATTTGGTGATGGGTTGCCGTTCTTGTGCAAATCGGAATTTTCTAAATTTCAATTTGACATGATGGAAAAAGGTTTAAGTTTATCAATGATTTGAATTTTTTGTCAAAAATCAAAAATCTTTGAGGAGGGTCAATGATTTGAGGGATTTTTTTTCAGGAGCCTGCCGTAGGTACAGGGTTACCTGCACTATCTGGAAAATCCATGTGTGCTTAATCTTAGCCAACATTAATACGCTCTACGAATTTCACGGTGATCCAATATTTTTGTCAGAAGTAATGACAAATCAAAATTTGAAAAAAAATTCTTGCCTACTTTTAGGCACTTGGCACCCACACACCGCTCAAAAATTTCAATTCTTTATCATAGATAAGCTTAAAACATAATTAATTTTCATTCCCATTACTTTTTTTAACAAAAATTTACACTGCTTGGAAATATAGGAGTACCTCAAAATTCACTAAAACGATCACCGCCGCCAAAATGTTTAGGATATCTTAATTTGAGAAAATTGTGGACCTACCTACTATATATATCTACGTTCTCCGAAAATTTAAGCTTAATCGAATCGGCAACTCCAGAGATTATCTCGGAAAATCATTTTGCTGATATATATATATATATATATATATATATATATATATATATATATATATATATATATATATATATATATATAATATATTTATATATATATAGATATATATATATATATATATATATATATATATATATATATATATATATATATATATATATATATATATATATATATATATATATGTATATATATATATATATATATAAAGATCTTTATTAGAGATATATATAAAGATCTTTATATATATATATATATATATATATATATATATATATATATATGTATATATATATATATATATATATATATATATATATATATATATATATATATATATATATGTATATATATATACATATATATATATATATATATATATATATATATATATATATATATATATATATATATATATATATATATATATATATATATATGTATATATATATATATATATATATATATATATATATATATATATATATATATATATATATATATATATATATATATATATATATATATATAAAGAAATATGAGTTTTCGGCGGAACGAGTTTAATACTAATGTTCTTCGAACATTAGTAAAAAGTAAATTAGTAAAAATTTGACGTCAACATGTTACTTTTATTATTGTTTAAGAAAAATAAAAATTGAATTAAATTAATTTATTGACATTTAAAATACATTCTTACGAACCCTTTTTATTGGCTGCTTGTAGACTTATGACTCTGAGTATATATATATATATATATATATATATATATATATATATATATATATATATATATATATATATATATATATATATATATATATATATATATATATATATATATATATATATATATATATATATACAGGTATATATATATATATATATATATATATATATATATATATATATATATATATATATATATATATATATATGTATATATATATATATATATATATATTAGGGCGGGCCAAATTTGCCCCTAGGATGATTCTATGGACAATTCTAAGCAACTTTGCCGAAGGAACCATAGGTCTATCTCGATTTTCGAGTCTCTCACTTTTCAAAAAAAGATTTTTTCCCTATAACATCATTTTGATTCAAAATTCGTTTTTTTATTCATCGTTATATTATCTTTTTTATGTGTATATGGGGGGATTTTGGGGTCGAGAAATTCATTTCTGATCTTTATTTTTACCTATAACTACCGCCAGAGGGCGTTTCATGCATATTTTAACTATTTTTCGTCTATTTTCCGAGAAAAATTACAAGTTTTTCGGTAAAATTGATCTTTATTTTATTTTTTTCAACAAAAATTCAACTTAAAAAATAAGAACATGTGTAAAAAATAAAAAAAAAAATGAATTTAGTGGAAGAAAAGCGAAATAACTTATTTTTGAAAGTCTTTTTTGCTTTCAAGTCGGGGGTATTTTGCACGGCTTTCTGATGTAACTGCCATAACACTGTGTCGACTCTTTTCTAAAACACGTTTAGAAACGCTAGCCAGCAATTGAACATGTCTTTCCGTTGCTTGTATGTGTACCGGAATTCTTGGATCAGGCAATGGTGGATCATCGCATTCTAAATATTGTTCCAAATGATCATACGGAATGCTATACGTAAACGGTGGTTCGAATAAGACATCATCTCTATTTAAATCAATCATATTCGTATAATCTGTACAATTGAAGTTTATCAAAGGTTTTTGATAAACTCTAAGATGTGCCGGGTCGTACAGATTTCTTCGGTAGTGTAAAATTTTCTTGATTGCGATTTTTCGTGTCTCTTTTTTATCATCAAATAACATCGCTAACAAAATATTTTCGGAATGTGCGTAATATGAATTGTTTTTAATGACATTATTCACAACTCCGCGTAGATTTGTATCCAAATATTGTGTCCAACGAATGAATTTGTAAAATAATACACTACCGAAGACCACCGAATTATAGTACTTGATGTTGAAGTACATCGGCACATACACTTTCATTATGTATGTTGCCAAAATTTTCAAATTCCTTGATAGATTTTCAGTTGACACATACAACCGCAACAATCTATTCGCCTTGGTGAGCCAACGTGAATGTGCTATTGGTCCTGGTTTATTGTGAGATAAATCCGCAGGAACAACACCATTCGAAATTGCATTGGCCATTTTGTATAAGTACTTTGAATCGGTGGATAATTCAAATGGATCTAAATCAGGTGGCATGTTCTCTAGCACGATTATCTCGAATTCATCTACAAGCTGAAAAAAAAGAAATGAGATGAATTAAATTTTACCATTTAATAATGGAAAAAATCGATGAGAAAAATGACAAATGATACATACCGGAAGATTTTCACAAGTTTCAATTTGTTTGCCCAACGTTCCAGTTGTTGTTCGTGGTCCAGTGGTCGATGATCTTTCCAAAGTGTCAAACAAATGACGAAATGGCAGCTCGTTAAAGTGCAGCATGCACACAAACCAATGCAGCGGTCTATTCAAATGCAATTCAAATCGACGCAAAATCCCATTTCTTACGCCAGTATTTGTTGGCTCACCATCACAGCATATGCCGATTAATGCATCGAGAGCAATTTCTTTTTCGACGAAGAATGCATTAAATGTCATCAATTTGTGTTCAGCATCTTCATTTTCGACTTTTGTGTAGCCTATCAATTGAGAATTTGGTTCCTTCAAAACAACTAGATGTGGTTCTTTCACCATCCTTGCATGCAACTTCTCATCGATTTTTTCCATTGTTAAAGCATCATTTTTTCGGCCGTCGAATGAAAATGCTATCAAATTGGATGCATCATACTGCTTACGAAGCAGTTCTTCTCTGCATTTGGCCTTTTCTCGACGCACTTTATTTTTATCCATGATGATAGGATTGCCATGTGCATCTTTTACGTCAATGTCTTGCATAAGAGATGTTGCGAGTGCTGCTGCTATTCTATCAGACACACCAAATCGATCACACATCGCAGCGAAGTTCGAAGCATCGTATCTGGGAGTATACGGTCCTCGTATCATTGGCGGAATATCTTGTGGATTTGAACTTGGCTGATCTATATCAGTACTTGGTTCATATGCTGAATGGCTCTGTTCAACGCTTGTTGGTATTATTGTTGACGTTGGTGCTGGCTCTTCAACTTCTAGCACGAATTCCGGTATCGTCAATCTTCTGTCATTATTTTGATCTCGCATGAACTCTTTCAAATGATCTGGAATCAATCCACATGAGCATAATTCTGCTTTCAAGTCACATTGACATTTGCCGATGTAAAATAATTCTTTTGTAGATTGCTCGAACGTTCTGAATGAGGCGATATTTGAATGTTTAGTTTCGATTTGATACTTGTCAATCAATGTACCCAATTTTCTAACAACACTTTGTTTGGTTAGAATTTCAACATTAAGTTGACTCCAAATTTCAATCAATTTGTCTGTTACGTGCGGTACGAATGTTTTATACGAAAACATTTTGTTTTGGAGTTTAGCACGTTCGGCCAAGAAAAAAAAACATCTTAAAATATCCTGTTTCGTTGGCAGATCGAGTCCACTCAAATCACAAGATGCACCAAAAACAGCAACATCGTGCGAAGGCAAATGCTTCAAATGACTTTCGGTACTTGTTGATGTTGTTGCGGTTTGAGATGTAGACGGCAATGCATTTGGATCCATTGTATAATTTTACTAAAAAAATTTTAAAAAACTGAAATTAGTATATTTCAAAACATTTGGTTCGAATATATTTTTTCCACCTACAAATTGGCATAACTCATATGTGATCAACAGCATTTACTCATATGTCAACCGACATTTCGCCTCTAAGGACCAGTTAATACATTATTCCAACGCACATTATTCCTACATGCTATACATATAAATACATTACAATGTATTACATATTTCAGAAAAAAGTAACCAAGCAAGAGAACAACATCGATGCCTATGTGTATTAAATTACAAAATTTTAACACATACCTTTTAATTCTTTTTGAATTTCACAATTATTCACTGGCAGGAAATTTATAATTCACTTTCACTGAAATGATGCTCAAACACTAATGAACTGAACACTCATAAATGTCATTGTGTTGTGCTCTTTCACAAAATATGTCGGTAATGATGTTTTACCGATGTTTTTTTTTAAATAAATGCGTTGTTGACTTGAAAGCAACAACACTTTGTCGCTTTTTTTCTCACTAAATTCATTTTTTTTATTTTTTACACATGTTCTTATTTTTTAATTTGAATTTTCATTGAAAAAAATTAAATAAAGATCAATTTTACCGAAAAACTTGTAATTTTTCTCGGAAAATAGACGAAAAATAGTTAAAATATGCATGAAACGCCCTCTGGCGGTAGTCATAGGTAAAAATAAAGATCAGAAATGAATTTCTCGACCCCAAAATCCCCCCATATACACATAAAAAAGATAATATAACGATGAATAAAAAAACGAATTTTGAATCAAAATGATGTTATAGGGAAAAAATCTTTTTTTGAAAAGTGGGAGACTCGAAAATCGAGATAGACCTATGGTTCCTTCGGCAAAGTTGCTTAGAATTGTCCATAGAATCATCCTAGGGGGCAGGTCTAATCAAATTTTTCGGCTCCATACAAATTGGCCCGCCCTAATATATATATATATATATATATATATATATATATATATATATATATATATATATATATATATATATATATATATATATATATATATATATATATATATATATCATCAAAAAGATTCAGTCGAAAAATCTTAGGATTGAACTGAAATTTTCAGGATACATCAAATCATTATGAAACTTATGTTGTGCACGATTGTTGACATGTCAAACTGAAAAATGTCAACAATTTATTCCACTCACCGACAACAGCAACATCCCCCTCTGAGCGGGCGAAACGCAAAACAAAGTAAAATAATTTTTATTTTTGAAAGACCGATCCACACACTGACTAATTCAAATATACGATATATTTAGGAGAAATGTGTTTGACTAAATCAGCCTTTTCCGGTAAGCCAAACTGGTCGGCGACCAAAAAGACTTTTCAAGAAAACATCGACGTTTTTTTCAATTAATTCGAACACATCTCAGCTGATGCTAGTAGGGGCGGTTGAATTCGCTACGCAGGAGCTGAGATTGTTCTAAGAGGAGAATTTTTACAGAAAAATTTCGCCCAAGGAAATTTTACTTCACATCCAAAATATTTTTTTTTTGCAATATTGCCAGGCGTTGTTTGTAGGCACTATTGGCAGCTATTGTACATCAAGAAAATATACTCAAACTGTTCATTAGCGTACCATTTCATGGCGACCCTGCCAGCTCCGAAAAACAATCAACCGAAGGAAGGTGGACCACAGCCACGAATCCATCCGGCGATCCTGGAAGCGCAAAAGTTCGACGCGAAAAAACCACTATTCCGAAGGTTGACACCAAGAGGAAAAAACGCGGTGGCCGACAGGTTTGTATCAGAAAACGGATAGCGGCACTATTAAGAATTGCAAAGGAAGACGAAAATCCTCCACCATGGGAGCAACAGCAACGGCTCTATGAGCAAATAGAAGAATTACGCAGACAAATCAAACAAAAATAAACAACTAGTCAACGATATACTAAGAATTAAAACAAAACTTAATTAAAATAAGCATTAAAATGAATAAAATGTATTAAAATGAATGGTAAAATACAAACGGAAAATCAAAACTCACCAAACAACGTTTCTGTTTTTGAAAACTAGTGACACAAATTTAAGAGACCTAAGTTCTCTCTATTTCTGATAGTTCCACTTTGCTGCATTTAGCGTCACAAGCGACACCTATGACCCAGTAGTAGAATTTAAACGCAAATTGAAAATTCAAATGTGTACAATTATTATATTCCAAGCTAATTAGAATTAAAACCCAAATTGCAATTTTAATAGGTACAATTGCTAGATTGAAGATAAGAAATAGGAAGCTTTCATATGGTCCATGGTAATTTACTATAAATGGAAGAAAATATTTGTCTAGTTACAAAAATAATAACAAATCTAAAAAAAACTCCAAACAGAATATTCAAAAGAGAATACATTCTAGGAAAATTAAATACTATAGAGGAAATCCAAAAAGAAGCAATTAACATAGACAGTAGTCAAGAGTTACTAGAAACATTGATAAGAAAATATAAAGAGGCAAAAGAACAACTATTAGAAAAATTAGAAAGTTCAGTAGACAGCAAAATGAGTAATTTCAATATTGAATTAGCGTTAAAATCCATACCAACTTTTACGGGAAACCCCAAAGAGCTAGAAGCGTTTCTAACAATAGTTAGTCTAATCAACGAAAGTCTTAACGAAGATGGAAAAAATAATTTGTTGAATTTTACAAGAAACGTGAAATTAGGAACAGCAGTTAAAACTCAGCTCTTAACATTAGATATAAAAACCTATGTAGAATTAGAAAAAATTCTCAGATATAGATTTAAAAACAAAAAAAGTCCACAACAAATTCATACTCAATTAGCACAACTAAGTCAACGCGGAACGGTTGAAAAGTTCGGCGAAAAACTATCTGAGGTCATTAATGAACTAAGCGAAATTCAGATTAGTAGCTAAGGTCAGAACCCATCTCCCGCAGAAAAAAGCGCAATACAGAAGTCAAATGACTCCTAAGCATTAACTATTTTCCAAAAAGGGCTATATAAATCAAAACAACAATCACAGAAAACAGAAATAATTATAGAAATAATTACAACCACAGATATGATGAAGTCAACAATCAAAGGTACAGAAACACATATCACTCCTCTAACATAAATAATAGGAACAACAGGGAAACAAGTAAAAATTACGAAAATAACAGGCAACATAGAGTGAACATAACACAGGGAAACGCCATCGGTCCGGAGGCCAGCAACAACGAGGAATAAAAGTTGACTCCGGGATCCAGATAGAAAAGATATACTTATTAAATACACAATTGAAGAATTACATTACTCTATATTGTAGAAAATCCAGAAAATATATGAAACTATTAATAGATAGCAGATATATCAATATGCAAGATAAATGCAATTTCAGAAGATGTAAACATAGACAGAGACAAACGGTGCAAATTCTCTGGCATAACAGACCAGGAAATATACGCAATAGGTATTGCGAATCTAAACTTAAACATTGGTGAAAAACCCATAGTCTACCCGTTCCAAATAGTGGAACCTGATTTCCCTATCCATGCAGATGGAATACTAAGAAGAGATTTCCTGGTACAGAAACTGGCAAAAATTGATTACGAAACATATACGTTAACAATTAATATCGACGGTGAAGATTATACAATACCAATCAATACAGATTCCAAAATATGTAAATTAACGATACCCGCACGATGTGAATTTATTTGTCCAGTTGACTTTAACATTGAAGAAGATAGTGTGATAGTTAATAAAGAAATCACAAAGAGAGTCTACATAGGTAGTACAATAATACCAGCAGAAGGCATTAAACATATAAAACTACTTAACACTAACGAAGAGGACATTGTGGTTAAAAACTTTAAAATAGAAACAGAACCATTAGCTAGATACAAAGCACATAAAAACAATTCTTCAGTGAATAAAGACATCAGAAATAAGCAGAGATTTAAAGATTTACTAAAACATATCAACATAAACCACTTGAACTCAGTAGACAAAAACTCGATACTAGAAATAGTTCAACAGTATCAGCATATCTTTCAACTAGAACACGACCCTCTTACAGCAAATAATTTTTATAAACAAGAAATATGCGTCACAGATAACACTCCAACATATATCAAAAACTATAGATTGCCCCATACACACTTTGATGAAATAAATAAACAAGTAAATCAATTACAAAAAAAACTCTAGCGCACCTGAACCGCTAGAAACACTAATGTTCGAAGAACAGTAGAAGAATCGTGAAGGTTTTGAGTGCATATTCTACCACATGAGCTGCTTATTACGGCCAAACTGTTTCAAATGCCACGTTTTACTTTGGTCTCAAGAATGCATTATAGTAGAAGGTTTCAGATATTACCACTGGCATGAATTTCAACGTTTATGAGAGCAAAACACGGGTAATTTATATTCGTTATCAGTTGTTTATGTCACAAAATTTTGAAAGCAGCATCTCATATAACAACAATGAACAAAATGCTCAGTGCCTGCACCACTGTAACTGAAGTTGGTGTTTGGGGCTGCGATCCGAAAATTTTGCAGAACTTTGGGAATTGAAACATCGGTTATTTATTTTCATTGTAAATGTTTCCGGCATGAATACTAACTGTAAGCATTTATTGATACAAAAGTAGCACAACCGACTCGTGCTGGCAACCGTTCGCCAGTATTAAAGCCAAGAATATATCACATCTGCTTCACGTTGTTATGTTACATTCGAAGTTATAGGAGTATTAAGATATTTAGGGTTGCCTGCAGCGAGTTTTTTCAAATAATCGAAAGCTTAATATTTGCTGTTTATTGTCACTACAATATCATTAACAATTGAAAATTCTACGATAAAACTGTTTAATAAAGATATTGCAAACAAACATAAAACCAACAATAGCTTGCAACCCTATAGTGGCTTTTTTACCAAATTTGGCCTGAATAATGTTTATAATAGTTCCCATTAATTGTATGAAATTCGTATTGATTTCATGACTGCACTGGAAGTTATAGGGCAAAAAGTTTTATTTTCCTGAGAGAATTTTCAAAAACAAAGACACAAAAATTACCATAGCTGGCAGCACTAATCGAATTTTTATACCAAATTTCTATCAAACAGAGTTTAGAGTAGGGTGCAGCTACTGTGTCAATTTCATGAAAATCTGGTAACTTATTCACATTTCATAGGGCAAAAAACAGTTTTTTTTCTTTGTAATTTTTCAAGATGGCACCACTGGAACAGAGTTGCCTACAACTCAAAATCGCTTCTATCAGACCTGGTCCTATTTAAGTCCAATGCATTCTGTAAATTTCAGTTGTATCTGATAATTGGTTCGTGAGTTCCCGTGAACAGAAGTTTTTGATGCTAAAAATATAGGTTAACTGGGAGAGGGTTACCGTTCTTGTCCGATATGAAATTTCCAAAGTTTTACTTTGAACGTGTAGGCAAAGCATAAGATTTGTACACATATTGTTTTTATTGTAAGAAACGGACATTTTTAGGATATTCGATGATTTGAATGTTTTCACTTCCAAATTTTTATTTTTTCAAATTTAAGGCACCAAAATTATCATAGCTGGCAGCTCCAACCGAAGTTTTCAACCAAATTTCTACCAAACGTGGTTTGGTGCAGCTATTGTGTGAATTTCGTCAAAATCGAACGATTCAATCAGAATTTATAGGGCTGAAAGCAGTTATCTTTTTTAGTGATATTTCAAGATGGCACCACTGGCACAGAATCACCCGCATTTCAAAATCACTTCTATCAGACCTGGTCCTATTAAAGACCAATACATTCTGCAAATTTCAATAAATTCTGTTCATCGGATCGTGAGTTTCCGTGAACAGAAGTTTTTGATGCTAAAAATATAGGTAACTTGGACAAGTGTTACCAGGCGTGCCCGTTATACCATATCAAATTTTATTTTTTGCCTATGTAAACAAGGCACAAAATTTACATATGAGTGGCTTTATTTTGAAGAAGCGGCATTTTTTCATGAGAGACGATGATTTGGAGGTTTTCACTTTCAGTGCCTGCCCTAGCAACAGGGTTGCTAGCACGCTCACTAAAAGCTACACAAATCTACAACTAAATATTACCAATATGTTTTGAAAATTTCGTAATGATTGAATACCTCTGTCAAAAGTTATCACAATTTAAAAATTTTCAAGTTTTCCCGTTCTCTTTTAAGGCACCCAGCGCACACATAGGGTTAAAAAAATTCCAACACATTATCCGATTCACATGTAAAACACGTTCAAAATTTATTTTATCAACTTTATTTTTGCAAAACTTATTTGTGTACGGAATAATAGGTATATGAAAAATATCATTTAAATGGCCGCTGGCGCCAAAGGGTTAAAAGTTTTTAACTTTTTCTGAGACCTGGCACTATTCTGCATATACACCAATGTGTCCTGAAAATTTCAGTTTAATCGGATGGCGCGTTCCTGAGATTTTTTCACTGAAATTTTTTGATGATATATATATATATATATATAGAAATATGAATTTTTGGCCAAAGTGATTTTAATACTAATGTTCTTCTTCGAACATTAGTAATGATAACATTATCGAAAACTCCACGAGCCCATACAACTCACCATTACTTTTGACACCAAAGAAAAGTGAGTCAGGCCTAACAAAATGGAGACTAGTAGTGGATTTCAGAGCACTCAACAACAAAATTATTAATGATAAGTTTCCATTAACAAGATTAGAAGATGTCTTAGACATGCTAGGGAGAGCGAAATACTTCTCCACTCTTGACATTACAAGTTTCTTTCACCAAATCGAGCTGACAAAAGAATCAAGACCATTAACAACCTTTTCGACAAAGAAAGTACATAATCAACTCAGACCATTACCTTTCGGTCTAACTATTTCATCCAATAGCTTCCAACGCATGCTAACAATAGCTCTGAGTTATCTAGACATAATTGACATAATTGTCTTTGGGTGCAGCCTCGCACACCATAATAGCAATCTAATAAAAATATTTGATAGGCTAGAAAAATACAACCTCAAACTCAAACCTGCAAAATGCAATTTTTTAAGAAGTGAAGTACTGTATATGGGACACTTAATCACAAAGGACGGAGTCCAAAAATGCAAAATCCAAAAGTGCAAAATTTAACGCAATTAGAAATAATAAAAACTTAATCACAAAGGACGGAGTCCAAAAATGCAAAATTCAAAAGTGCAAAATTTAATGCAATTAGAAACTATCCAGTACCTTTAAACGCAGACGAAGTCCGAATGTTCGTTGCATTCGCGAATCACTACCGCCGATTTATCCCAGACTTCGCCAAAACCACAAAATGCCTGAACGATTCATTAAAAAAGAATACGAAATTCTTATGGACAGAAAAATGTCAATCAAAAAAAGAAAAACTGAAGAATAAACTGATGAATGCACCGATATTTTTTTTTTTTTCTCTAGTGTAGATGGCAAAATAAAATCTGCTTATCAGATCCCCGGGTGACCTTTCACCACGGGGTATGTGAGGTTTGTTTGACTCACTAAAAAAAAGGACCATCTACAAGCCCACGAAGTTCCCAGTCGGGACCCGCCTAAGCACTGCTTCGACCCGGTCGTGCTGACTCACCCATTGGTAACCACGGACTTCAAGAACTACCACAGCTTATGGGTCGGTAAGACAACCCTCCTCCCGCTTTATGCGCAGCACTTTCTCAACGTATGTTGAGACTGCGCGCCAGTTCTCCTCGCTTCGCAGGATTGCATCCACGATCGTCTCAGGCGCTACCAGGCCGATCGTGGACTCAATGGTACGCCTCAAACTTGCGAAGCAACTGCACATAAAGAATGTGTGCTGAGCATCATCGAGCTCAGTCACACAGTACCGGCAGTACGGTGTTACCACCTTGCCCATTCTGTTCAGGTATTTCCTGAAGTAACCGTGCCCTGTCAAAAATTGGCAAAGGTAAAAGTTTACCTCTCCGTGGCTCCGGCTAAGCCAAGGCTCAATAAGACCAATTAGCTTAGCCGTCCAGCGTCCTTTATTACTTTCACTCCAACGTTGTTGCCAAAGTTGGAGGGTCAGTGTACGCGCGTGCGTCAAAGCCTCCGTTCTGTCCAGCTCTGAGCGATAGAGGTACCCTTCCTTGCGCTCTCGCGCTAGCAGATCGATCGGGATTACTCCCGATACAACCATCACAGCCTCTTCCGAGACCGTGCGGTAGCTACAGGCAATTCGCAGGGCACCCCTGCGCTGGACGCTGGCAATGCGCTTTCGGAACTTCCTAGTTCGAAGCGCATCTCCCCAAATTTCGGCGCCATATAGCAAGATGGAATTGGTCGTCTCCATCAGCAGTCTCCGTCTCGTCTCACTGGGTCCGCCAACATTGGCCATTAGCCTACTCAGCGAAGTGACGACTACTAGAGCCCTATCACATGCCCTGCGGATATTATCCCAATACGTCAGCTTGGTGTCCAGGATCACTCCCAGATACCTGGCCAACTTGCTGGTCTGGACCTCAACGGAGCCAACTGTCATGGGTATGACAGTTGGTATCCTCCGCTTCGTCAGCATAACAATCTCTGTCTTTGAGACTGCCAGCTGGAGGCCGTGCTCAGTCGTCCACCGATCCACTCTTCTCATAACTTGATTAAGTCTAAGTTGAGCAAAATTGGCAGATCTAGAAGTGATTACAGCTGCGACGTCATCAGCGTAACCTACTAGGAACACATCCGCAGGCATTTCCAGGCGCAGCAGATCATCGTACATGATGTTCCAGAGGTCAGGTCCTAAGATCGACCCCTGTGCCGCACCTGAGGTGACAGGCCTCCTTCTGACTCCGTCCTCTGTGTCGTAGAGCAACCATCGGTCCCCGAGGTAGTCCCTCATCATGGCCAGCAAGTAGCCAGGGATACTGAACCTAGTAGCAAGTAGCCAGGGATACTCTCAAGGGCCCGAAGGATGTCTGTCCACCTCGCCGAGTTGAAGGCGTATTGCACGTCAAGCGTTACCAGCAAGACGACCGGTCTGGCTTGATGACATGCCTCTTCCGCTCTTGCTACAGCCTCTGAAATGGCATCGATTGTTGAATGCCCTTTCCGGAAGCCGTGCTGCCTGCAAGAAAGATCACCAGCTGATCTCACTGCTGACAGCAATCGCGGCTTCAGTAGCCCTTCGAGAAGCTTTCCAGCAGTGTCCAGCATGCACAGCGGGCGGTATGCCGATGGGCTGCCCAGGTCACCCTTCCCCTTGTCTACAAGTACCAGTCGAGCCACTTTCCACCGCGACGGGAAGACCCCCGCGACTAAACATGAATTATACAAATTCAATAATAGACGCGGTTGACTCTCCGCCACGACTTTAAGTGCCTCGACCGGAATTCCATCAGGCCCCGGGGCCTTCCGGTTCTTCATCCTGGACACCGCATTGCTCAGCTCCTCGTCCGTAAAAAGAGGAACATCCGCCTGGGTGACGAGTATGGGCTCATCAATCCTTGGCGGATGCACCGGGAACAGCGAGCCAACAATGCGCTCCATGGATATCGCATCCATGAGAGTGCTAGGTCGCATGCAGCCAAGTCTGCGAGTGATCAATTTGTAACCATCTCCCCACGGGTCTGAGTTGACCTCCTCACAAAGAGCCTGCCATTTGGCACGTTTACTCCTCGTGATGGCCTTGGTCAGTTCCCTCTTTGCCGCAATGTGAGCATTAGATAGCTCAGCCACTCCCGGCCTATTTCTGGCTCGCTGTGCCCTGCGCCTGCACGCCAAAGCGATGCGCCGCAGCTCGGCAATTTCTTCGTTCCACCAGTACGCATGCTGCCTCCTACGAAAGGGCTTCCGTTTGGGCATTGAAGCCTCACACGCCCGGCGAATCCACCCCATGGTGCTATTAACAGTGGCCTCTACTGCTGCACGAGTCACTGGGGTCTCAGATATTAGAGGCTCCCCTCCCAAGCTCGAAACGAGCGATGCGACCATCTCGTTCCTGTTAAGTTTAGCGGCATTCCAGCCTAGCCACTTACAGGAAGAGCCTTGGCGTCTTTGCCTACTCTCAGCAATTTGTAAGGTGATGTAATTATGATCACTTGCAGTGTAATCTTCCATCACCTTCCAATCGCTGACGAGTGCCGCGAGTCTCTCCGATGCCATGGTGACATCGGGAATGGATTCGCCAAAACCGGGCCTTCGGAATGTTGGCGTCGAACCCGTATTCAATACCAACAAACCCAACCTCGATGCCATCTCAACTATGCGCCGTCCGCGAGTGTTTTCAGTGGGCATGCCCCACTCCAATGCCCTTGCATTGAAGTCACCCCCTACGATGACATTACCAGCGATGCCACGGAGAGAGTCTTCCAGTGAGCTAAGTTTGACTCTGAATTCCTGCATTGAGTCGTTCGGAGACAGGTAGCACCGATATTACAGTACCCAGATTTCAATAAACCATTTATTGTCACAACCGATGCATCAGACTATGCATTAGGTGCAGTACTCTCACAAGGCGAAATAGGACATGACTTACCAATTTCCTACGCAAGTAGAACCCTAGTGAAACATGAAATAAACAAACCGATCATCGAAAAAGAACTATTAGCAATCCATTGGGCGATAAATTTTTTTAGACCTTATCTATTTGGAAACAAATTTACGGTCATTACAGACCACAGACCACTTATATCATTGTTTACACATAAAAACCTATCATCAAAGATGACACGCATAAGACTAGATTTATGCGATTACGACTTCGATATAATATATCGAAAGGGCAAAATGAATGTTAACGCAGATGCATTATCACGCATCAAATTAAATTCAGATACGTTACAAGACATGATACCAAAGCAGAGAAATATTACCGAAGAAATGAAAGTATTACCCCTTACAAGAAATATGGTAAAAAACTTAGAAAACACTAAAAAAGGGCAAACAAGAAAAGTAAGCAACCCAAAACATAATCTAATGGCTAACGAAATGTACATATTGGACAGCGATTCCCCAGCTGATATAAAAAATCTAGCAAAATTAAAATTCGAAATAGGGAACATTCCAAAAATTACGTTTGAAGACAATCAGATCTTAGTTCGATGCAGCGAAAATCCATCGGAATTAGTTCCAATATTGGAGAAACTGACATCACAAGCAACTAGAAGAAATATTACAAAAATATACATAGAAGAAAGAGATGAGATACATAACATAATAAATAAAGAAGAATTTGAATCAACTACAGAATAGTATCCTAACAAATAATAAGGAGCCCCTAAAAATAATATTATACAAACCACCAAAACGAATAACAGATAAAATAATACAATTCAAACTAATAAATAATTACCACACAACACCGATAGGAGGACACTTGGGTGTAAGAAAGACATTACTTAAACTAAAACAAAAATTTATATGGAAAGATATGAGCAAGATGATAAAAACATATATTAAAAACTGTGAAATTTGTACGAAAAATATACAAACAAAACATATAAGAGAAAAGAAAACAATAACTGACACACCGAAAAATACATTTGAAACAATTGCTTTAGACACAGTAGGACGACTAAGAATATCCAACGGTTATAGATATATCCTTACAATGCAATGCGAATTATCTAAATACGTTATTGCCTACCCAATAGAAACAAATGACGCTAAAACCATCGCCAAAACATTAGTAGAACAATTAATATTAAAACACGGTATTTTTAAAATATTGAAATCAGACAATGGAACTGAATTCGTCAATGAGCTTATGGAAAACATTTGTAATTTATTAAAAATTCAACAAATTTTCTCAGCACCATATCATCACGAAACACTCGGCACTGTGGAACGTAACCACGGAGTACTAAACGAATATTTGCTTAATTTTGCTAATGATTATGAATGGGACAAATGGATACCGTACTATACTTTCGCGTATAATACTACCCCACATATAGACACGCAATATTCTCCATATGAACTTATCTATGGAAGATTACCCCAATTACCCGACGATATTGTAGAAGAAAACGAACCAATAAACAATTTAGACAATTTTGCTAATGAACTGAAAATTAGACTCAAAAATAGTATTAGTTTGGCTCGAAAATTGGTCGAGAAAGAAA
>OZ022263.1:131324926-131442426 GCA_963978885.1 Nemotelus pantherinus
CAAAAATCAAACGTTATTAAAGGTATCATAAAAATTATTTAATAATCTTCAAAATACATTCCTCCTGCATCGATACACTTAGTTTGGCGCGTCTGCCACTCGTCAAAGGCCCGCTGGAAGTCGGTCTCCGGAATACTGTTGAGAGCCTTTGTCGTCGCCACTTGAACTGCCTCAATGGTGTCGAATCGATGTCCTTTGAGATCTCTTTTTATTCGCGGAAACAAGAAAAGTCAGGTGGAGCCAGGTCTTGGCTGTAGGGGGGGTGAGGCAACGTTGCTACTCCGAATTTCGCCAGCAGCTGCCGCACAACAATCGCACCGTGGCACGGCGCGTTATCATGGTGAAGTTGCCAATTCCTCGCAATGGCCGGTCGCACGCGCGTTACGCGATTTCGCAAGCGTGTGAGTACTTGCACGTAAAATGCTGCATTTGCGGTCATTCCAGTAGGCACGAATTCCTTGTGAACAATGCCACGTCGGCCAAAAAAAACAATCAGCATGGTTTTGATTTTGGATTTTGACATGCGAGCTTTTTTCGGACGCGGGGACCCCGGCGTGTGCCATTCTGAACTTTGGCGTTTTGTTTCCGGGTCGTACTGGAACACCCACGTTTCATCGCCGGTAATAACATTGTCGAGGAAATCTTCATCTTCCTGTACGCAGTCCAAAATTTCTTGCGAAATCTCCACCCGCCTCAGTTTTTGTTCCTCGCTCAAGACTTTCGGCACCAGCTTCGCGCACACTTTCCTCATCGCAAGATCCTCTGTCACAATGGTGTGGACGGTTCCGACTGAAAGGCTGGTCTCCTCACTGATAAGGGCAATGGTTAAACGCCTGTCAGAGTCCAAAACTTTTTTCACTTCGGCCACCTGAGCATCGGTTCGAGCGGTCGTAGGACGTCCGACGCGGTGCTCGTCTTCGACGAGTTCCCGGCCTTCCTTAAACATTTTGTGCCACTCAAAAACTCTTGTACGGCTTAAGGCATCATCCCCATAAGCCTGCTTAATGAGTTGAAGGGTCTCCGACGCGGATTTCTCGAGTTTGAAGCAAAACTTCACAGCGTAGCGTTGCTCGACAGTGCGCTCCATGCTGGCGCGACGACACCACTAAAAATTATGCGTCACAAAAATCCACCTTCTGTCTCAACGCATGCCCGCCGGTGACTAAACTAAAGTGTGCCTGAGTGGTGGAGGGACTCCTCTGCCAAACCGACCGGTTGAACCCCCCTCCATCACTCCGTTGAGGCCACACCCAACCAGTCCCGATACTTATTGAACGAACCCTGTATATATATATATATATATATATATATATATATATATATATATATATATATATATATATATATATATATATATATATATATATATATATATATATATATATATATATATATATATATATATATATATATATATATATATATATATATATATATATATATATATATATATATATATATATATATGGAAATATGAATTTTTGGCCGAATCGATTTTAATACTAATGTTCTTCGAACATTAGTAAAAAAGAAAAAATAGATTAGATACTCATAGTATCATAAATCCAACAAATTTCAAAGTAGGAGATCTAGTTTTAGTCAGAAACTTTAACAGAAAAAAATTACAGAGTACATATCACGGACCATATGAAATACTAGAAAGAAATGGTGTAAATACCAATATATTAATAAACGGAAGACGTAAGAAATATCATAACAGCCTATTAATATTATATACACCACTAATTTAAAACTACGATTATTATTGTAAGACAATACCAAACAAGCAACAAAAAAGTACACAGGTCAAAAAAAAAATATGCAAAAAAAAACTATAGCGCACCTGAACTGCTAGAAAACTAATTTTCGAAGAAATTGTCTTTGAGTGACAAAAAAGTGTGGACAGACGTAATACACTGTTTTGTAGAATCATATTAACCATTCCTTATCCAAAGCGACAAAACTCAACTATAACACAAATGATGAAAATGTTCAGTGCTGGTAACACTTTCCGAACGAAGCAGCAATAAGTTTACCATAACAAGCTCATACTTAAATCAATTTGTCCTTTGAAATTCGTTCTCATCGCAGGATTTCATCGAAAGTTTCAGCGGTTAAACGTTGTTTGAGGCTGCCATCCGAAAAATGTTCAAAACTCGGAAAATTTAAAAATTGATTCTTTATTGTTATTGCAAATGCTTTGCATATGAGAACGTAGTTTGAAGCATCTGTTGGTGCAATATTAACGGAAATGGCACATTGCTGGTTAGCCTGTGTCAGCAGCAAAGCAAAATACATACCAAATCTGCTTCACGTTAAGTTAAACCCAACCAGAAAAATTCGTTTCGAATGAATCACTGCGCTGGGAGGTATACGGGTGAACAGAATTTTAGGGTTACCACCCTCAAAACTTTTCAAATTTTTAAAATGTTAATATTTGTGGTTAATTTTCATTGCAGGATCATTCTCAATTGGAAATCTCAGTAAAGAAATTCCACAAAATTACAAAAACGGTCATAGCTGGCAGCCCTTTCATGATTTTTATACGAAATTCCTACGACATTTACTTCACATTAATGTCCATTTACTGCATGAACTTCGTTTTGATTTCTACACTGGACCGGAAGTTATAGGGAAAAAAGCTTTATTTTGCTGAGCAAATTTGCATGATTTGAGAGACAAAAATCACCACAGCTGCCAGCGCTATACTAATTTTTCAACCAAATTTTCACCAAATGTTACGTAAAATAACATCCAAATATTGTGTAAATTTTGTTTAAATCTGATGGCTGAATCGGAAGTTATAGGCCAAAAAAAAGTTTTTTTCTCAGTAGTTTTTCAAGATGGTACCACTGCCACAGAGTTGCCCGCTAATACCAACATATCCTGTAAATTTCATTATGATCGGATAATCCGGTCGTCAGTTCTCGTGAACAGAACTTTCGAGTGCTGAAAATAGAGGTAATTTGGTGATGGGTTGCCGTTCTTATGCAAATCGGAATTTTGAAAATTTTATCTTGAGATGAAGGACAAAAGATAAAATTTATCAAAGATTTGAAAGTTTTGTCAAAAATCAAAAAATTTTCAGGAAGGTCACTGATTTGAAGGATTTTTTTTCAGCAGCCTGCCACAGCTACAGGGTTTCCCGCTGCATGCTGAAAATCTATATGTGCCATATTTTAGTCAACGTCAATACGCACTGTAGATTTCAAGATGATCCATTGTTTTTCTTACAACTAATGACAAATCAAAATTTGAAAAAAATTCCTTGCCTACTTTTATGCACCCTGCACCCACATACGGCTCAAATTTTCCAATTTTTTATCATAGACAAGCTTAAAACATAATTAGTTTTCATTCCCAAAACTTTTCTTTAACAAAAATTTACACTGCTTGGAAATATAGGAGTTCCTCAAAATTCACTAAAACGCTCGCTGCCGCCAATAGGTTTAGGATATCTGAATTTGAGAATATATATATATATATATATATATATATATATATATATATATATATATATATATATATATATATATATATATATATATATATATATATGTGTGTATATTTATATATGTATATATATATATATATATATATATATATATATATATATATATATATATATATATATATATATATATATATATATATATATATATATATATATATATAGATATAGATATATATATATATATATATATATATATATATATATATATATATATATATATATATATATATATATATATATATATAAAGAAATATGAATTTTCGGCGAAACGAGTCTAATACTATTGTTCTTCGAACATTAGTAAAAATGCATTTAGTTATCCTAATAAATGAAATGTATTCAAATCATCAAAAAGAAAACAAAAATAAACATGTACTCAAAATTATATTTAAGTAAGAATTATGATGAATTAAATGACAAAAAAAGAACAAAACAAAAAATATATATCTATTGTAAGCTATCCTAATTGAGTCATATGTTTTTAATATAAAGAACGCAATGGAAATTATTTAATCAAAATTGTACGAAAATTGTAAAAGTGCATGGATTTGAATTTAAAAGTTTTTTTTGTTTCCCACTCACAAAAAAAAAATTTTCTTCCCAAAGGGAGAGGGTGTTGTGCACGATTGTTGACATTGTTGACAACTGACAAATGTCAACAATTGATTCCACGCGCCGACAACAGCGACATCCCCCTCCGAGCGGGCGAAACGCAAGTTACATTAAATTAATTTTCATTATTTGAAAAACCAATCCACAAAATGTCTAATTCGACTGTACCATATTTATAGAAGAAATTGATATGAATAAATCAGTCTGTTTGGTATGCCAAGATCGGTCGGCGACCAAGCAAACATTCAATATTAAAACAAAACGATTGTTTCATTTATTATTGAAAAACAGTTAATCGTTTCACTTAACAAGTGCATTTCAAGCTGAGGCTAGTAGGGGCGGTTAGATTCGCCACGCCGAAGCTCAAATCATTTGTATTTACTAGATACTCCGAAGCTTAAATCACACAAGTGATTCACAAGAGTGATATTCTTTTCATTATTTTCTACCACGACTCTAATTTTGTGGTAGTAATTCATTTGTCTAGTCCAAAACAAAAAAAGAAACAAGTACAACTTGACTCAAACAACTTGGCTAGGAAGAACGACCAGTTTTACCATTTCACATGCCATCAATGACAAAATTCGAACAAACACACATCCAACGATGGAACTTAGACTTATGGTGTGTTTTTACTAATGTTCGAAGAAGAACATTAGTATTAAAATCACTTTGGCCAAAAATTCATATTTCTATATATATATATATATATATATATATATATATATATATATATATATATATATATATATATATATATATATATATATATATATATATATATATATATATATATATATATATATATATAAATATCATCAAAAAATTTCAGTGAAAAAATCTCAGGAACGCGCCATCTGATTGAGCTGAAATTTTCAGGACACATTGGTGTATATGCAGAATAGTGCCAGGTCACACAAAAAATTAATAATCTTTAACCCTTTGGCGCCGGCGGCCATTTTAGTGATTTTTTTAATATACCTATTATTCCGTACACAAATAATTTTTGCAAAAATAAAGTTGACGACATAAATTTCGAACAAGTTTTACCTGTGAATCAGATAATGTTTTTGGAATTTTTTAACCCCATGTGTGCGCTGGGTGCCTAAAATGAGAACGGGAAAATTTGAACATTTTTAAATTGCGATAACTTTTGACAGAGCTATTCCACGATTAGGAAATTTTCAGCACATGTTTGTTTTTTTAAGTTGTAGATCAATGTACGTTTTAATGATTGTGCTGGTAATCCTGTAGCTAGGGCAGGCACTGAAAGTGAAAACCTCCGAATCATCGTCTCTCTTGAAAAAATGTCGTTTCTTAAAAAAAAGCAACTCATATGTAAATTTTGTGCTTTGTTTACGTAAACAAAAAAAAAATTTGATATGGTATAACGGGCACGCCTGGTAACCCTTGCCCAAGTTACCTATATTTTTAGCATCAAAAACTTCTGTTCACGGAAACTCACGATCCAATGAGCAGAATTAATTGAAATTTGCAGAATGTATTGGTCTTAAATAGGACCAGGTCTGAGAGAAGTGATTTTGAAATGCGAGTGATTCTGTGCCAGTGGTGCCATCTTGAAAAATCACTAAAAAAGATAACTGCTTTTAGCCCTATAAATTCTCATTGAATCGTTTGATTTTAACGAAATTCACACCGTAGCTGCACCTTACTTTAAACCACGTTTGGTAGAAGTTTGGTTGAAAAATTCGGTTGGAGCTGCCAGCTATGATAATTTTGGTGTCTTAAATTTGAAAAAATAAAAATTTGGAAGTGAAAACATTCAAACCATCGAATATCCTAAAAAATGTCCGTTTCTACAATCAAACCAATCTGTATACAAATCTTATGCTTAATCTACACAGTCAAAGTAAAACTTTGGAAATTTCATGTCGGACAAGAACGGTAACCCTTTCTCCGTTAACCTATATTTTTAGCTTCAAAAACTTCTGTTCACGGGAACTCACGAATCAATAATCAGATAGAATTGAAATTTACAGAATGCATTGAACTTAAGTAGGGCCAGGTCTGATAGAAGCGATTTTGAATTGTAGGCAACTCTGTTCCAGTGGTGCCATCTTGAAAAATTACAAAGAAAAAAAACTGCTTTTTGCCCTATGAAATGTGAATAAGTTACCAGATTTTCTTGAAATTGACACAGTAGCTGAACCTTACTCTAAACTCTGTTTGATAGAAATTTGGTTGAAAAATTCGATTGGTGCTGCCAGCTATGGTAATTTTTGTGTCTTTTTGTGAAAATTCGCCCAGCAAAATAAAACTTTTTGCCCTATAACATCCAGTGCAGTCATGAAATCAATACGAATTTCATACAATAACTGGAACCTATTATAAACATTATTCAAGCCAAATTTGGTTGAAAAGCCACAATAGGGTTGCCAGCTATAGTTGGTTTTGTGTTTGCTTGCAATATCTTTATTAAGCGGTTTTATCGTAGAATTGTCAATTGGTAATGATATTGTAGTGACAATAAACAGCAAATATTAAGCTTTCGATTGTTTGAAAAAACTCGCTGCAGGTAACCCTAAATTTTTTTATACTCCTATAACTTCAAATGTTCAATAACAACGTGAAGCAGATGTGATATATTCTTGGCTTTGATACTGGCAGAAGGTTGCCAGCACGAGTCGGTTTTGCTACTTTTGTATCAATAAATACTTACAGTTAGTATTCATACCGGAAACATTTACAATGAAAATAAATAACCGATGTTTCAATTCCCAAAGTTCTGCAAATTTTTCAGATCGCAGCCCCAAACTCCAACTTCAATTACAGTGCTGCAGGCACTGAGCATTTTCTTGATTAATGTTATATGAGATGCTGCTTTCAAAATTTTGTGAAATAAGCAACTGATAACGAATATAATTAACCCGTGTTTTGCTCTCATAAACGTTGAAATTCATGCCAGTGGTAATATCTGAAACCTTCTACCATATGAGTTATAATGCATTCTTGAGGCAAAAGTAAAACGTGGCATTTCAAACAATTTGGCCGTAATAAGCAGCGCATGTGGTGGAATATGCACTCAAAACCTGCACGATTCTTCTACTGTTCTTCGAACATTAGTGATTCTAGCGGTTCAGGTGCGCTAGAGTTTTTTAATTTGATGACAAATGGGTGACAAGAGGACTCGCTGTAGTTCGGCTTCTTTGAGCTGGGCTTCGTGGATAAATGACTCGTCCTGCCTTTAGAGGGTTTCTGCTTTAATATACACGTACGGTGTTCTTTATACTGAACTGTTTTCAGGACGGCTGACAACTTTCATGAAGGTGGCTTGAATTCGCAAGTTTTTGTCGTTATTGGTGCTGGCTTGGATCGTTGTAGTTTCAGTTTCGATACTGCGATTTGGAGCAATTTCCAATATTCCAACGCCTTCGACTCGAAAGTCTTCTCGCTGACCGCTGCAGATAATTGATACTGGCTTGATCGTAGGGGTAACGAACACCCAATCGTTTACTCTATACAGCTGCTTCCATAATATTGTTTGTAGGGTGAAGGTTACTTGAGCACATTTGGGTTTTTTTATCCGTTCAAAGATTTGATGAATTATGCAGTTTGGTTTGTTGTTGATATTGTATAGTACATTTACAGAGCAATAGCGCATATAAGGAGAGATTTTTCGACATTCTCTGAGTTCTTCGTGATTCATTTCGAAGTATGTCAGGTCATCATGATTTATTCCCAGGAACATCGATGGTAGATATATTGCGGTAAACTTCATGTTCCCTTCTTAGTGGGGAATGCGAGACCCTCGAATCAGCTCGAAAGTTTGCTTTTGTACTATTGAGAACAGTCCGGAGACTCGGATTCCCGTATTGATAGAGGTACACCACGCTGAACCAGTTTGTTTCGGATCAATCCTGAAGAATTCACCTAGCTTGTGCTGTGCTTTTGTCAACGTATTTTGTAGTGCGTCTAGAGAACAGACTTCAGCAATTTGTCCAAATCCAGTTTGTATCCTGTGCAAGATTTCATATTTGCAATTGATTTGATTTAACACCTCCCAAGCTAGCTGGTGTGTGGTTAGGAATTGTATAGCGAGGTGGTTTAGGTCAATTGTTTTATACCATTTGGACATCTCGTTCATTGCGGTAGTAATATAGTTTATTTTCTGTATTACTTGGTTTAATTTGTTCCTGTGGTCCACTGAGATACGTTCATCATTTTTGTTGTGGATAGAAATAAGTTGCTTTGTTGGTGGCTGATCTCTACTAGTCGTTGTTGGTTTTCATCAAGTTTGTCCAAGTCTCGGTACACTTCTACCGGATGGTGCTGAGCTACTTCTTGTATGCGGTTAAATTTAACCAAATCAGGAAATGGTGAGGCACTAAATTTTGATTTGACAGATCTCCAGAGCAAAACGCAGAGATCCAGTGGAAATTCTCTCCCATAGAGTTTCTTTTGCTGAGGTCACGCTGACATTGTATAAGGGTCCCTGCAAAGGGATCCAAAGACAAAAACTCCGGATGTTTCCGTACCTGAAGGTATAAGATTTGTCCAGATCAACTTGCGGCGTGCCAAGGCTTCGTCCTATCTTTTGAGCGAAAAATTGACAAAACTGCAAGCTTTCCCCTACATTGCACTTGTACAGGAACCGTGGATTTGAGGCGGTAGGATCTACGGACTTAGTCCAACCACGGGGGCTAAAATCTTTTATGATGAAAGATCAATACGGCTGAGGACTTGTGTTCTGGCTTTCAATCTGCTTGATGCGACCATGCTCAGAAAGATTTCAAGCTCGGACCTGTCAGCGATCGTCGTACAATACCGAGAAAATGGTAGGCTTAAGCGCACGATAATTCAGCTTACTTTCCCTTTGACTCCTTACTCGCGCCGCCGATACAGGAGTTAAAGGATCAGGTCTTGTACGCTGAATCGGAGAGACTTGAACTTGTGGTGGGCTGCGATGCCAACTCCCAGCATGCTAGCTGGGGCAGCAGCAAATGCAATGCCAGGGGTAAAAGTCTCTTTGATTTTATAACTTCTGCCGGGCTGATGAATTTAAACACTGGGACTACTCCCACATTTGTCACCCCAAACAGAAGGGCGGTCATTGATGTATCGCTATGTTCATCTGGAATAGTTGGATTAATGATTGAATGAAATGTATCAGATGAGGAGTCACTCTCTGATCATCGCTCCTTGGTGTTCTCTTTAGCCACGGATCTAACACCCGTGGTGGAAAGAAGAAACCCAAGAAACACTGATTGGCTTACGTTCAATCGGCTTCTTGCAGACAAAACGCGTCCTAGTGGTAGGATAAAATCGCAAAAAGTCAATAGAATCCCGGTTGAGCACTCTGAATAGAGACCTCAGGCCCGTGCGCAAGGGGGGGGTTTTGGGGGTTCGAACCCCCCCCCCCCCCCATTAGGACTCTCTTGTACTTTATGACTATCATCATGAAAGTTTTTTTCCACGAAAATTTCATGTATTTTCAAAAGTTATATTTTGGATTCTTAAATTAACTGTACAGTTCTACAAAATAATTCTTTGTATTTTTTATTCAAAAACAATGCTAAAGATATTGTTATAAATAAATAATTTATATAAATTATTCACTTAACACTTGTACGAGGATAAATTTACTGGATTGGAAAAGTATAACACACTTTTCATTTCAATTTCCGCGCTATCGACCTCTATCGATTGTGAGTGATCGTCAATTGTCGCTGTATCATCGTCAATCTTCATATGATAATGACATGAGGAAAGTGCATTTTTTTCCTTGTTGTTTGCTCGACTTTGTTCATTAATTAACGGTTGTTGACAGTTATTTCTAACGTTTACTTGTTTGAATGTGAATTTTTACATCGATATCCGTCGCTTTTTGTGCAAAAAACCACGGATAGAAGTCGAAAATGTAAGTACTGAATTTTTCACAAGTTGAAATGACAAACCTGGTAACTTGAGTTCTATGAAGTTTCTATAAAATCCCTTATAAAATTTCCAGATGATAAAAAAATTTCGGTTTTTTATAAATCAAGTTTTTGAAACTTATGGATCTCTATGAAACGTAGCTAATTTTAATAATGAATTTCATGAAATGTGAAAATTTTTCAAAAAAACTTTATAAAGTAAAGAAAACCTTGATAAAGCATACCTGAATTTTCAAAACTCTCAAAGGGAACTGTGAAGTTCTTTTCACTCATATTGCTGACTATTGACTGCTATCGACTTCAATAGTGTCTTCTTTAACTTTGAACTGAAAAAAATTCTTTCTAGTTTATCAGACAACGATTTGACTCAACGGTAGCGTTTTAGACTTTCACATCGGGCGCCTGAGTTCGTGACCAGTTGCTGAGAGTTTTTTTTTCTCTATTTGCTATACAGGGTGTACCAAAATCCCCGTGCCGAAAAGAAATCCGATATTCCTTTTCGAATTTCGAGTCGAAAAGTCCTGTACCACTTTTTACATAACTCAAAATTAAAAAAGTTATTCCAGGTTGAAATTTAAACAATAAATACGCTCCCTCGACAAGTGGGGATAAAAACCACGAACCAAAATTTTCCTGAATTTTCTTCATATTTTTCTGAGTCGAAAAATCCTTGGTGAGGCTGTTGAGTTAGCCGATGCTGCAAAAGAAGAACTGACAAAAAGAAGAGAAAACGCCACAGAAAACTTCAGAAAAATTTTCGAAACTGTAAGCCAAATCAGCGAAGAATACGACATTTAATTGCGAAAACCAAGGACAGCTTCAAGACAAACGCAACGTTCTAACGTGCAAACTGATTCAGTTGAAGATTATTTTCGAATTACGATTTATATACCATACCTTGATTCGTTTGTGACACATTTACAGGACCGGTTTCTGAATCATCGCAATATTTTATCGAATTTCGCTTGCCTTTTTCCGAACAAAATGAAAAAATTTAATGAAAAGTCATGTGAAAAATTATTCGAACCCTACTCTTCAATTTTGCACGATGATTCGCGTGACGCATGGGTGAATGAAGTCATACTCTGGAGACGACGCATTATTGAAAAGGACATCAAAAATTCTCTCGAAGCCCTTGAAATTTGCAATGCAGACGCGTTCCCGAACGTACACCAAATGCTTCGCATTATGGCCATTTTACCCGTGACGATAGCGAAAAATGAACGCTCCTTTTCAACATTGCGTCGTCTGAAAACGTACATTAGATCGACAATGTCTGAGGATCGGCTCAACGGCTTAGCCTCCCTCAATATACACCGTGAAATTGAGATAAATGTGCAAAAAATTCTGGAAGAATTTTTTTCGTTACCTCAAAGAATTAATCTGTTAAGTAATGAGAAATAAATATGAAGTATGCAAACGTCTTTAAAAAATAAAATAACAGTTTGTGTGTTTTTACATATTATTGAAAAAAAACTTTTATTTCAAAACCCCCCCCTTAATTGATTTCTGCGCACGGGCCTGAGAGACCTAATAAGTAACTATGAAGAGGCCTGCCCGATCAGTAAGAGCAGATGTGGCAAGACGATTCCCTGGTGATATCGGGAACTACAGAAGCTAAGGAAAGGTACCAAGAAAATTCTCAACAGAGCTTGTAAGAGCAACACTCAGGATGACTGGATCGCCTACAGAACTTTGCAGAGAACGTATAAGAAGCTGGTGAGGTCCTCCAAGAGGGAATCATTTAGATCTTGCTGTGAGAGATTGGAAGGCGCTCGGGAGACGTCTAGGCTTTGCAAAGTCCTAGAGAAGGATCAATCAGCTAAGCTAGAGTCTCTAAAACGCTCGGATGGTGAATTTACCAAGTCTAAAAAGGAGTCTTTGCAGACTCTACTTGGGACTCACTTCCCGGGAGCTCAGGTGATTGAGTCGTAGAAGGCAACTACGCCTGTGACCAAAATCCCTGCTCTTTGCAGCAGTAAGAAGTGCTGGTACACAGCTTCATCTGTAGTCCTGCAACTAGTGAAAAGGTCAGGGTTGCAATCATGTCTTTTGAAAATTTCAAATCGCCGGGCCTGGATGGTATCTATCCGGTTATGCTAAGGGAGTGAATTGACCACTTGGGGGCAGACCTAAGAGAAATCTTCTGGGCATGTCTATCCTTGGGGTATGTTCCATCACCTTGGCGAGAGGTTAAGGTAGTTTTTATACCTTAACCGGGGAGAGATGACTATTCCGATCCAAGGAACTTTAGACCGATCAGCTTAACTTCGTTTATGTTGAAATGCCTAGAGAGACTTGTCGAACGATACATACGTACTACGGCGCTTAGGTTTAACCCATGGAATGATGAGCAACATGCGTATCAGCGATGAAAATCATGCGAGTCGGCCCTTCATTCTTTGGTGGCCAGAGTTGAAGGAGCGATCTCAAATGGTGATTATGCGTTGGGGGTATTTGTAGACATTGAAGGGGCCTCTGATTGCGTGCCCTTCGTGGAACTTTGTTATCCTGCGAAAAGTCATGGCATGAAATAGCTCGTGTTTCAACTGAGTGTGTTTCGTCGGGGCCGCAAATGGAAGTCAATATGTGATGCGGTAGGGCTGTTGGAAGCTGGATGAGAAGCTCTTTTGTTTTTAACGTAGAAAGCGATGACCGTGAGTAGAAGCACAATAGTGATGACATTTCCTGCGGCAATATAATAAGTATGCGTAGGTGTTAGTTTTGGTAAATATTACTGCTCCTTCATCGTCTGGAGGGCCTTCTTGAACTGGCTGATATCGTTTGTGTTGTTGTTTAAAACCAGGTGGTGAAATTCCAGCATTATTTGATGTGTCAATTGGTTGTTTATAGTCGATTCGCTCAGAAAAACCTTGGAAATGAATGCCCGATTTATATAATTGATGTACTGGTGGTGGGATGTAATCACAATTGAATCTTGTTTAAGGCTACAATCTGCTATGAAACGCAGGAGGCCCGTGCCGTAGAGTGTATGTTGGAAGGTATGATCTCCACAGGCAATGCTAATTGGTTTTGCCACTGGTGCTACATAGATCCAAGAATTCGAACCATGTAACTGAATCCAAGACCCATTTTGATGATCGACTTCCAAGTTGCAGCTACTCGGCAAGATTGAGGCTTGATTTAGCAACGCTAATTCACATTGTGCGGGGCCGTTGTCCTTGAAGTAGATGGCATGCTGCTGGTAACAGGTGTGGTGTCCAGTGTATCCAACCAAACATCGGTGAATGTAGCTTTCAATCATGGTATAGTAATAGTCTCTGTGGAGAGTGACAGCTAAGAATTTCGAATTCGTTTTGGTGCGAACTCCCTTTCGGTGTATTGTGAATGGTACTGGAATCACCTGGACCAGTTGCAAACTGTCTCTACGAAGGAGTGGAATGTTTACCTGAAAAATAGCGAGGTTTTCTGCCAATCGAGTTTGCACAGTTATCAGCTGGTAAAATTGCAGAAGTGACTTGCGATTTGGCTGCCCTGGGATGGTTAACGAAGCAGTTAGATGCTCTTTTATGAATCTTACCTCATCCGAAAGCTGTTTTGGAGTAAGGATGAGCGGATTGATTTTTCCGTTATGACCATTTGTGATTACGTTTATTAATGCAGTCTGGGTAAACTGAAAGACTGTAATAACAAGCGTAAGATTTGAAGCTAATGGAGGTAGTGATTTACCGTTTTGAGCAGGTTGTTCATGAAATCTCTATCGTGGGCTGTTAAATTTGTTGTTGCGTCGATCAGCGAAGTTTGATTTTTCACCAGAGACATTATGTGGTTTTCTGATCGTTTGATTTCGTCAATAGTTGCGGCAATCTTATCTGCGTAGCCTTGGTCGAGTATGCCAAATAATTTGTTACTAATCATCCCAACGATATCCAATGGTGATCTTCGTTTTCGTGTGTGATTTTCTGCAATCAGCAGGTCGTTATTATTTTGAATGATGCCAACTTGTGCCTGCAGTTGGCTCGTAAGTAAAGAGCATTGCTTTCAGTTTTCACTCTGGATACTGTAGCAGATAAGTAGTAAGGATCGGACTTTTCTATACTTTTAGCATTACGCGAGTAAGGGACAGGAGATCAAAAGTCCATGGTTTTGTTGCCGCCCATCCGCGTGCTTTAGGTATGCAAAGTCCATGAAGCTCGAGTTAAGTTTGTTTTTCGTTTTTTGGTCGTGGTGTATGAGTGAAGGGAATATGTAGATTGCTTTCTGGGAGGTGCGAATCAGCTGCACCATCGCTGTTTGCAGGTGCGAGGGAGCGAAACATGCAGCAGAGTCGAGAAGCAATATGCAGAACGAGGCTTAGCAGGTATTCAGTTAGCATGGATGCCGGTTTCTCGATGACGTCTTTTTTGCATCTTGGATGTAGGACTGAGCAAGCAGTTCCCAGAGCTTGTTTGTTTGGGTGTGTCTTTGATTTTTTGTTTTGCCGGCTGGTAGAGCAAGTCGGCTTGAGCGCGTGTTAGTTGCATGCGGGGTAGGTCAGATGCATACGTTGAGTTTTATTTTTCACTATAAGATCATGATGATGATCTTTCAAGCTGCGGAAGATTGTATTTTTCATTTTTCATCTTTCATACCACTATAATGAGATGCATTCGAATAAGAGTATTAAAAAATAGATTCTGATAATATTTTCATTGAATATATATATGTACGTATAAATCAAGTAGTTGAATGTAACTTCGGTTCGCATGTGAATGAAAATACAATCTTTGTTTTGATTTTTGTATGCAAGGTCATGATCGTGACTTGCATACGTTTACCGTTGTTCGATTAGGTCGGAGCAAGTTTATGTCTGAGCACGTGCTGTGTGAGGAAGGTTAGTTCGATACTTATGAATGCATATTTTTTCTGTCGCACGATCTCATGATTGTGATGATGATTCAGGACGGCTAAATTTTGGATGATGAATGTGAATATGATATCAAATTGTATGCGAATTTTGTTTATCATAACTAATGAGTGCAGGTGTGCAATAAAAAAAAAACATTTTATATGTAAAAGTGAAATGTTTCATTTTATTGTGACTGAAAATACAATAGTCTCTGATTCAAATTAATTTTATTTTATTTTAAATAATTTTGATTCAAATAAAAACAGGAATGTGTATAAGTTTTTTATTTTTCGCAATATTCTATTTCTCTTCGAAACTTAACTTTAAAAATCCTCCCCGAGTTGTATCCTTACCACCATAGATGAGGTGGTTGTTCTCGATCTGGTTAAGCTTCGCCAGCTGCTTCGATGTAATTTTGTCGGAGAATCTGGGGGGGGAGGAACAGGAATTTGCCGTTCTCCAGGAAGACTGCAATTCGTTTGCCGTAAGTTGTTTTCATCTCCTTGAATTGCTGAATTTTGTATTCGCCTACCTCCAGCGAGTCCCAGCGTGCCATCTCGGCCTGTGTTCCAGCGGCGATTTTATTTAATTCGGCGTTCTAAAAAGCAAGAGAAAGTACAAACTTATTTTTATGGAAAGATAGAAAATTGTAGATACTTTCTATGTAGAAGTACCGAAGTTCGCTAACAAGACTTACCATCTTGGTTGGAAGATCTTCCCTGTCTGTGTTGTCTCATATAGAGTTTCTTCCTCTTTTATACAGAATTCTTGACTAGAAAAATCGTTGATCGTCGAATAACTTCTAGAAAATACTACCAAAGTAGGTTTGTTTTTTTTCTTGTTAGCATTACAGTCACAAAGATTATTATCGACAACCATGACAGGTTTAAAATCTTGTATGCTAAAGGAGGATTTCATATCATCATCATCATCTGCATGGACATCTTTACTTACACATTGTATCAACGAATGCTATCTTATAGTATAGGCCATAAAAATATAACTTTTTCTTTATTTTTGAGATAAAAAGGGTGTTATATGTTTGAGTGTAAGATTATTACCGTACATATTATTAATGAGTGACATCTTATGGGTAAGTCATAAGCGATATTTTAGATTGACTAGAAAAATCGTTGATTGTCGGATAACATCTAGAAAATACAACCAATATAGACATGTTTTTTCTTGTTAGCATTGCAGTTACAAAGATTATTATCGACAACCATGACAGGTTTAAAATCTTGTATGCTAAAGGAGGATTTCATATCATCATCATCATCTGTATGGACATCTTTACTTACACATTGTATCAACGAATGTTATCTTATAGTATAGGCCATGTAAAGATAATTTTTTCTTTATTTTTGAGATAATAAGGTGGTTACATGCTTGAGTGTAAGAATATGACCGTACATATTATTAATGAGTGACATCTTATGGGTAAGTCATAAGCAATATTTTAGATTCTTCGATAGCACGGTTGTATGTTGTTTAATAAAAGTTTTAAGACCTTGAACTCTCAGATTGGAATTTTTATCCTATAACTACACGTTCTTAGTGATTGAAGCTATAATGGGTGATGCTATTTTCATATTCTTCAATAAAATCGAAACCTGTTTTCTATACTGTTGCGTTTTTATTCATAGATGGTAGGGGTATAAAGAAGTAGTATAAAAAGTGTTTTCAAATTCATAATTAACACAGAATTGTGGTACAGTTTCTTACGTGAAGTTGAAGATTGAAGGTGTGCTAGTGGTGAAATATAAAGGTAAGAAATATTGAATTCTTGATTACCTTTTTCTATTGTCTTAATATCTACTTACCTTTTCAACTTTTTTTTTTTCGACAATAGCGTGTACAGAGGTTAAGAGGAAGCAGCGGATAAAAAAACAAAGCCAAGAAAGAATAAGACACCGTTTTTAAAAAGATCAAGACGTAAGCTGCCGTTGTTTGCAAGATCCTTTAGAACTGCCCTCTAGCAACTGCACCTGGACCAGCTCAACCTTTTTTTTTAGCTAAAAGTACGGAAGGTGCAGAAGGTTGAGTGAGAGAGTTCGTCAACTGTAACAAGCTGCTAATCAGGAAAAGACTGATCTGGAGAGAAAGGTGCTGAAATTTTTTAGAAGAGCTGTTATAGTACTGCTGATTTTAGCCTTCATCACCTTGGAGAATAGTCTCAGGCGTTTGAGCAACCTTCAGTGAGGATATTTTGAATATATATAGAATATTAGTGTATATTATATAGAGTATTTTTAGTAGATAAAACAAAAAAAAAATGGATGTACGACAAATCGTCACCACGTTAGATAGTGCTTTAAGTTTAGATTTCACATTATTTCGCACTAATCTTAAGAGTTTGTTAAAAATTATAAAAGAGAGAAAAGTTATGTTCTCCAGGGAGGAGAAAAATTTTCTTCTACAAAATTTCGTAAAATATTATAGTCAGTGTGATTCTCTTGAGGTATTGAAAGAATGTATTGATTTCTTCAATACTGAAAATGCGGGCGGTATCCAATCTTGTGAAGTATTAAGTGAAATAGAAGTTCGGGAAGCTAGCAGGACTAGCAAGAGTGTAAATCATGCTCATTCAACTCACGAAGTGGTTCAGTGTGGAAGTGGGGTGGAAAAAGGGTACGAAGTGTTAGCTAGGGATAAAAAATTCTTTAGGAAGTTTAACGTTGAGGGAAACAAAATTGTATTCCGAATCAAAGGTCTCGGTGCTGAAAATGAAAATCCTCTCCTGGGAATAGAGAAAATTTTTGATGATATTATTAAAGATATAGTGTCGAAATCTGGAAGGGGATCTAAAATCAGCTTTACTATTTCACTCCCAAACGCGCCTGATATAAAACCTATCTGGTCTAGTTTGAAGTCTGTTGAAGAGGTGAATGGGAAGTATATACTTGATTTGATTTCAAACGTAAATCAATCCAATACTGCGTTTCTTTCGGATGAAATAATGCAACTGAACGCCGAAGTCGTTAATATTCTTTCTGGGGGTGGAAGAATTAATAATATGACTATAGACGAATCCGAGATTTTAAAAAGGCGATCATGTGTTGTAGATGTAGGGTTGGAGGGTGATGTGAAATGTCTTCCTCGATCTATTTGCTATGCAGTCGAGATGTATTCACATTCGTTTCAGGCACGTTACCATTCTTCAGTCCTGAAAATCTTAGAATGCAGGACCAAGTGGTTATGTGAAAATGCCGGAGTTGTCGTTAAAGAGGAAGGCTGCAATCTAGCAGATCTTTATAAATTTCAACAAGTTTTAAGCGATTTCCAGATAGTTGTGTTTAACGATTTCAAAAATTCAGATTCGATCATTTTTAAGGTTTCTATAAGAAACGATCTCCCGAAGAAAATATACCTGTACTACTCCAAGAGCCTTAAACATTTCTATGTGATTAAATCGTTGAAAACCTTTTTCAATAAAAACTATAACTGTGTTCATTGCGATAAGGTGTACAACAATAATCCCCATAAATGTGCACTAAAATGTTCTTATTGTAGCTCTTATCCACCCTGTAAATTTGTTGACGAGATGGTTTACTGTGAACGCTGCAATCGGTCTTTTAGAGGTGAAGATTGTCGTACTAGGCACCTTATGAACAAAATTGGGAACAAAAGTATATGCGAAGCATTGAAAGTATGTAGGTTATGTAGTAAATTTCTGAACTTTGTGAGAAGGGATAAAAGTACACATGAATGTGATGAATACCACTGCCAGATTTGTTCAAAAGTTGTTCCTGCAGATCACTGTTGTTACATTAAACCATACAGGGGTAGGAAGAGGGATAATTTCTTACTGATCTTCTTCGATTGCGAAAGCACTCAAAATACAACCTTCGAGAGTGGTGAAACTTACAGACACGTTGTGAATTTAATTGTTGCCCAGCAAGTTTGCGAAAATTGCTATACTGACCCTGATATGAAGCGTGAATGCAGTGTTTGTGGGATAAGAGAGCATATCTTCGAATATAATACCGAAAATGATGTTATGAAAATCTTTGTGGATTATTGTTTAATGCAGAGATCTTTTGCCACGAACGTGTACTGTATAGCACATAATTTTCAAGGGTATGATGGTCAGTTTATCATCTCCGAGCTTTTTACGAGAAAGCTAAATGTAGAGCCTATTATGAATGGCTCAAAGATAATGAAGTTAAAATGTGGACAAGTGACGTTCATAGATTCTTTAAACTTCCTGGCATTCCCACTCTCGAAGTTTCCTTCCGTATTTGGGTTAAAGGAGTATGCAAAGGGATATTACCCATACCTCTTCAATACGATAGAGAATATCAATTATGTTGGAAAATATCCACCACCAGAAATGTACGGACATAATGCAATGAAGATTAAAGAGAGGGAAGAATTTTTAAAATGGTATGAAACTGTATCAGAGGGTGTGTTCAATAACAGAGAAGCAATGTTAACGTATTGCAGAAATGATGTGGACATATTACGCTTGGGTTGTACCCAATTTATGCGTGAATTTTTAAGTATTACTCAGGTCAACCCTTTTACAGAGTCTATAACCATAGCGTCCGCCTGCATGCTCACCTTTAAGAAAAATTTCTTACAAGAAAACACTTTGGGCGTAATGCCTCCTAACGGCTACTACAAAGGTAAAAATCAATCACTTGTTGGAGCAAAGTGGATTGCCTGGCAGGGATCTCAAGTGACTGGTCGAATTGCATCTGCTAACAACGGTGGTGAGGTGAGGCTAAGAAGAAGCGGTTTGTTAGTTGACGGGTTTGATTCGGAAACAGATACGGTCTATGAATTTTACGGGTGTTTCCATCATGGGTGTCCAGATTGTTTCAAAATAAAAGAGACGTCTAGTAATAACCTAGTTCAGACGTCATCTCGGAAATATGAGAGTACTCTAAGAAAAATTGAAATGATCAAGCGTAGTGGATACAACTTAGAATATACTTGGGAATGCAAGTTCCGTAAGTTCCTGAAGGAAAACCCTGTAGTGGATCAAGAGTTAATTAAGGCTGTATCGAATATTATACTGCCGCTTAATCCTCGAGATGCGGTTTTGGGAGGACGTACCGAAGTTTTCAAACTGTACCACGAAGTGGAAAAGAACCAAGTCATACGATATCTTGATTTTACTAGTTTGTACCCATACATTAACAAGTACTCTCCATATCCTATAGGACATCCAAAAGTCTACCGTGGAAACGATGTTCCCCTATCTTCAGAAATACTCTTGATGCATGGATTCATCACTTGTTCTATCATTCCGCCAACTAGTTTATACCTACCTGTACTACCATTCAGAACTAATTCAAAACTGTATTTTACACTCTGTCGAAAATGTGCCGAGTTAAATCGAATATCTGACTGTATTCATACAGATGAGGAGCGTCAGATCACCGGTACATGGATAATACCCGAAGTGTCTTTAGCTGTTGAAAAAGGGTATAAAATTAGACACATTTATGAAGTTTGGGAATACAACCATACTCAGTATGATCCTGTAACCAAGAGTGGTGGATTGTTTTCTGAATATGTAAATACATTCTTAAAAATAAAGCAAGAGTCTAGTGGTTGGAGTGCTAATTGTACAGGTGAGAAAGAGAAAGATGCCTTTATAAAATCTTACAAAGAAAGAGAAGACATCTGCTTAGAGAAAGAATTGATTGAGAAAAATCCTGGTAGGCGTAATACCGCAAAAATTTGTTTAAACTCGTTTTGGGGCAAGTTTGCACAAAGAGAAGACAAAACGCGCACCAAAGTTCTTACCAGCTATAAGGAATTTTCTGATTTTATTCATTCCCCTGGTATAGAGATCTGCTCGCTTTACACTATCAATGAAGAAACAATGTGGGTGACATGGAAATATCTTGAAAAAGAAATGAATACGCTTCCTCATGTGAATATACCCATTGCTGCATATACAACAGCATTTGCCAGACTTAAACTTTACGCAGCTTTGGAGAAGGTAGGAGAGAGAATTCTTTATTGTGATACGGATAGTTTAATTTTTGTTGATGATAAGTTCAGTCCAATCCCCTTCGAGATTTCTGACTTTTTGGGTGACTTAACAAACGAAATTGAAAGTTTCGGCCCTGAGGCATATATTTCGGAATATGTTAGCACGGGACCAAAAACTTACGGTCTCAAAGTAGAAGCTGAACGCATTATCGACCATATAATTAAATGTAAAGGAATAACATTAAACTTTGAAAATTCTAAAATTGTTAATTTCGAAAGACTAAAATCCCTAGTAATCGGCCCTGATGAGGAAGAACCAATTTGTGTTTTGAATGAGCGAAAAATTAAACGAAAACGACCGGGAGTGGTTATTTCTGCCCCCGAGAGGAAACATTTACAATTTACCTTTGATAAAAGAGTAGTTACGAAAGAAAATTTTTCTCTTCCTTACGGTTATAAAAAACCTAAGTTAAGTTAACATCTAAATGTCTATCATAATTATATATTGTATATTTAGGAAACTCGTCGTACATCACGAAATAAACTGTATATAAATGCCTATTAAAATGAAAAATGTTTCTTATTTAATCACTAATCATCTTGCTGAAAGCATGTCCGAGTTCATTTTTGACATCCAATTTGTTTCTGGAAATCAGGGGCACTATTTTGCGAAAGAGTTGGCCATACTTCCGTGCGATTCGACTGTGCCTACAATTTACTACTTCAGACCTCCCTATCCTTACCAGGAGTTGAGCCGAAAGGCACGGAGGCAAAACGAGTACGAAGCAAAGAACGTCAACGGATTGCGATGGGATGACGGTGAGGTTAGCTACAACGATCTTCCAAACATTCTAAAGCCATTCAGTGAATCTACGATCTATGTAAAAGGTGATGCAAAAGTCAAATTTCTAAAGAGGTTTCTACCTTCCGCAAACATAGTTCGTCTGGAGATACCGAAACTACGAGATCTCAAGAATTTCAAGACCATCTGTAAAATGCATGATGCACTTCCGGGGACACGATGTGCTGCGCAAAATTGTATAAATCTTTACATGTATTTTCTAATGAATACTAAATATTATTGAAATAAAAACATGTTATTTTCTTATTGCGTCAATTTATTTCATTACATTAAAAATAAGGTTACAGCTACACAGTATTGGAATTTCATAAAAAAGCCTAGAATAATTAATATGCATATAAGATGTACGAGGTGGTATAAAAAAGTCCTCATTTTTCAGCTTCAAAAGATCCTTCTCCCTACATCTATTACAGTACTGCTCGTAATACTCCTTCACATATTCCGAGGCCAGGTTGTTGTGGTGCATGACAATGTTAAAAAATTCTATCATGTCGAACAGTTTGAATAACTCCAGATGTTTGAGTGTTATGTTGCCATCGCCTACAGGAATCTGATACCGTTTTAAAAGACCCAATTGATTTTCCGGATATTCTTCGCCCGCTGAAGTCTTCAGATCGTTGAGGTAATTGTAGAGTGAAATCCATTGACTGTAGTCAATTGCCAGTGGGAAACGTCCATGGTAGTGGAAGATTACCTTCGCCTGAAATGTCTGCGGGTCAAATCCGAGTGTGACCCTATGGTTATGGCATCCATCCAGGTAGTACGTGTAGTTCAGTAAGGCGTCTTCATTGCACGGAACTTGTGATTTGGGAATCGTTTTCGTTCTTGACTTCCTCTCCTTGCAGGTTGATATGATGTTCTCAAAGTTGTTAGAAGGTTCGACTTGGGGGGGTTTCACAATTTTTTTCTTCTTCTGAACAACGCGACCGGCTCGTTTAGGGGTTTGTGTTTGCTTATTAGCGGACTTTTCAGCAACTGACGACATCCTTTTAAATTGTAAAAGACACAACTATGGTTTCGATGGCTTGATCACGCTGCTTTTATATCTCCGATCTCCTGTCTGCAGGTCTGATTGAAACACTCCCCACCATTTTGCAAAGAGGTCTTTAAATAAATTTTCCGGAATAAATCAACTATTTCACCATCATTGAAATTATAATCTGTAGAGGAGAACCGGTTCAGAAATGATTTGAAGCTCTTGCCGCTGCAACGAAAATAAAGAAAAACACCGCAATACTGTCCGCATGTGGTTGAGAACGCACTCTGTAACCTCTGCTTATTATTTACGAAAACTTTACCATTGTGCCGAAGAAATCTTTTGAAGTACTTGTTAGTAGGATATTTACCGAAAGAGTCAAAGTACTCGATAGGTCCTTTTCTAGGAATGTAAAAGGCCACCCAATGCGTTCCACTTTTATGAGCTGGATCTGTATTCGCAATAATACAAGCAAGTTTCTTTATTTGACGAGGTAAGTGATCGCAAGGAAAAACGCCCTTGAAAAATCTTTTAGTCACATGATTTCGCTTTAAAGAACTACCAAGTTCGATCGTGTTCATTCCTGTTCTTTAGAGGTGACTGCTTCAAGGTTAATGATCCTAGTACGAGGCGTAACGTAGCTCTGGAGGAATTCCTTTGTTGGCTCCCCATGTACGAAAATAGTTGAAAACTTTGCAAGGGTTTTTATAAGATCCTCATCCAGACGCTTAAGTTCAAGGTTTCCAGACACACCAGTATGATCTGTAGTGCTAACTGTTGATGTAGGATATTTGTAAACGATCTCCTTTGTATACACTTTATCTGGTGAAATAAAGCCTGCAAACGCAATTTTTTTAAAGAAGGTAAAGTGCCCCTCTGAAAAATACTCGGTATTTACTAGACAGTGAGTCATGGTACTGTAGTTATCTCCAACCAAGGCACAGATAAATAATAAATACAGAAGTGTTGAACCTCTTTATATACCTTTTTATAGACTCGAGTAAACGTTTCGATTTTTATCGATTTCAATATTCGTATCATACTCTGCATATACAATGCATGTCACACTATTTTTTAATGCCTCTTTGAACCTTCCCTCGATTCTCACAACACCTTGATTCAATAAACTGCCACAAGTTGATTCGTATGAATTATCTGCTGTTAAGTCAAATGCTAGCAAAAAGCAACCATTGTCGAAGAATTGTTTGGATATCTGATGGCCTTTATCGAAATAATTGATACCAGTACCCTTGAAAAGGCTCAAGTACCCCCGGGTGCTGAGTGGTTTTTCTTTTGAATAATCGAATTCTATAGGTTGATTTGGTACTTGTACGCCATTAACTGACAAATTAAATCTCGTGATGTTATTGTGTTTGAAGTTATATGGATTTTTAGTACGTTTTCCGGTATAGGCGTCGTTGTCTACCATCCCGAAAATGAGCAAGTTCGGTAATTGACCAACCACTATATTGTCCAGCGATAGTGTGAATGTATTTGTTGGTAACGTGTATGTTTTCACTTCGACGCGTTTGTACGGGTATACTGCATTTGAACGCTGCAGTACTGTTTCATGTGCCAGGAGAATATTGGGATTGACGCTTACGTGATTCATGTACATTGTTGCTTCTAGTATTTTAATTCGAGGCGAGAATTTATCATCTTTCGAGTACAGGTAGAATTCAGGTTTCTCTAATGATAATATGACACGCAGATCCACACCATTAATCAAGAGTTTTTCTTGGTTAAATATGTCGCTATGGATCTTTCCCATTAACTCGACGACATTACTTTTCTCTAATAGCGCTGATCTACTAAGATAACCTTTATTCTCAGACTTTGGACCAGAGCCTTCAATCATTTCCATTTCATCCTGGTCAAGATACCATCCAACCGATTCGAGATGAGTTGTTGCTGCATCTTTCCCGTAATTCAATAGATTTTCAATGTATGCCCTGTACTGGTAGTTGTTGTCTGTTTGAGCTATATTCTTCCCATTCAGCTGCACTGTACATTGTCTAAAAAGCGAATGCATCAAATTATTTGCGACACCTATTGGGTCAGCTACGACTTCTCTTCCATCAGCACCCTTGATTACTTCAGTCCCTGTGAATAACATCTCTTTGCCATCCTTTATTTTAACCATCTGCACTTTGAGCCGTAGATATATGCTGGACAAATCACGATACGTATCACCATGGCCGAGAGAGATGAATTCCAGTACAGATGAGTTATCCAATGAAGCTATTGGCTTGTATGCAACTTCTTCGGTTTTTAAAATGTTGCTTTGAATCGGTGATGTGGAGAAAATGTCCAATTCGGATTTCATGCATTCTTTGTAGGAGGACATGTTAATTACTTATCAAATATGTCCAATACACGCTTCTTGATAACTTTTCGTTTACTTTTCACCCTTTTAATCTTTTTACGTGACGCTCTTTTTACACTTTTTTTCAATTTACCAGCTTTACGTCGCTTAGGAGAAGACTTGAATTGAATTGTTGTGAACGGGTTAGCTCTTTTTATAGCCATTCGATTACCTGCTCCATCCATCTTATCAAAAAGTTTGTTTATACCTTTCTGAGCTAACTCCTGTGCTGCAGTTTGTCCGTGTTCTCTTAAGAGTTCTTTAAGAGGTTTGTTCCCAACCTCCTGTATAATAGCCTTACCGGTTTTGACCGCTTGTCGTTTTATAGCTTTTACACCTGACGCAGCCAAAGGTTTTAGATAACGTAATAAACCACTGAAAAAACTTCCTATACCTCTACCGCGCTGATAGATAATTGGGGCTCGATAGAGGTCTCCAATATCTGATAAATTTCCACCACTCTGGACCAAATAATAGCGTGTGTAGTGCGAGTTCATGTCCTTAACATCGGTATTGAATATTAACACTATAACCCTTACATCAATGTATGTGAATATTTATACTTTTTCTTACCGACGTTTGAAGTGAAGCATTATGTATGTGGGTATAAAACTTGGTTCAAAATCTACTGGTTCACCTTGTTGATCTGTGACTTTAATAGAAATGCTTTCGAAAAAAGTTTTTTCCACAGCACAGTACTCTACATGATTGAATCTGAAAATACTGTCGCAATCATGCAAAGGAATCGTACGAAGATTTCGCACCAATTTATCAGCTAATATTCTAGGTTTGATAATGTCTGTGTAAACGTGAATTAAATTGGGGCTTTCACAATCACTAACGGTCTTGGATGTCGTAGCACGACGTGTTCTTTTATCAAGCTCATGTAAGTTTTTTTCCAACCGACTTAGACTATCAAGAAATATGGACTTATCGAAAGATTCTTTTATCGAGACATCTATCAGATCTGGATCGCGTTTATCAACAGGTGTTTTTAAAAATGCATCAATGAATAGGCCAGCAATATTTTCAGTTTTAGACACTTCAATCGGCACTGGTGTTGTACCCGTTGTTCCATCACTCCTTTTGTATGGAATGTTTAGTATTGTATCTGATTCAGTTTTTGCCCATTCATCAGGTAATATATCGCTACCGGATTCTTTAGCGGCATCACTTATGGATTGACGAATTGATTGACCAATTTTGTAAAATAATTGTTTTCGTACCTGGTACACTGTTCTACCGGAAATTTCAGCTTTCTTTTTTAAATCTTCGTCTGAAAACTCTATTCCACTCAGCAAAAGTGACACAAAATCCGTAATGTTAATCGGTGAAGGTATTGGCAGTTCCACATTTATTTTTACACCATAGTCTTTTAGATGAAACGTATGCGAGGTAGGCTTGATCCCCGCTTTTCTTTCCCACTCACGTCTTAAGCTATGTGCAGGATATATGTATTCGTCAATCATTCTTAATAGCTCTACATAATTTCTTTTCGACCTCGGAATCTGTCCAATTATATAATCAATAAAGTCCTGAAGTGTGTTAAACTTTTTGTTTGAGTTTAAATAAACTTTTTCGGCGATTTTCTCGCCTTGGTAAACATGTAAGCAGAAACCTCCAATCTTCTTAGAATCACTGATGTCGGGAATACTTCCTTCATCTCGATCTTTTTCGATATGTTTGAATACCAGTTCCTTAATTGATGTCAAATAGTAGTTATAGAAGTCAGGTTTAATAACCAAGAAAAATGACGATAGGAATGTTGAAAAATTGATATCGTTTTTTTCATAACAAAGTCTCCGCAAAGTAGCATCACTCCATCTTAAGAGAACAAGATTTTTTTTCAAAGGCATGATTTTTACAACTAATTCTGTTACTTCAGGTTTGCTGGATTCTGCTGCAGTTGATCGTCGACTTCTTTTCATCATACTAGCTTCTTCTTCTCCGATACTGTATTTAGAACGCTTAGAAACACTGCTGGTTGACACTGTCTCTCCTTTTTTTCGTTTTGGCAACATTATCTCTGTTATTCCAACACGCCAACCGCTACCAAGCTTACAAGAAGCAGGAAGAATATTCTCAAAAGATGATAATGTGTTTTCAGGGTAAATGCTCAGAGAGCTATTGCTTAAAAGGCATACGTAGAATTCATCATCTGTTACTGTTACAGGCATATCAAATTCTTTCCCAAGCCAGGTCTGGTACACTTGAACTGCGCACTTTTTTTTCTTTTAGTCTCTCACTCTGTCGAACAGGATGTTTTCTGACAGGTTGATCAGACGTGTATTGATTAGGATCGAACCGAGAGGGCCTTAATATAGAGTAACTAGGCAGCTCTTGCATTTCCACATCCGCGATACTTTCAGAATCTTCTTCACCTTCTTTCTCCATTTTAAAGACATTGGACCCCTCATCATCAAGATTGTCTATCTCCCCTAGAACGTCTTCTACTTCATCAGGACTCATATCAACAGGTACTGTGTATTGTGTTATTCCGTCATCACCAGTTATTATCCTATAATCTTTGTCAGTTGAAGTTTTTCTAAATTTCGATGGTGGCTTCAGACTTTTGGCTATTCCACTTGCCGATAGACGACGCTTTGCTGCAGCCGATAATACACGCCTTGGAGGTGTGATTTCACCTAATGATTCAAACATTTTTTCCACTCGTACAGGTGTAGTTTGCGTAGGTTTCTCATCTCTAAAAACATATTTAGTTTGTGTCGTGTTGTCTCGCAAGCTTTTCTGTTGCTTGCGTACATGCTCACTCGATGAAGACAATTGAGTTTTTCTTTCTAGAAATCCTTTACTTCTACGACGGGTGTTTAAAAATTTTATAAGTTCGTTTCGATAATGATACCATTTGTCTTTGTCACTGAATTTTTCACTTTTCAATATCTTATTCATTGCCTTATCGAACAAGCTCTGGTTATTAGAAATTTCAATAGTGTCTTTCAAATTTGCATATACTTCAGGAGACAGAAGTAGCATTTTATTCAGATTACTGTTCCTTTACATATTTCTCAATTAGTGAACCAATTACCCCTGAAAGTACACTGCCCAGTAATACAGGTAGAAATCCGCCTTGTTGAATTAGTACTTTACGTTGTCGCGGAACTGACCGTTTAGCATCTACTAACTTGCGCATACACTTTTTATATTTACAGAGACGGTTATATATCTTTCCACGAGGTCTGTGGTTACCATTCAACGTATTCAATGTGATTTCGCAAAGTGTTTTAATTACCTCTGGATCGGCATTCTTAAGTATAGCATTTCTCAAACCCGGTCGAGCACGTCTAAGCACGTATAACATATGCTTGTTGTCCTTTAATCGCTTCATTCGTGACACCATTCTCTTGCTTTAAGCTATCCTTCGAGCAATAACACGTTACAAAGTTTTTGTTAAATAAATCAGTACGGAATCGTAGTATATCATTTGTATTCTGAGTCAGGTCTATTAATAAATAACTGTGTGGCGCCTGAGTGATTTCTTTATATATTCTCACAAGCTCCTTGCTATTTTCCGGGTAAATTTGTTTAGCAAGATGATGAAATTGACTTTTATCACGTGGATTCTTGAAGCATACCAGATACTTACAGTTCAATGATATGTCACGGCAAAATTTTCCCTGATGAAATACATTTTGTGTTACTAATATAACCGAAAAATTCCTATGATGTGATCCTTTGGTAAAAAGTTCGCAAACTTGTCTTGAAAACGCATTTAACATCATATCGTCCAAAACAATAAGTGTTGGCTCATTTGCATTATTCACAAACTCTTCCGGAATCGTACTTAAGTATTCGATATTTTTAAACCCTACTTTTGTTGGAATAGCCTGAGTTTCAGCATTACACCAAATAACCTTCTTCACCCGCGGCTGTATCATAGTGTCGTTTCTTAGAAGTGCCTCTATTAAACTCGTCTTGCCACATCCAGATGGACCGGCAACCATCATTGTGAAGGGGTGAATAAAGTGCGTCATTTTTGCAAATTTTCACAGATTTTAACATAAAAACAAGTAAACGTCTTATATTTATACATTTAATCGTTATGAGCAGAAGGCAAATTGTCAGCGAGTTACACAGACCTGCTCGTAAAAATTTTAACCGACGTCGGGTCACTATCAGAGGTATTGATGATTTATGGCAGGCGGATTTGGTTGATATGAGTGCATACTCATCAGAGAATAGAGGCTACAAATTTCTTCTTACAATAATTGACACTTTTTCCAAGTACGCTTGGGCATTACCAGTCAAAAATAAAAGCGCTAATGAAGTGACGAAGGCAATGGAAACATTCTCGAACAAAGGCGCATTCCCAGAAATCTGCAAACAGATGACGGAAAGGAATTTTTCAATAAAAGATTTCAACATATTATGAAAAAGTATGAAATTAACCACTATTCAACATTTAGTGCATTGAAAGCATCGATTGTAGAGCGCTTCAACAGAACTCTAAAGGGTATTATGTGGAAGAACTTTAGCATGAATGGAAATTACCGCTGGTTCGATTCCTTACATAAGCTAGTTGCCCGATACAACAAAACAAAACATCGAGTTATTAATATGCGCCCAATAGATGTTAATACATCGAACGAAGTGCAATTACTCTCGGACGTTTACAGGAAAGTTAAGGTAACATCACAGCCCAAATTTAAAGTTGGTGCGCATGTGCGCATAAGTAAGCATAAGAAGATTTTTGAAAAGGGTTACACCCTTAACTGGTCTACGGAAATATTTAAAATAAAAGAAGTCAGAAAAACACAGCCCCGCACGTACACATTGGAAGACTATCAGGGAAATTTGATACAAGGAGGGTTCTACGAACCAGAGTTAACTACAGTGAAACACCCTGATGCATACCTTGTTGAGAAAATTATAAGAAGAAGGGGAAATCGTGTTTTTGTCAAATGGCTTGGTTTTCCTTCTCATCATAATTCCTGGATAAATATAAAAGACGTGCTCTAAAAGTGAACAACATTCATTCGAGATGTTGTGTTTAAAGCGTGAATATGATCGCGTCAAGACGTTTGCCAATCTAAAAATTGATGAAAGAAAAATACTTAAACTTGCGCGTAGTGGATTTTTTTACACAAACATAAAAGACCAGGTCAGATGTTACTTCTGCTCGGTCACAATGGATGCATTCAACGCACCTACCGATGTCGAGAGTGAGCACTTGCGATTGTCCCCGGAATGTTTCTACGCCAACGGAAAAGACGTCTGTGGACCTTACGATACACCTATTACAACAAGAAAATGTTCCAGAACAGAGCACTGCTTTTACAATCTATTAAAATGCGTTGGTCTTGGATTTTTTGTTGGTGGATTTATATGTGAAGCTGTATCAATATACAATTATTTTTCCAAGTAAAATGTCAACAATTTTATTTCAATATAAATCTGTATAAATAAAAATCCAATAAAGTTTACTGCCACTTATACAAACAAATGTTTTTATTTACCTAACATTCCCACCCCCATGTCCCACCTAAATGCCGCAATGAAAATACAACACCTGAACATTGACCTACTCGTCTCTGTTTTCATCTAAATATAGCCACTCGGAAACATCATAAAATCATTTATCCAGTTATGACATAATATCTGCAACGCGTAAAATCACCATTCATCCACACTTAACATAGGTCAGTTATGATACACCAGGTTCGTACAACCGGTCTACATCTTGTATTTACAACATACCAAATTACTTAGATCCATCATTAACAATATATCGCACATGCATACGATACGCTTAATCCATTGATCGAGGTTGAGACCAGAAACCCACATGGCGAATGAGGAAAGATAAAACAAAGAAAAACATGACATTGCATCTGCACATGCTTGCGATACAGGTATAATCAAGTTCAAGTATAATCAGGTTCAAGATGGGTTGAGACCAGAATCGCACATTGCGAACGAGGAAAGATAAAACAAGAAAACAAGACAGACACACTTGTTCTATCAGCCAGCGAAAAAATCAAAAACAAAAACACACCCAAACAAACAAGCTCTGGGAACTGCTTGCTCAGTCCTACATCCAAGATGCAAAAAAGACGTCATCGAGAAACCGGCATCCATGCTAACTGAATACCTGCCAAGCCTCGTTCTGCATATTGCTTCTCGACTCTGCTGCATGTTTCGCTCCCTCGCACCTGCAAACAGCGATGGTGCAGCTGATTCGCACCTCCCAGAAAGCAATCTACATATTCCCTTCACTCATACACCACGACCAAAAAACGAAAAACAAACTTAACTCGAGCTTCATGGACTTTGCATACCTAAAGCACGCGGATGGGCGGCAACAAAACCATGGACTTTTGATCTCCTGTCCCTTACTCGCGTAATGCTAAAAGTATAGAAAAGTCCGATCCTTACTACTACTCAGATATTTTGGGCCTGTTTTAACTGACTTTTGATGTTTTACGGTTTTCCCAGTAGGCTTCCAAATTACAAAAGACAAGAATGGTCCATTGTTCAGTGATTATCGACATTGAAGAAATTTGCTCGAAGTAGACGCTCGTTCTTTCTTCGAATGGCGAGACTTGAATGAAGTGGTCAATTGTGGTGTCATCTGCTGCACGGCTATGGGAGCAACAACCCAAACTAGTAATATTAAAGCTAGTTGAGAGAGTGTTGAGCCACGACAAGGTATGGAGCTTTTGATCTTCTTTGGTGATGGTTGAAGTTGTGGTTCACTTTTCTCTTTTTCCTCTTCAATCTTATACATTGCTGGACTTGCAAGCCAGTTCAAATTAATCGGATGTATTTTACGCTTAGTAGATCTTTTCCTTGGGTTGGATACATTGGCAGCTACGAGAGCTTGTGGTAGATAATTTTGTTTGGGTGGATTTGTTCTTTCTACCAATGTTGGTTCATCTAGTGGCAAACGACAGAGCTTGTGAACGGCTTTTTTGACAATTCCGTTTTCTGTTTTAATATCCACAACTCGAGTGAGACCGTCAGTGCCTTTGTACTCTTTTAGTACTCTACCTAATGGCCATCTTTGCGGTGTCGTGTTTTCCTCTTTGATTAACACCAATGTTCCAGGAGAAAGTGCTGGCGTCGCGGTCCTCCATTTGCTGGTGATTTGGAGATGTTGGAGGTATTCTTTGCTCCATCACTTCCAGAATTCCTTTTGACAGGCATCAATCAATTCCTTTCTTCTTACGGCTGAGATATTTTCGTCTTTGTACATTGAATTAGGCAATGATGTTAATGGGGCACCGATAAGAAAGTGCCCTGGTGTCAATGCTTGCAGATCGTTCGGATCATCATAAAGTTGAGTAAGTGGTCTCGAGTTCAAGATGGACTCAATTTGAACCATTATGGCTGGGTAAGAAAAATGCTTTGAGTTACCCGCTTGAAATGGTATTTTGCGGATTTTACACCAGCCTCCCATAATCCACCGAAATGAGGCGTCCGAGGAGGTATGAAAGACCACTCGATGTTATCATTTGCTTAGTTTTTTGCAATATCATGCTGTAGTTTGCAATCACTCAACAAGGTACGTAGCTCTTTTAGCTCATTCTTCGCCCCACAAAATTAGTAGTGTTGTCACAATATATCCGAATTGGTTTCCCTCTTCTGGCGATAAACCGTTTAAATGCCCGAATAAATGCTTCCTTGGTTAGGTTAGACACAAGCTCCAGGTGAACGGCCTTCGTACAGAAGCATACAAAAACTGATACATACGCCTTTGTAGGGGCCTTGTGTCGAATCTTGTAGTGTATGTACACTGGCCCAAAAAAGTCCACGCCAACGGTGGAAAATAGACGTGCTGGCTGTATTCTCTCCCTTGGAAGGTTTCCCATTAATTGCTCGATCAACTTTGGTTTTGCTTTTATGCAAGTATGGCATCTGTGAACGATGGTTTGGGTTAACTTCCTTCCCTTCAGAGGCCAAAATCGTTGTCTTACCATGGCTAGAAGTTCTTGATCACAAATGATCATGACAAATGATCTTCATGAATCATCATTATCAATAAAGTAACGATGTTGTTACTGTATGGCAGGAGCAGTTGATGTTTTGCTTCGTACTCAACATCAGCCTTCTCAAGTCTCCCACCTACCCGAATGAGCCCGTCTTGATCTAAAAATGGTTTTAATTTACTCAGTGGGTGCTTTGGAGGAAGCATTTGCTCTTTTGTGAGGTGCCTTTCCTCTTTTGCAAAGGCATCAGCTTGTATAATTCGGATGATAATGTGCAATGCGTTTTGTAGCTCACATGGATGAGTGTCTTTGCTTGGTCGTGTTTTGTGTATTCCGAACGAAGCGATTAGTATAGGCAATGATCCGTTGCAAATATCTAAAGGAATTCTTGTGGTTTATGTTATTTAGAAACGGAATGGAGATTACTGTGGCTAAAACAGTTTTAGGTTTTCGTAGTTCATCATCATGCATTCAGTTCGATGCTTTGGCCATTCACTCTCAGTCTCTTCAAGAAATTGTGGACCTTGTAGCCATAAGTTGCATTTCTGCAGCTCATGGGGTGTAGCTTCTCATGATACTATGTCGGCAGGATTCTCTTTTGTTGGGATGTATCTCCATTGTGTCGGTTCCGTTTGCTCTTGGATATAGGCCACCCGGTTTGCTACGAATGTCTTGAACGATGTTGAACTTGCCTTTATTTATGAGAAAGCAATAATAGAATCTGTCCAGAAGACTACCTTGGTTATAGGAACACATAATGAGGTTTGCACTTTTTTCATTAACTTAACCATCAAATGAGCCCCACATAGCTCTAACCTCGGTAATGTGGTCTGTTTAAGCGGGGCTATTCGAGAGCGTGCGCACAGTAATCTTGTTGTGGCCTTCTTTGACGTTATACATCGAATATAAATTGCGGTGCTATATGCTGTTGCGAAACCCTGAGGACAGCCGAGCCGTCGTCAGTGCAACATATTTTAATTTCTTTTAAGAGATTTTCATTTTTATAGCCTTGCGTGCCTTATCACAACCGGCTAGCCCAATCCGGCGTGGATTGTGGGCAGGAAAATCTCCTACGTGCTACGGCACGCCAAAGACACAACAACTAGAAACAAATACAATTAATGGAGGACAGAAAAGTGGAGTGCAGAATAGAGTTTCCGAAGGAATTATTATTTCGAAATGTTTACTCCAAATTCATCATTTCATAGCTATATATTTCATGCAAATAAAATTAAAATTTAACAAAAAAAGAAAACAGTAAAGACTTATAATAAGATGATCCAAAGATGCAGACCATAACTAAAAATTAGAAATAAGTAGGTAAAAAAAAAAATAAAAATTAATTTCGTAAATATTTGGGTGGGTCAGTTTCAACCCAATCCCGGCCGGGACCAGTTTACACAGATCATACAGTTTATTTCAACGTAATAGTAAACCAAAATAATATGAATAAAATAATTTGAATAAATAAGTAAGTAGAAGAATATTAACTAAATAAATTCAAATTGGTACATAATCCACCCGAAACTTGAAAATTAAATAAATAATCATAAAATATCAAGACTAGAAATTTAAATTAATAATTATATGTCCTTTCTGACCATTCCATAAATCAATATCGGTTATTCATCTTCTACAAACTGAATTCGAAAAAAAAGTGAAAAAAAACCAGTACAAATTCAATTTGCTTTTCGTTTTCTTTCGATATTCGACAAATTTTCAATCGGAGGCCACTTCCAATACGGAAAAAAAAATCTTTTGACGGATTGTACTTAGCTGCTCATTTCATCCGCCAAAACACCGCTCACCAACGCAATCTTCACTGGAATGCATCATTTTAATCCGAACGTTCATCCATCTCCTCGTTGTTCTGTGTCTGGAGATTGCGTTCACTGAATTCCCCACTGTCCCTCGATTTCACTCATTCGCCAAGACAAAATCTTGCAAATGAACATGAATTGCTCCAAAACCAAATCAAACACCGCCAGCAACAACTATCTTCAATGCTCCCCGAAATTGTTTCAGAATAGCCTATGCGCATTCACTTCCAAAACTCGCCCAGCACACAAAAACGGCACCCACGAATTAGAAAATTTTTCTGATAACGTTTGCATCAAAGCTGGTGCTTATTTATGACATTTGAATTGTAAATCGGTCACTTGTTAAGACTACCTCCGATACTAAAATTTGTCGGTCGTTCGAAGAATGCCAGAATATAAAATTTAAGAGCCCGATACAAAATGCAGTTTCGCGTTAATATTCCACGCCGTTCGCGTTTTTCACCAACCGAACACGGTAGCTCTTTATTTTCACAGATATTACCGGATTAACTATAGTCTTAATGAATTGACCGTTGTTTCCACTGAGAATTTAAAATCTGATTCACATCACAACAACAGGAGCATTCGATATTCTTTAGTTCCGATGACTCCAGTCAAGACTCATTTGGTCATTCCAACACTTGATTCAACTGCCAAGCAAACAAATTTGCATACCCAATTCAAAGACTCAAAATTTCACTTTTTCACTAAATTCAAAATCTCCAACGAATCTCAGGAAAACCTACTCCACCGTCACACTTTCTAGATCACAAGCGCCAACTTTTTTTTGAGCCATCCAGCTCCCTTTTGCCGCCAAGTCCCGTCTTTTTCACAAAAATCTTCTTGAAATTTCAATTTCAGACTTTCTCTTCCAATTCTGAATCCGAACTGCCACCACTTTTTTCATTTTGGGAAAAAACCCGCTACCACCGTTGTTCAGCTGGGTCATAATCCTCCAACCAGCACGCGAACAACTTCCGTTGCCGCCAAGTCCCGTATTTTTCTTTTTCCAGTTGTGCAGCAAGTCTCTCCACACCCAGCATCAAACATCTCCCGTTTCCCTCAGATCACGCAGCTGATTCTCGCTTAGTTGCATATCAGCCGCGAGCAGGCCAACGAACCGACGCGATGCAATCAAACATGAGGCAATCAAATGCATTGCAAAGCCTGTTTTAAGTGACTATGCAAAGCATCCGACCGCCACATGATCGACGGCGTAAGTGTGTTGGTTTGCACTGAATTAGTGCGAGGCGGTTTCGCAACAATCTTGGAGAAGACCAAGACCTTTGGATGTCTCACATGCCGGGCACAATTGAGATATACCACAACGCTCCAATTTCGAAATTTATGCGAAATCCGGTAGCTTAGTCCTCGGCTCCATCTCGGATGTCCTTTGAGTGAAAGACCCCCAACACTTTGCCGCTTGCATCTTCCAGCTCGTATGTCACTTGAACGATTTCCCGTTTAATGAAGGCGGGGACAAATCCCGGTGCGAACTTTGCTGCAAAGCGATCTACTGCCTTGCTCACAACAAAGTTGCGAACGAACTCTCTTTTGACCCAAAGAGAAAACCCGTGGTCTGGCTCGCAGACTGTAATTCTGAGCGCCTTTTTACTAATGTTCGAAGAAGAACATTAGTATTAAAATCACTTTGGCCAAAAATTCATATTTCTATATATATATATATATATATATATATATATATATATATATATATATATATATATATATATATATAATATATATATATATATATATATATATATATATATATATATCATCAAAAAATTTCAGTGAAAAAATCTCAGGAACGCGCCACCCGATTGAGCTGAAATTTTCAGGACACATTGGTGTATATGCAGAATAGTGCCAAGTCTCACAAAAAGCTAATAATCTTTAATCCTTTGGTGCCGGCGGCCATTTTAGTGATTTTTTTAATATACCTATTATTCCGTACACAAATAATTTTTGCAAAAATAAAGTTGACGACGTAAATTCCGAACAAGTTTTACATGTAAATCGGATAATATTTTGGAATTTTTTAACCCCATGTTTGCGCTGGGTGCCTAAAAAGAGAACGGGAAAATTTGAACATTTATAAATTGCGATAACTTTTGACAGAGCTATTCCACGATTACGAAATTTTCAGGACATGTTTGTTTTATTCAGTTGTAGATGAATGTACGTTTTAATGAGCGTGCTGGCAACCCTGTAGCTAGGGCAGGCACTGAAATTGAAAACCTCCAAATCATCGTCTCTCTTGAAAAAATGTCGTTTCTTAAAAAAAAGCCACTCATATGTAAATTTTGTGCTTTGTTTACATAAACAAAATAAAAATGATATGGTATAACGGGCACGCCTGGTAACCCTTGCCCAAGTTACCTATATTTTTAGCATCAAAAACTTCTGTTCACGGAAACTCACGATTAGATGAACGGAATTTATTGAAATTTGCAGAATGTATTGGTCTTAAATAGGACCAGGTCTGATAGAAGTGATTTTGAAATGCGGGTGATTCTGTGCCAGTGGTGCCATCTTGAAAAATCACTAAAAAAGATAACTGCTTTTAGCCCTATAAATTCTCATTGAATCGTTCGATTTTGACGAAATTCACACGGTAGCTGCACCTTACTTAGATCACGTTTGATAGAAATTTGGTTTAGCCCTATAAATTCTCATTGAATCGTTCGATTTTGACGAAATTCACACGGTAGCTGCACCTTACTTAGATCACGTTTGATAGAAATTTGGTTGAAAAATTCGGTTGGAGCTGCCAGCTATGATAATTTTGGTGTCTTAAATTTGAAAAAATAAAAATTTGGAAGTGAAAAATTCAAACCATCGAATATCCTAAAAAATGCCCTTTTCAACAATAAAACCAATCAGTATACAAATCTTATGCTTAATCTACACAGTCAAAGTAAAACTTTGGAAATTTCATGTCGGACAAGAACGGTAACCCTTTCTCAGTTAACCTATATTTTTAGCTTCAAAAACTTCTGTTCACGGGAACTCACGAATCAATAATCAGATAGAATTGAAATTTACAGAATGCATTGAACTTAAGTAGGGCCAGGTCTGATAGAAGCGATTTTGAATTGTAGGCAACTCTGTTCCAGTGGTGCCATCTTGAAAAATTACGAAGAAAAAAATATGCTTTTTGCCCTATGAAATGTGAATAAGTTACCAGATTTTCATGAAATTTACACAGTAGCTGAACCTTACTCTAGACTCTGTTTGATAGAAATTTGATTGAAAAATTCGATTGGTGCTGCCAGCTATGGTAATTTTTGTGTCTTTTTGTGAAAATTCGCTCAGGAAAATAAAACTTTTTGCCCTATAGCTTCCAGTGCAGTCATGGAATCAATACGAATTTCATTCAATTGATGGAACGTATTATAAACATTATTCAGGCCAAATTTTGTTGAAAAGCCACGATATTGTTGCCAGCTATTGTTGGTTTTGTGTTTGTTTGCAATATCTTTATTAAGCGGTTTTATCGTAGAATTTTCAAATGCTAATGATATTGTAGTGATAATAAACAGCAAATATTAAGCTTTCGATTATTTGAAAAAACTCGCTGCAGGTAACCCTAAATTTCTTTATACTCCTATAACTTCAAATGTTATATAACAACGTGAAGCAGATGTGATATATTCTTGGCTTTGATACTGGCGAAAGGTTGCCAGCACGAGTCGGTTGTGCATATTTTGTCTCAATAAATGCTTACAGTTAGTATTCATACCGGAAACATTTACAATGAAAATAAATATCCGATGTTTCAATTCCCAAAGTTCTGCAAATTTTTCGGATCGCAGCCCCAAACTCCAACTTCAGTTACAGCGCTGCAGGCACTGAGCATTTTCTTCATTGATATTATATGAGATGCTGCTTTCAAAATTTTGTGATATAAGCAACTGATAACGAATATAATTAACAAGTGCTATGATCTCATAAACGTTGAAATTCATGCCAGTGGTAATATCTGAAACCTTCTACCATATGAGTTATAATGCATTCTTGAGACAAAAGTAAAACGTGGCATTTGAAACAATTTGGCCGTAATAAGCAGCAAATGTGGTGGAATATACACTCAAAACCTGCACGATTCTTCTACTGTTCTTCGAACATTAGTGTTTTTAGCGGTTCAGGTGCGCTAGAGTTTTTATAAGTTTCATTGAATTTGATTTGAACACGATCCTGTGCCAAGCGTTGCCTGTCAACGTTTGATCGCACTTGAATTTCTCCGTTTATGGTTTTTAAGGACACGCGGATCACGAGAATTAGTGTGTGTGTTGGATACTATTGTATGTGAAACTGAATTGTTCGTCTGAAGAGTAGTAGATCTGAAACATGATGGACTTAGTCACGAGGATCATCGTAGCTCCGGGTCAACATTGGTGGCGACATCAACTTTTCCGTGATGAGAAATCACTCGAGGAGCCGTGGGTTGGCTCCTTATCATAGGGCCTCCTCTTCTGCTATCATTACTTTGGCATTTGGGACACTGGGGCTTCATCATTCCTTCCGTGCCACATGTAAAACAAAAGGTCCTTTTAATGGGCACCGAACAGTCTAAAAAGGATTGTCCCAAGTCTTTACAGTTCCAACATATCCTGAGATCTGTCGAAGAATACGCTGGTGGAGAGTTCGATGCTGACGGTTGCTGCAAGTGACGTAGGATGGGAGGTGTCCGGGATGATGGTTCGACTGCATCCACAGAGTAAGTGGAACAGTCAAAGTCAGGCTGGTGCAGCTCGTAAACTACTCGTCGACTGTGAGTGCCTGCGTCTCTTTGATCTGACGGATACTCAGTTGCGACACACCGCCGCAGCAACTCTTGAGCATTTCTGAATTCGAGCCCAGCCAAGTGTTCCCGTAAGCGTCGATTCATATTGCGTAACAATATGCACTGCAAGTCAACATCTGACAAAGGATTGTTGAGCTGCAGAGCCATTGCTTCTATTGCATCGAAGAACACTTGTATCGGCTCTCCTGGTTTTTGAACACGTGCGTTAATTTCCCGCCGAATATCCACTCCTGTAATTCTCGCTCCAGTTTAGCCTACGTCACCGAGTGATGTAGTGATGTAGCGCCAATACCACTCCTTTGCTGGGTCTTGTAAAAGCAGGTGCAGGTCGTGAGCTAGAATAGATAATGAAACCCCATAGCTCGCCGCCATGGTCTTTATCCGAAACAAGAACCGGGTAATATTGAGGCCGGAAGATGTACCTTCCAATCGAATTGACCACTTGGAAGGGGCATGACCGTCGCAGATCTGAATGAGTTCGATATCTCAGTTTTATCCAATCTGACAGGAATTGCAGGGTCTTCCGTGTCTGCTCCGTCCTTATCTAAGTGGCCCGTCGAGTGGAAAAGGTCAGGTGCCGACGATGGTCCAGGAACAACACTTGGAACCATTTGCTGCGGAACAGTGAAATTGTGTGGGGGATGCTGTTCTGCGGGTGGAGTGATTGACAGACGTTCTAGTGCTCGGCTCAACCTTTCAAATCCCGAATCATTGGCGGTTGGCCGTCGATTGCGTTTCACGCGAGGCATTTTTAATTTATTACTAATGTTCGAAGAAGAACATTAGTATTAAAATCACTTTGGCCAAAAATTCATATTTCTATATATATATATATATATATATATATATATATATATATATATATATATATATATATATATATATATATATATATATATATATATATATATATATATATATATATATATATATATCATCAAAAAATTTCAGTGAAAAAATCTCAGGAACGCGCCATCCGATTGAGCTGAAATTTTCAGGACACATTGGTGTATATGCAGAATAGTGCCAGGTCTCAGAAAAAAATAAAAATCTTTAACCCTTTGGCGCCGGCGGCCATTTTAGTGATATTTTTATTATACCTATTATTCCGTACACAAATAAGTTTTGCAAAAATAAAGTTAACAAAATAAATTTCGAACGTGTTTTACATGTGAATCGGATTATTTTTTGGAATTTTTTAACCCCATGTGTGCGCTGGGTGCCTAAACAGAGATCGGGAAAAATTGAAAATTTTTAAATTGCAATAACTTTTGACAGAGCTTTTCAATCATTACCAAGTTTTCAGAACATATTGGTATTATTTAGTTCTAAATTTGTGTACCTTTTGATGAGCGTGCTGGCAACCCTGAAGCTAGGGCAAGCACTGAAAGTGAAAACTTTCAAATTATCGTTTCTCTTGAAAAAATGCCGTTTCTTCAAAAAAAAGCCACTCATATGTAAATTTCGTGCTTTGTTAACATAGAAAAAAAATAAAATTTGATATGGTATAACGGGCACGACTTGTAACCCTTGCCCAATTTACCTATATTTTTAGCATCAAAAACTTCTGTTCACGGAAACTCACGATCCAATGAGCACAATTAATTGAAATTTGCAGAATGTATTGGTCTTAACTAGGACCAGGTCTGATAGAAGTAATTTTGAAATGCAAGCGATTCTGTGCCAGTGGTGCCATCTTGAAAAATCACTAAAAAAGATAACTGTTTTTAGCCCTATAAATTCTGATTGAATCGTTCGATTTTAATGAAATTCACACAGTAGGTGGACCTTACTTTAAACCACGTTTGGTAGAAATTTGGTCGAAAAGTTCGGTTGGAGCTGCCAGCTATGATAATTTTGGTGTCTTAAATTTTAAAAAATAAAAATTTGGTAGTGAAAACATTCAAATCATCGAATATCCTAAAAATGTCCGTTTCTTACAATAAAACCAGTTTGTATACAAATCTTATGCTTTATCTACACGTTCAAAGGTAAACTTTGGAAATCTCATGTCGGACAAGAACGGTAACCCTCTCCCAGTTAACCCATATTTTTAGCATCAAAAACTTCTGTTCACGGGAATTCACGAACCAATAATCAGATACCATTGAAATTTACAGAATGCATTGAACTTAAGTAGAACCAGGTCTGATAGAAGCGATTTTGAATTGGGCGCAACTCTGTGCCAGTGGTGCCATCTTGAAAAATTACAAAGAAAAAAAAACTGCTTTTTGCCCTATGAAATGTGAATAGTAACCAGATTTTCATGAAATTGACGCAGTAGCTGCACCTTACTTTAAACTCTGTTTGGTGAAAATTTGGTTGAAAAATTCGATTGGTGCTGCCAGCCATGGTAATTTTGGTGTCTATGGTTTTGAGAATTCGCTCAGGAAAATAAAACTTTTTGCCCTATAGCTGCCAGTGCAGTCATGAAATCAATACGAATTTCATACAATTAACGGAACCTATTATAAGCATTATTCAGGCCAAATTTGGTTGAAAAGCCACGATAGGGTTGCCAGCTATTGTTGGTTTTGTGTTTAATTGCAATATCTTTATTAAGCGGTTTTATCGTAGAATTTTCAAATGGTAATGATATTGTAGTGACAATAAACAGCAAATATTAAGCTTTCGATTATTTGAAAAAACTTCCTGTAGGTAACCCGTAATTTCTTTATACACCTATAACTTCGAATGTAATATAACAACGTGAAGCAGATGTGATATATTCTTGGCTTTGATACTGGCAGAAGGTTGCCAGCACGAGTCGGTTGTGCTACTTTTGTATCAATAAATGCTTACAGTTAGTATTCATACCGGAAACATTTACAATGAAAATAAATAACCAATGTTTCAATTCCCAAAGTTCTGCAAATTTTTCGGATCGCAGCCCCAAACGCCAACTTCAATTACAGTGCTGCAGGCACTGAGCATTTTCTTCATTGGTGTTATATGAGATGCTGCTTTCAAAGTTTGGTGAAATAAGCAACTGATAACGAATATAATTAACAAGTGTTTTTCTTTCATAAACTTTGAAACCCATGCCAATGGTAATATCTGAAACCTTCTACCATATGAGTTATAATGCATTCTTGAGACCAAAGTAAAACGTGGCATTTGAAACAGTTTGGCCGTAATAAGCAGCTCATGTGGTGGAATATGCACTCAAAACCTGCACGATTCTTCTACTGTTCTTCGAACATTAGTGTTTCTAGCGGCTCAGGTGCGCTAGAGTTTTTTTAATCTAATTTTATTATATAATAATATTATCCTTCACAGATAAAAACGGCGAACTTGCCAGAAAGATTTTCAATTCAACGCAAGATAAATTTTCAAATTCTACTATTAAAGAACACAATCATGTGCCAAAAGGAAAGCTCGAATAAGCACTTTTGAATCGACAAAACAAACTTATTTCGTAAATACTAAATTTAAGTTTTCAAATCATAAAAAAAATAATGCTTTCTTCGGAAACTCTTCATTACGGGAACTTGAACAAGAAAGAAAGAGGTGAAAAATTTTACATGAAATGATAAAATGAGGAGAGGATACAGGAATATAAAGAACAGTAGTTGAACTACTCAGTTGAGTCAGAAAAACTCAATGACCCTATTTCGTGAACTGCTCAGAAGGTTTACTTCCATGTAAACTACACCATACCGCCGGTGGACTCAGCCACGATCTAGTGCCATCGAACTTCCCTACAAGAAACAAAAGGCTCGAGGCGCTATAAAAATCACTTTGGCCAAGCGACTTCGCAAGCAAAGGATATTTACGCGACTTTCACCCAAGTGTTTCCTACTGCTTTGCCTCAGGCTGAGAGTCAATTATACACAATAAAAAGAGGCGTCCCTCTGTCTAACACTGCACAACACAAAGTAGCAACGGGCGCGAATGTTGCACTGACGACCGCTCGATCGAAACTTTGAACAATGAATAAGAAGTTGTAGCAATTTAATCAAACCCAACCTAAAATTGAAAAAAAACCAAATTTAGTAACAAAACCAATCGAAATTGCCCACCGAAACTAACAATTGACTAAAACTTACCGGAGAAAATAAACATAAGTTAAATTATCAAATTCATTAATTCGTTTTGAAGTCAAAAGTCTATTTTTGGGCGCCATTTGTTGCGAAACCCTGAAGACAGCCGAGGCGTCATCAGCGCAACATATTTTAATTTGTTTTAAGAGATTTTCACTTTTATTGCCCTGCGTACCTTATCACAACCGGCTAGCTCAATCCGGCGTGGGTTGTGGGCAGGAAAATCTCCTATGTGCTACGGCACGCCGACGACATAACATTTAAAAACTGTAGATACACAAACACCTACACTTAACATTCTCACATTCGCTACTCACCACACTACTTTAGACGAAACACAACACACCACACATTTTCAAATCAAGTAGACTAAGCCAAAAAAAATCTAGCGCACCTGAACCGCTAGAAAACTAATTTTCGAAGAAATTTTCTTTGACTGACAAAAAAGTGTGGAAAGACGTAATACACTGTTTTGTAGAATCATATAAACCATTCCTTATCCAAAGCAACAAAACTCAACTATAACACAAATGAAGAAAATGTTCAGTGCTAGCTACACTTTCCCAACGAAGCAGCAATAAGTTTACCATAACAAGCTCATACTCAAATCAACTAATCCTTTGAATTTTGTTCTCATCGCAGGATTTCATCGAAAGTTTCAGCGGTTAAACGTTGTTTGAGGCTGCCATCCGAAAAATGTTCAAAACTCGGAAAATTTAAAAATTGATTCCTTATTTTTATTGCAAATGCTTTCCATATAAGAACGTAATTTGAAGCATCTGTTGTTGCAATATTTACGGAAATGGCTAATGCTGGTTAGCCTGTGTCAGCAGCAAAGCAAAATATATACCAAATCTGCTTCACATTTAGCTAAACCCAACCAGTAAATTTCGTTTCGATTGAATTACTGCGCTGGAACTTATACGGGTGAAAAGAATTTTAGGGCTACCACCCTCAAAACTTTTCAAGTTTTTAAAGCGTTAATTTTCGTTGTTAATTTTCATTTCAGGATCATTTCCATTTGCAAATCTAATGACGTAATCGCTCTGTAAAGAAATTAAACAAAATTACAAAAATGGTCATAGCTGGCAGCCCTTTCATGATTTATGCACGAAATTCCTTAAACATTTGGTTTACATTGAGGTCTATTAACTGCATGAACTTTGTTTTGATCTCATGCCTGGACCCAAAATTATAGGGAAAAAGATTTATTTTACTGAGCAAATTAGCAAGATTTGGGAGACAAAAATCACCATAGCTGGCAACTGTATTCTAATTTTTCAGCCAAATTTTCACCAAATATTACCTTAAATAAGATTCAAATATTGTGTGAACTTCGTTTTAATGTGATGGCTGAATCGGAAGTTATAGGCCAAAAAACGGGTTTTTTCCTCAGTGATTTTTCAAGATGGTACCACTGCCACAGGGTTGCCCGCATTTCAAAATCACTTCTATCAGACTTGGTTCTAGTTAATTCCAACACGTTCTGCAAATTTCATTATGATCGGATAATCCGGTCGTTAGTTCTCGTGAACAGAGCTTTCGAGTGTTAAAAATAGAGGTAATTTGGTGATTGGTTGCCGTTCTTGTGCAAATCGGAATTTTGAAAATTTCAATTTAACGTGATGGACAAAGGTTAAAATTTATCAATGAATTGAGTTGTTTGTCGAAAATCAAAAATTTTTCAGGAGGGTCAATGATTTGAAAGTTTTTTTTTAGGAGCCTGCCGTAGCTACCGGGTTAGCCACACTACCTTGGAAATCCATGTGTGCTAAGTTTTAGTCAAGACCAATACGCTCTGCAAATTTCAGGATGATCCAATGTTTTTGTCAGAAGTAATGACAAATCAAAATTTGAAAAAAAATCCTTGCCTTCTTTAAGGCACGCTGCACCCACACACGGCTCAAATTTTCTAATGCTTTATCATAGGCAAGCTTAAAACATAATAAGTTTTCATTTCCAATCCTTCTTTTTAAGAAAAATTTACACTGCTTGGAAATATAGGAGTACCTCAAAAGTCACTAAAACGCTCGCCGCCGCCAAAACGTTTAAGATATCTGAATTTCAGCAAATCATGGATCTACCTACTATATACATCTACGATCTATAAGAACGTAATTTGAAGCATCTGTTGTTGCAATATTTACGGAAATGGCTAATGCTGGTTAGCCTGTGTCAGCAGCAAAGCAAAATATATACCAAATCTGCTTCACATTTAGCTAAACCCAACCAGTAAATTTCGTTTCGATTGAATTACTGCGCTGGAACTTATACGGGTGAAAAGAATTTTAGGGCTACCACCCTCAAAACTTTTCAAGTTTTTAAAGCGTTAATTTTCGTTGTTAATTTTCATTTCAGGATCATTTCCATTTGCAAATCTAATGACGTAATCGCTCTGTAAAGAAATTAAACAAAATTACAAAAATGGTCATAGCTGGCAGCCCTTTCATGATTTATGCACGAAATTCCTTAAACATTTGGTTTACATTGAGGTCTATTAACTGCATGAACTTTGTTTTGATCTCATGCCTGGACCCAAAATTATAGGGAAAAAGATTTATTTTACTGAGCAAATTAGCAAAATTTGGGAGACAAAAATCACCATAGCTGGCAACTGTATTCTAATTTTTCAGCCAAATTTTCACCAAATATTACCTTAAATAAGATTCAAATATTGTGTGAACTTCGTTTTAATGTGATGGCTGAATCGGAAGTTATAGGCCAAAAAACGGGTTTTTTCCTCAGTGATTTTTCAAGATGGTACCACTGCCACAGGGTTGCCCGCATTTCAAAATCACTTCTATCAGACTTGGTTCTAGTTAATTCCAACATATATATATATATATATATCAGCAAATCGATTAATAAAGATAATCTCTGGAGTAGACGATCCGATTGAGCTGAAATTTTCGGAAGACGTAGATGTATATAGTAGGTAGATCCATGATTTGCTGAAATTCAGATATCTTAAACGTTTTGGCGGCGGCGAGCGTTTTAGTGACTTTTGAGGTACTCCTATATTTCCAAGCAGTGTAAATTTTTCTTAAAAAGAAGGATTGGAAATGAAAACTTATTATGTTTTAAGCTTGCCTATGATAAAGCATTAGAAAATTTGAGCCGTGTGTGGGTGCAGCGTGCCTTAAAGAAGGCAAGGATTTTTTTTCAAATTTTGATTTGTCATTACTTCTGACAAAAACATTGGATCATCCTGAAATTTGCAGAGCGTATTGGTCTTGACTAAAACTTAGCACACATGGATTTCCAAGGTAGTGTGGCTAACCCGGTAGCTACGGCAGGCTCCTAAAAAAAAACTTTCAAATCATTGACCCTCCTGAAAAATTTTTGATTTTCGACAAACAACTCAATTCATTGATAAATTTTAACCTTTGTCCATCACGTTAAATTGAAATTTTCAAAATTCCGATTTGCACAAGAACGGCAACCAATCACCAAATTACCTCTATTTTTAGCACTCGAAAGCTCTGTTCACGAGAACTAACGACCGGATTATCCGATCATAATGAAATTTGCAGAACGTGTTGGAATTAACTAGAACCAAGTCTGATAGAAGTGATTTTGAAATGCGGGCAACCCTGTGGCAGTGGTACCATCTTGAAAAATCACTGAGGAAAAAACCCGTTTTTTGGCCTATAACTTCCGATTCAGCCATCACATTAAAACGAAGTTCACACAATATTTGAATCTTATTTAAGGTAATATTTGGTGAAAATTTGGCTGAAAAATTAGCATACAGTTACCAGCTATGGTGATTTTTGTCTCCCAAATCTTGCTAATTTGCTCAGTAAAATAAATCTTTTTCCCTATAATTTTGGGTCCAGGCATGAGATCAAAACAAAGTTCATGCAGTTAATAGACCTCAATGTAAACCAAATGTTTAAGGAATTTCGTGCATAAATCATGAAAGGGCTGCCAGCTATGACCATTTTTGTAATTTTGTTTAATTTCTTTACTGAGCGATTACGTCATTAGATTTGCAAGTGGAAATGATCCTGAAATGAAAATTAACAACAAAAATTAACGCTTTAAAAACTTGAAAAGTTTTGAGGGTGGTAGCCCTAAAATTCTTTTCACCCGTATAAGTTCCAGCGCAGTAAGTTTTAAAATTAGCGCTTGTTATTATAATTATATATATATAATTAAATATATATATAATTATATAATTAAAATATATATATAATTATAATTATATATATATATACCTATATATATATATATATATATATATATATATATATATATATATATATATATATATATATATATATATATATATATATATATAAATATAAATATATATATATATATATATATATATATATATATATATATATATATATATATATATATAAAGAAATATGAATTTTCGGCGACGTGAGTTTAATGAAAAAAATGTCTTGAAGTTTTGTGAAAAGAAACAAGAGAGAAAAGAGTTGTCAGCGAGAATTTGTTGTTTAGCACCAATATGGTAGTGATTTTCATTGAATACAATTGAATAAAAGTTGACCATCCCCAAAAATCTTCTTAGGTCTTTAACCGTCTTGGGGAGTCTAGCTGTTGATATTAACTCAACCCGATCTGGGGAGGGCTTAATGCCTTTCGGCAAAACTTCATGACCTAAGAATTTAATTGAAGGTCGAAGGAAATGGCATTTCTCCATATTGATTATAAGACCATAGTCCGCTTATCTTTTGAAACTTTGTTCTAAGTGAACAAGATGCTCTTCTTCGGAAGTCGAAGCTACCAAAATGTCGTCGAGGTAGATAAAATATAATTTTAATCCGTGTAGGACTTCGTGGATGAAGCGTTGGAACGATTGTGCCGCATCGCAAAGTCCGAAAATCATTCAAGTGAACTTAAAGAGTCCAAAAGGTGTGCAGATGGTGGTCTTTGTAAAATCGCTCGGCTGGACTGGAATTTGATGGTAGGCCTTATTCAGGTCTATGGTGAAAAATATATTTTTGGCATGAATAATGGGGATCGGATATCTATCCGGGACGGTTATGGTGTTAAGGCGTCTGTAATCGCCGCAAGGACGCCACTCCCCATTAGCCTTGCGTACCATGTGTAGCGGAGAAGACCAGCTGCTGTTTGAGGGGCGGCAAATTCCCTGCTGTAGCAGGAAATCGAATTCTTTTTTGGCCACCGCGAGCTTATCTGGTGCTAGTCAACGTGATCTCGATGCAATTGGAGGGCCGGTGGTCAAAATGTGGTGTGTCACCTTGTGTTTATAGGGTTGTGAGAACCCTGTGTTGATCGTGATGGCATGGTATTTGTTGAGAAAGGTATGTATCCGTGAATCTGAGGTTTGCTCAAACAAAACACTAAGTTTTAGACCTTTGTACGAAGTGTACGTGCCTTTCGATGAAAGAAAAGTAAGAAGATCCACAAGGATATCATTCACCAAGTCGACGACTAGCCCATAGTGGCAGAGAAAGCCTGCACCTAAAATGGGTCTAGAGACATCGGCAATGATAAAATCCAATGAAAACTCACGACGGAGTTCCAGGTCTAGTTCGATCACCTTTCGTCCATAGGTGTTGATGGTCGACTGGTTTGCCGCGGCAAGTCGCATACCAGAAGGTGGAAGCTTTCCGGTAGCAGGTGCTGGAAGCACCGAAATATCTGCGCCTGTGTCAATCAAGTAGTGTCGTTTAGAGAATTTGTCATGAATAATTAGACGACGTCTAGCTGACAAATCGCGTTTTCTTACCGTCTGAAGAGAACAGCGACTTAGGTTTTTGGTTCAGATGAACCAGCCTTGAAGGCGCATGGAGAGATGCATTTTAGAGCCTTGGAGCCAAATTTGTAGTGATACCAAGAAACACCAGTCCCTCGTGACTGGCTACGGCGACGCGGCTGCGAGCGATATCTCCCATGGGACCTCGAACGCGATCGTAATTGTCAGTGGACGAGTCTTGTGAGGGCAGCAACTTGCTCTGACAAAGCGGCCACCTCTGACTGCTGGGGGGAAAGGCGACAGAATGAACTTGTGGCTCGACAAAAACTTCAGCAATTTTGTCTGCCGTTTTCGCCAACTTGTTCAGGCTGGCCTTCGGAGAGCAGGCTAAAATAGCCTGAGTCTGCTCCGGAAGCCGATGCAGCCAGAGGGTTCTCAGAAGGTCGTCCCCAACTGCGGAGCCCCCCAGCTGCTTCATATCAAGAAGCAGCTGGGAAGGCTGTCTATCGCCTAGTGAGAGGTTCCCCAAGAGGTGCTTAAGTTTTGCTGAATCGGTCGCTGATAGCCGCGATACAAGCGCCCTCTGGAGGATTTCGTAAGGCGTGTCAGGGTCCGGGGTCGCAACCACGTCTCTGACCACCTTCAGCCGCTCAGGCCCCAGCGAGGAAATCACATAGTTATACTTTGTTTGCGAACACTTAATGTGTGCGTTCGCAAACTGTAATTGATAGAACCACAAAGCTGGCTCTGCTTGCCAAAACATGGGCGGTTTTATGGAGGTCGCACTAATTTGCAGTACCGCAGACGCGCCTGAGGGAACCGCATCCTCATTGTCCAACGACATTCTATCGGAGTTACGTGACGGGACGAACAGAAACGGAACGCGGCAAGGAAATAGGGTGGCTGAAATAAGTGTTTGAATATATAGTTATGATATTTGTAATTATGATTATAATAATATTACACAAAAATTCAGTAAAAATGTTTATAAGAAAATAGTAAAGCAGCAACACACGATCTATATTGAGAATATTTCAATAATTGGAATAATTTCTTTGAGTATTATCGCAACAACAGTGCAAAAAGTTTGACGACGATTAAATTTTGTGTAAAGACTTGGGTTCCAATTTTTAAAACGACGAAATGGTACAATGATCTATTGCTTCAGCCAGGCTGGTGAAGCAATGCTGGTGGAACACTTTAGTTGGAAATTCGGCGATCCGCTGACAGCTACATTAAAATCTACAGCTATACAGCAGTGCAGCAGTTTGCAATCAAACAGTCAAGAGATTACTGGATGCTTTGAGGATGTCTTGTGAAAAGCATTAGCCCAATGGATTCGAAATGTAATTCAGGCAAAGCGGGAGTGCCAAATCGCTTGGCAAAGGTAACGGTGAGAGCAAGAAAAAATTGAATTACCTTTATTATAAGAAAAATTGTCCAATTTGTCGCTGTTGCTACTGCAATTTCGATTTCTTTTTTTCAATGATAGCTTTTTTCACCATCCAGATTTGTTGTTGTTGATTGTTGTTGTGGCAGTGCTGTGCGTCTTTTGGTAATCGGGTTGTCTGCTCGTCTCGATACTGGTGTTGTTGAATCGACAACAGAATCTGTTTCGGGTTTGCTTGCGTCTGCTGTTGATGTTGATGATGATGTACATTCCTGCAGGTGTAGCATCAATGGCAGATTAGCGCTCTAGTCGAATCGGCAGCTCCTGCTTGGGAATAGGCGTACGTGTAGCGCTCCGGAATGGCTGCCGAGACGACGATTGTCGGGTCTCGTGTGAGTGTTCGATATGGCGAAAACGCTAATGAGGAGCACTATTGAACTGGCGTCGGTGTTCACAATACGGGGTCACCAATTTTAGTATCTTGATCCTTTATTTTCCAATTAAAATTCGAAGCAATTGTATTCAATTAAAATCAATAGTCCATTATAAAATACTCTTATATTATAATAATTGTAAAATTTGAAGCAATTGTATTCAATGAAAATCACTACCATATTGGTGCGAAACAACAAATTCTCGCTGACAACTCTTTTCTCTCTTGTTTCTTTTCACAAAACTTCAATACATTTTTACTAATGTTCGAAGCAGAACATTAGTATTAAAATCACTTTGGCCAAAAATTCATATTTCTATATATATATATATATATATATATATATATATATATATATATATATATATATATATATATATATATATATATATATATATATATATATATATATATATATATATATATATATATATATATATATATATATATCATCAAAAAATTTCAGTGAAAAAATCTCAGGAACGCGCCATCCGATTGAGCTGAAATTTTCAGGACACATTGGTGTATATGCAGAATAGTGCCAGGTCTCAGAAAAAGTTAAAAACTTTTAACCCTTTGGCGCCAGCGGCCATTTAAGTGATATTTTTCATATACCTATTATTCCGTACACAAATAAGTTTTGCAAAAATAAAGTTGATAAAATAAATTTTGAACGTATTTTACATGTGAATCGGATAATGCCTTGGAATTTTTTTAACCCTATGTGTGCGCTGGGTGCCTTAAAAGAGAACGGGAAAACTTGAAAATTTTTAAATTGTGATAACTTTTGACAGAGGTATTCAATCATTACGAAATTTTCAAAACGTATTGGTATTATTTAGCTGTAGATTTGTGTAGCTTTTAATGAGCGTGCTAGCAACCCTAGGGCAGGCACTGAAAGTGAAAACCTCCAAATCATCGTCTCTCTTGAAAAAATGCCGCTTCTTCAAAATAAAGCCACTCATATGTAAATTTTGTGCCTTGTTTACATAGGCAAAAAATAAAATTTGATATGGTATAACGGGCACGCCTGGTAACCCTTGTCCAAGTTACCTATATTTTTAGCATCAAAAACTTCTGTTCACGGAAACTCACGATCCGATGAACAGAATTTATTGAAATTTGCAGAATGTATTGGTCTTTAATAGGACCAGGTCTGATAGAAGTGATTTTGAAATGCGGGTGATTCTGTGCCAGTGGTGCCATCTTGAAAAATCACTGAAAAAGATAACTGCTTTTAGCCCTATAAATTCTGATTGAATCGTTCGATTTTGACGAAATTCACACAATAGCTGCACCTTACTTCAAACCACGTTTGATAGAAATTTGGTTGAAAACTTCGGTTGGAGCTGCCAGCTATGATAATTTTGGTGCCTTAAATTTGAAAAAATAAAAATTTGGAAGTGAAAACATTCAAATCATCGAATATCCTAAAAATGTCCGTTTCTTACAATAAAACCAATATGTGTACAAATCTTATGCTTTGCCTACACGTTCAAAGTAAAACTTTGGAAATTTCATATCGGACAAGAACGGTAACCCTCTCCCAGTTAACCTATATTTTTAGCATCAAAAACTTCTGTTCACGGGAACTCACGAACCAATTATCAGATACAACTGAAATTTACAGAATGCATTGGACTTAAATAGGACCAGGTCTGATAGAAGCGATTTTGAGTTGTAGGCAACTCTGTTCCAGTGGTGCCATCTTGAAAAATTACAAAGAAAAAAAACTGTTTTTTGTCCTATGAAATGTGAATTAGTTACCAGATTTTCATGAAATTGACACAGTAGCTGAACCTTTTTCCAAGCTCTGTTTGATAGAAATTTGGTATAAAAATTCGATTAGTGCTGCCAGCTATGGTAATTTTTGTGTCTTTGTTTTTGAAAATTCTCTCAGGAAAATAAAACTTTTTGCCCTATAACTTCCAGTGCAGTCATGAAATCAATACGAATTTCATACAATTAATGGGAACTATTATAAACATTATTCAGGCCAAATTTGGTTAAAAAGCCACTATAGGGTTGCAAGCTATTGTTGGTTTTATGTTTGTTTGCAATATCTTTATTAAACAGTTTTATCGTAGAATTTTCAATTGTTAATGATATTGTAGTGACAATAAACAGCAAATATTAAGCTTTCGATTATTTGAAAAAACTCGCTCCAGGCAACCCTAAATATCTGAATACTCCTATAACTTCGAATGTAACATAACAACGTGAAGCAGATGTGATATATTCTTGGCTTTAATACTGGCGAACGGTTGCCAGCACGAGTCGGTTGTGCTACTTTTGTATCAATAAATGCTTACAGTTAGTATTCATGCCGGAAACATTTACAATGAAAATAAATAACCAATGTTTCAATTCCCAAAGTTCTGCAAAATTTTCGGATCGCAGCCCCAAACACCAACTTCAGTTACAGTGGTGCAGGCACTGAGCATTTTGTTCATTGTTGTTATATGAGATGCTGCTTTCAAAATTTTGTGACATAAACAACTGATAACGAATATAAATTACCCGTGTTTTGCTCTCATAACCGTTGAAATTCATGCCAGTGGTAATATCTGAAACCTTCTACTATAATGCATTCTTGAGACCAAAGTAAAACGTGGCATTTGAAACAGTTTGGCCGTAATAAGCAGCTCATGTGGTAGAATATGCACTCAAAACCTTCACGATTCTTCTACTGTTCTTCGAACATTAATGTTTCTAGCGGTTCAGGTGCGCTAGAGTTTTTTTCATCAAACTCACTTCGCCAAAAACTCATATTTCTTTATATATATATATATATATATATATATATATATATATATATATATATATATATATATATATATATATATATATATATATATATATATATATATATATATATATATATATATATATATATATATATATATATATATATATATATATCTATGTATATATATATATATATATATATATATATATATATATATTTATATATATATATATATATATATATATATATATATATATATATATATATATCTATATATATATATATATATATATATATATATATATATCTATATATATATATATACATATATATATATATATATATATATATATATATCTATATATATATATATATATATATATATATATATATATATATATATATATATATATATATAGATATATATATATATATATATATATATATATATATATATATATATATATATATATATATATATATATATATATATATATATATAGATATATATATATATATATATATATATATATATATATATATATATATATATATATATATATATATATATATATATATATATATATATATATATATATATACCACAAACCTGGTCCCCTAACACACTCGCAGTGATACACTTACTGTCTCACCATAATTGACCGTTTCACACGTTGGCCTGAAGCAATTCCTTTAGCTAGCATTACTGCCAATGACTGTGCTACTGCTTTACTAAGCACCTGGATTGCTAGGTTTGGAGTTCCCCAATACATTGTCACCGACCAGGGCAGACAATTCGAGTCAGCGCTCCATGCTGAGCTTGGTCGACTCTTGGGCTTCGAACGCAATCGTACCACAGCGTACCACCGTCAAGTCAACGGTTTCTTCGAAAGATGGCATCGTACACTTAAATCGGCTATCATGGCTCACAACGATGTTTCTTGGACTAGAACACTTCCCATAATTCTTCTTGGACTACGATCTCTAATCCGAGAAGAATTCACAGCATCACCGGCACAACTCCTGTACGGAGAAAATCAGTGTCTTCCTAGTGATTTTCTTCAAGGAAATCCTAGGAAGATTAGCCAAACAGACTTTGCCTCCGAACTAACGGCTACAATGGCAAAACTTCGACCGGTTGATGCTCAACACCACACAACACTGAAGATATTCATCTTCAAGCAACTCAACTCTTGCTCACACGTCTTCGTTAGAGTTGACTCTGTTCTTCCACCACTCATTCCACCGTACGACGGTCCGTTCAAAGTCTTAGCCAGTCATAAAAATTATTTCACACTTGACATAAGAAATAAATCCGTCAATGTTTCTATTAACAGGCTCAAGCCCTGTAACATGTCTTCCTATACGGAACCTGTTGACAAACCTTCCACGAACCAACAAACATCGGAAACGTCGACTGCACCATTACTGCCTTCAGATCCCGAAAAGAGACCAGCGAGGAAAGTTACATTCGCTCCGTACGTCTCTCTAGCTGGACGAACCACAAAGGTGCCACTCTCCTACGTCTCGCGATAACGCGTAAAACGCTGGCAGGGAAGTATTGTAGATACACAAACACCTACACTTAACATTCCCGGATTCACTACTCATCACACTACTTTACATCAAACACAACACACCATACATTTTCAAATCAAGTAGACTAAGCCAAAAAAATGTATTGAAGTTTTGTGAAAAGAAACATGAGAGAAAATAATTGTCAGCGAGAATTTGATGTTTCGCACCAATATGGTAGTGATTTTCACTGAATACAATTGCTTCAAATTTTATAATAATTATAAAATAAAAGTAATTAAAAATGGACTATTGATTATAATTGAATACAATTGCTTCGAATTTTAATTGGAAAATAGAGGATCAAGATACTAAAAAACCAATACAATTAATGGAGGAAGGAAAAGTGGAGAGCAGGATGGAATTTCCGAAGGAATTATTATTTCGAAATGTTTACTCCAAATCCATCATTTCATAGCTATATATTTCATGCAAATAAAATTGAAATTTAACAAAAAAAGAAAACAGTAAAGACTTATAATAAGATGATCCAAAGATGCAGACCAAAACTAAAAAAACTCTAGCGCACCTGAACCGCTAGAAAACTAATTTTCGAAGAAATTGTCTTTGAGTGACAAAAAAGTGTGGAAAGACGTAATACACTGTTTTGTAGAATCATATTAACCATTCCTTATCCAAAGCGACAAAACTCAACTATAACACAAATGATGAAAATGTTCAGTGCTGGTAACACTTTCCGAACGAAGCAGCAATAAGTTTACCATAACAAGCTCATACTTAAATCAATTTATCCTTTGAATTTCGTTCTCATCGCAGGATTTCATCGAAAGTTTCAGCGGTTAAACGTTGTTTGAGGCTGCCATCCGAAAAATGTTCAAAACTCGGAAAAATTTAAAAATTGATTCCTTATTTTTATTGCAAATGCTTTGCATATGAGAACGTAATTTGAAGCATCTGTTGGTGCAATATTAACGGAAATGGCACATTGCTGGTTAGCCTGTGTCAGCAGCAAAGGAAAATACATACCAAATCTGCTTCACGTTAAGTTAAACCCAACCAGTAAATTTCGTTTCGATTGAATCACTGCGCCGGAAGGTATACGGGTGAACAGAATTTTAGGGTTATCACGCTCAAAACTTTTCAAATTTTAAAAGCGTTAATATTTGTTGTTAATTTTCATTGCAGGATCATTCTCAATTGGAAATCTAATGACATAATCGCTCAATTAAGAAATTCCACAAAATTACAAAAATGGTCATAGCTGACAGCCCTTTCATGATTTTTGTACGAAATTCCTACGACATTTACTTCACATTAAGGTCCATTTACTGCATGAACTTCGTTTTGATTTCTGCACTGGACCGGAAGTTATAGGGAAAAAGGCTTTATTTTGCTGAGCAAATTTGCAAGATTTATGAGACAAAAATCACCACAGCTGCCAGCCCTATACTAATTTTTCAGCCAAATTTTGACCAAATGTTACATAGATTAACATCCAAGTATTGTGTCAATTTTGTCAGAATTTGATGGCTGAAACGGAGGTTATAGGCCAATAAGGTGTTTTTTTTTTCTCAGTAGTTTTTCAAGATGGTACCACTGCCACAGGGTTGCCCGTATTTCAAAATCACTTCTATCAAACTTGTTCCAAGCTAATACCAACATGTCCTGTAAATTTCATTATGATCGGATCATTCGGTCGTCAGTTCTCGTGAACAGAACTTTCGAGTGCTGAAAATAGAGGTAATTTGGTGATGGGTTGCCGTTCTTATGCAAATCGAAATTTTGAAAAATTTTATCTTGAGATGAAGGACAAAAGACAAAAATTTATCAAAAATTTGAAATTTTTGTCAAAAAGCAAAAATATTTCAGGAACGTCAATGATTTGAAGGATTTTTTTTTCAGCAGCCTGCCACAGCAACAGGGTTACTTGCTTTATGCTGAAAATCTAAATGCGCCATATTTCGGTCAACAGCAATACGCACTGTAATTTTCACGATGATCCATTGTTTTTCTTACAAGTAATGACAAATCAAAATTTGAAAAAAAACCCTTGCCTACTTTTAGGCACCCTTCACCCACACACGGCTCAAAATTTCCAGTTCTTTATCATAGACAAGCTTAAAACATAATTAATTTTCATTAATTCCAATCCCGGCCAGGACCAGTTTACACAGAGCATACAGTTTATTTTAACGTAATAGTAAACCAAAATAATATGAATAAAATAATTTGAATAAATAAGTAAGTAGAAGAATATTAGCTAAATAAATTCAAATTGGTATATAATCCATCCGAATCTTGAAAATTAAATAAATAATCATAAAATATCAAGAATAGAAATTTAAATTAATAATTATATGTCCTTTCTGACCATTCCATAAATCAATATCGGTTATTCATCTTCTACAAACTGAATTCGAAAAAAAAGTGAAAAAAAACGGTACAAATTCAATTCGCTTTTCGTTTTCTTTCGATATTCGACAAATTTTCAATCGAAGGCCACTTCTTATACGGAAAAAAAATCTTTTGACGAGTTGTACTTAGCTGCTCATTTCATCCGCCAAAACACCGCTCACCAACGCAATCTTCACTGAAATGCATCATTTTAATCCGAACGTTCACCCATCTCCTCGTTGTTCTGTGTCTGGAGATTGCGTTCACTGAATTCCCCACTGTCCCTCGATTTCACTCATTCGCCAAGACAAAATCTTGCAAATGAACATGAATTGCTCCAAAACCAAATCAAACACCGCCAGCAACAACTATCTTCAATGCTCCCCGTAATTGTTTTAGAATAGCCTATGCGCATTCACTTCCAAAACTCGCCCAGCACACGAAAACGGCACCCACGAATTAGAAAATCTTTCTGATAACGTTTGCATCAAAGCTGATGCTTATTTATGACATTTGAATTGTAAATCGGTCACTTGTTAAGACTACCTCCGATACTAAAATTTGTTGGTCGTTCGAAGAATGCCAGTATATAAAATTTAAGAGCCCGGTGCACAATGCAGTTTCACGTTAATATTCCACGCCGTTCACGTTTTTCACCAACCGAACACGGTAGCTCTTTATTTTCACAGATATTACTGGATTAACTATAATCTTAATGAATTGACCGTTGTTTCCACTGAGAATTTAAAATCTAATTCACATCACAACAACAGGAGCATTCGATATTCTTTAGTTCCGATGACTCCAGTCAAGACTCATTTGGTCATTCCAACACTTGATTCAACTGCCAAGCAAAAAAATTTGCATACCCAATTCAAAGACTCAAAATTTTACTTTTTCACTAAATTCAAAATCTCCAACGAATCTCAGGAAAACCTACTCCACCGTCACACTTTCTAGATCACAAGCGCCAACTTTTTTTTGAGCCATCCAGCTCCCTTTTGCCGCCAAGTCCCATCTTTTTCACAAAAATCTTCTTGAAATTTCAATTTCAGACTTTCTCTTCCAATTCTCAATCCGAACTGGCGCCACTTTTTTCATTTTCGAAAAAAATCCGCTACTGCCGTTGTTCAGCTGGGTCATAATCCTCCAACTAGCACGCGAACAACTCCCGTTGCCGCCAAGTCCCGCATTTTTCTTTTTCCAGTTGTGCAGCAAGTCTCTCCACACCCAGCATCAAACATCTCCCGTTTCCCTCAGATCACGCAGCTGATTCTCGTTTAATTGCATATCAGCCGCGAGCAGGCCAACGAACCGACGCGATGCAATCAAACATGAGGCAATCAAATGCATTGCAAAGCCTGTTTTAAGTGACTATGCAAAGCATCCGACCGCCACATGATCGACGGCGTGCGTGTGTTGGTGTGCACTGAATTAGTGCAAGGCTGTTTCACCAATGCCTTCTCACTTGCATCCGAGAAGGTGTGAAGCTGTAGTTCCATTGAGTCAGTATTTGGCAGTGCATAACGAGGTACTACGAAAGAATGAATATTTTTCAAATCATTGCGGAATTTCATCTAGCTATCCCGAATGTCCTACTCTACCACCTCATCCCAGTCAGCCTTTGCCTGCCAGAGCTGTTGAAGGAATATCTTTCCTTTAGTGACCACCAGGTTTATCAGACCTAGGGCTGATTTCAGAGTCACGCGGACCGTCTGCGCGGACCATCCGCATGCGGACGAAAATGTAAGAAACCTATGGGATCGTTTCAGACTGGCACGGATGATCCGCGCTGATCATCCGATCGCCATCCGCGCAGCGCGTCCGCCCACAAACGGTCCGCAAGCTGACGTTGCAGTGTTCTTATTGACCGTTTCACAGTTACGCGGAGCAGTCGTGCGGACGATTACAGTGGAACGCGAAATGTCCGAAGTTGATACAGAGCGAGTAATTGATGGAGTGCGTTTAAGGAGGTGCATATGGGAACCCGCAGATTTGTTTTATAAAAACAAAGATGCACGATTGAGTGCTTGGAAAGACATTGGCACTGAGCTATTTCGAGAGGCATATGCGAATAAAAAGCATGTATTGGGTAGGTATTCAATCTTTTATTAAATATGTTTTTAGTTTTAATATAAGGTATTTAATATTCTTCGATATAATCTTCTTAATTGCGCAATAATCGCAGCTTACATATTGATCTCTCCTGCCAAGGGACTCTACCGGCATCTGATAAAAAATAACTGGCGAATACTTCACGTAATGTATTTCCGCATCTGTTAATTTGAGGATCAATTACATCTTCCAATACCTCAATCGTAAGGGTATCTTCCTCGCCGTAGCCATCTCGTACTCTTATAAAATTATGCAATACAGTGCAAGCCTTGACAATATTTTTTGCAGTCTTGAAGCCTACATTGAGAGGGGTATGAAAGATTCTAAACTTATTAGACATTATTCCAAAGGTCGACTCAATAGATCTTCTTGCACGGCTTAGCCGATAGTTGAAAATCTTCTTCGAATGTGTCATATTTCTTCGTGCATATAGTTTCATTACATGTTTGGATATTCCAAATGCACCATCACCAACAATGATATGTGGCACTGAAGTGTTGCTTCCTGATAAAAATTTAGGACCAGGAATATTCAACTTTTGCTCCACTTAATTTCTAAATAGAAGGCTGTTTTTGAAGACAGAGGAATCTGAGTTTTTTCTATATGCTCCAATATTCCCATAAGTGAACAAATAATCCGCATCACACATGGCCAGCAGTATAATAGAATAATAGTTCTTAAAATTATAAAACATCGATCCTCCTCCCACAGGGTTAATTATTCTAATGTGCTTGCCATCTATAGCTCCAATGCAATTTGGGAAATTGGGATGATCTTTCAACCTCGTGGATATACGTTGCCACATTTCTACGCTTGGCTCAGGTATACATTCTTGATTAAGTAATTCCCAAACTATTGCGCACACCTCATTTACTATTCCACTTATAGTGCTTATTCCCACTCTGTATGAGTAGTGCATGTCGATAAATGTATTTCCAGTTGCCAAGAATCTAAGAATAAAGAAAATATTTGTTTCAGATAACCTTATTCAGAAACGTTGGAAAACTGCACGAGATGCGTATTTTAAAACAAAAACTGCAATGAAAAACAAACCGTCTGGAAGTTGCACCCGGAAAATAAAAATATATATATACATATTATGATGAATTGAGGTTTTTAGATTCAACTTGTGAAAACCAAGTTGAAGAATATCTTTACGAAAATAATGCATCGTCAGCTGATGCACACGCAAGCTCAGTAAATGATTCAGAGGTAAGCCTAACTAGTTCTCCACAAAATCCTGCAGAATCTGAGATTGATAATCAGGCAAAACCGTGGAATCGAAAGAGAAAAAGGCAGAAACCACAGCAAGAGTCTGAGTTTGAAAAAAAATTGTGGCATTCTTGGAAAAAAACACGCAAGAGTTGAGCACCGACGACTTGGCATTTTTTAATTCAATAGGACCAATTCTGAGTGACTTTAATAATGACCAGAAACTTTTGTTTCGTTCTGAAGCTCTGAAGATAGCCGCGGATATTCGAAAAATGTCACCCAATTCTCAACCAGCAAACAATATTAATTTATTACTTCCATCAGTACAAATGTAAAGAGAATATAACAGGTTGTCACCCAATATAATAAGCATTCCTGACAATAATTTGACAGCAAATGCAACATTTTACACAATATAGAGTTTTTTAATGCACTTTAAATTAAGAAAACTGGATTTTTATTCATTTTATGTTTTGAAGTAACAATTTAGTTGGGAAAAATCTGTGATTGGAGTTAATTATACGAAAATACACATAAAAATAAAAAAAAATTGTTATTTTCCTACCTCAAAGTAATTGCCAATCGTTCGATCAGTAGTATAGAAACCCGACGTAAATTAGACTTCAATTGGATTTAAGAACTTCAATTCGTCTCTTAGTTTTAGGGCCTCCTCGAGCACACGACGTTCCATATGTTACTTTTTTTACTAATGTTCGAAGAACATTAGTATTAAACTCGATTCGGCCAAAAATCCATATATATATATATATATATATATATATATATATATATATATATATATATATATATATATCTATCTATATATATATATATATATATATATATATATATATATATATATATATATATATATATAAATATATATATATATTAGGGCGGGCCAATTTGTATGGAGCCGAAAAATTCGATTAGACCTGCCCCTAGGATGATTCTATGACAATTCTAAGCAACTTTGCCGAAGGAACCATAGGTCTATCTCGATTTTCGAGTCTCCCACTTTTCAAAAAAAGATTTTTTCCCTATAACATCATTTTGATTCAAAATTCGTTTTTTTATTCATCGTTATATTATCTTTTTTATGTGTATATGGGGGGTTTTTGGGGTCGAGAAATTCATTTCTGATCTTTATTTTTACCTATGACTACCGCCAGAGGGCGTTTCATGCATATTTTAACTATTTTTCGTCTATTTTCCGAGAAAAATTACAAGTTTTTCGGTAAAATTGATCTTTATATAATTTTTTTCAATGAAAATTCAAATTAAAAAATAAGAACATGTGTAAAAAATAAAAAAAATGAATTTAGTGAGAAAAAAAGCGACAAAGTGTTAATGCTTTCAAGTCAACAACGCATTTATTTAAAAAAAAACATCGGTAAAACATCATTACCGACATATTTTGTGAAAGAGCACAACACAATGACATTTATGAGTGTTCAGTTCATTAGTGTTTGAGCATCATTTCAGTGAAAGTGAATTATAAATTTCCTGCCAGTGAATAATTGTGAAATTCAAAAAGAATTAAAAGGTATGTGTTAAAATTTTGTAATTTAATACACATAGGCATCGATGTTGTTCTCTTGCTTGGTTACTTTTTTCTGAAATATGTAATACATTGTAATGTATTTATATGTATAGCATGTAGGAATAATGTGCGTTGGAATAATGTATTAACTGGTCCTTAGAGGCGAAATGTCGGTTGACATATGAGTAAATGCTGTTGATCACATATGAGTTATGCCAATTTGTAGGTGGAAAAAATATATTCGAACCAAATGTTTTGAAATATACTAATTTCAGTTTTTTAAAATTTTTTTAGTAAAATTATACAATGGATCCAAATGCATTGCCGTCTACATCTCAAACCGCAACAACATCAACAAGTACCGAAAGTCATTTGAAGCATTTGCCTTCGCACGATGTTGCTGTTTTTGGTGCATCTTGTGATTTGAGTGGACTCGATCTGCCAACGAAACAGGATATTTTAAGATGTTTTTTTTTCTTGGCCGAACGTGCTAAACTCCAAAACAAAATGTTTTCGTATAAAACATTCGTACCGCACGTAACAGACAAATTGATTGAAATTTGGAGTCAACTTAATGTTGAAATTCTAACCAAACAAAGTGTTGTTAGAAAATTGGGTACATTGATTGACAAGTATCAAATCGAAACTAAACATTCAAATATCGCCTCATTCAGAACGTTCGAGCAATCTACAAAAGAATTATTTTACATCGGCAAATGTCAATGTGACTTGAAAGCAGAATTATGCTCATGTGGATTGATTCCAGATCATTTGAAAGAGTTCATGCGAGATCAAAATAATGACAGAAGATTGACGATACCGGAATTCGTGCTAGAAGTTGAAGAGCCAGCACCAACGTCAACAATAATACCAACAAGCGTTGAACAGAGCCATTCAGCATATGAACCAAGTACTGATATAGATCAGCCAAGTTCAAATCCACAAGATATTCCGCCAATGATACGAGGACCGTATACTCCCAGATACGATGCTTCGAACTTCGCTGCGATGTGTGATCGATTTGGTGTGTCTGATAGAATAGCAGCAGCACTCGCAACATCTCTTATGCAAGACATTGACGTAAAAGATGCACATGGCAATCCTATCATCATGGATAAAAATAAAGTGCGTCGAGAAAAGGCCAAATGCAGAGAAGAACTGCTTCGTAAGCAGTATGATGCATCCAATTTGATAGCATTTTCATTCGACGGCCGAAAAAATGATGCTTTAACAATGGAAAAAATCGATGAGAAGTTGCATGCAAGGATGGTGAAAGAACCACATCTAGTTGTTTTGAAGGAACCAAATTCTCAATTGATAGGCTACACAAAAGTCGAAAATGAAGATGCTGAACACAAATTGATGACATTTAATGCATTCTTCGTCGAAAAAGAAATTGCTCTCGATGCATTAATCGGCATATGCTGTGATGGTGAGCCAACAAATACTGGCGTAAGAAATGGGATTTTGCGTCGATTTGAATTGCATTTGAATAGACCGCTGCATTGGTTTGTGTGCATGCTGCACTTTAACGAGCTGCCATTTCGTCATTTGTTTGACACTTTGGAAAGATCATCGACCACTGGACCACGAACAACAACTGGAACGTTGGGCAAACAAATTGAAACTTGTGAAAATCTTCCGGTATGTATCATTTGTCATTTTTCTCATCGATTTTTTCTATTATTAAATGGTAAAATTTAATTCATCTCATTTCTTTTTTTTCAGCTTGTAGATGAATTCGAGATAATCGTGCTAGAGAACATGCCACCTGATTTAGATCCATTTGAATTATCCACCGATTCAAAGTACTTATACAAAATGGCCAATGCAATTTCGAATGGTGTTGTTCCTGCGGATTTATCTCACAATAAACCAGGACCAATAGCACATTCACGTTGGCTCACCAAGGCGAATAGATTGTTGCGGTTGTATGTGTCAACTGAAAATCTATCAAGGAATTTGAAAATTTTGGCAACATACATAATGAAAGTGTATGTGCCGATGTACTTCAACATCAAGTACTATAATTCGGTGGTCTTCGGTAGTGTATTATTTTACAAATTCATTCGTTGGACACAATATTTGGATACAAATCTACGCGGAGTTGTGAATAATGTCATTAAAAACAATTCATATTACGCACATTCCGAAAATATTTTGTTAGCGATGTTATTTGATGATAAAAAAGAGACACGAAAAATCGCAATCAAGAAAATTTTACACTACCGAAGAAATCTGTACGACCCGGCACATCTTAGAGTTTATCAAAAACCTTTGATAAACTTCAATTGTACAGATTATACGAATATGATTGATTTAAATAGAGATGATGTCTTATTCGAACCACCGTTTACGTATAGCATTCCGTATGATCATTTGGAACAATATTTAGAATGCGATGATCCACCATTGCCTGATCCAAGAATTCCGGTACACATACAAGCAACGGAAAGACATGTTCAATTGCTGGCTAGCGTTTCTAAACGTGTTTTAGAAAAGAGTCGACACAGTGTTATGGCAGTTACATCAGAAAGCCGTGCAAAATACCCCCGACTTGAAAGCAAAAAAGACTTTCAAAAATAAGTTATTTCGCTTTTCTTCCACTAAATTCATTTTTTTTTATTTTTTACACATGTTCTTATTTTTTAAGTTGAATTTTTGTTGAAAAAAATAAAATAAAGATCAATTTTACCGAAAAACTTGTAATTTTTCTCGGAAAATAGACGAAAAATAGTTAAAATATGCATGAAACGCCCTCTGGCGGTAGTTATAGGTAAAAATAAAGATCAGAAATGAATTTCTCGACCCCAAAAACCCCCCATATACACATAAAAAAGATAATATAACGATGAATAAAAAAACGAATTTTGAATCAAAATGATGTTATAGGGAAAAAATCTTTTTTTGAAAAGTGGGAGACTCGAAAATCGAGATAAACCTATGGTTCCTTCGGCAAAGTTGCTTAAAATTGTCCATATAATCATCTAGGGGGGCAGGTCTAATCGACACAAAATTTGGCCCGCCCTTATATATATATATATATATATATATATATATATATATATCTATATATATATATATATATATATATATATATATATATATATATATATATATATATATATATATATATATATATCTATATATATATATATATATATATATATATATATATATATATGTATATCATCAAAAAATTTCAGTGGGATAATCTCGGAAACGCGCCATCCGATTGAGCTGAAACTTTCAGGATACATTGGTGTATGTGCAGAATAGGTCCAGGTCTCACTAAATTTCAGTTATTGTTAACATTTTGGCGCCGGCGGCCATTTAAGTGATATTTTTAATATACCTATTATTTCGTACACAAATAATTTTCGCAAAAATAAAGTTGACGAAATAAATTTTGAACGTGTTTTACATGTGAATCGGATAATGTTTTGGAATTTTTAACCCCATGTGTGCGCTGGGTGCCACAATAGAGAACGGGAAAATTTGAAAATTTTTAATTGCGATAACTTTTGGCAGAGCTATTCAATCATTACAAAATTTTCGGAACATATTTGTATTATTTAGTTGTAGATTTGTGTAGCTTTTAATGATGGTGCTGGCAACCCTGTAGCTAGGGCAGGCACTGAAAGTGAAAACCTCCAAATCCTCGTTTCTCTTGAAAAAATGCCGCTTCTTCAAAAAAAAGCCACTCATATGTAAATTTTATGCTTTGTTTACATAGACAAGAAAAAAAATTTGATATGGTATAACGGGCACACCTGGTAGCCCTTGCCAAATTTACCTATATTTTTAGCATCAAAAACTTCTGTTCACGGAAACTTACGATCCGATGAGCAGAATTAACTGAAATTTGCAGAATGTATTGGTCTTATATAGGACCAGGTCTGAAAGAAGTGATTTTGAAATGCGGGCGATTCTGTGCCATCTTGAAAAATCACTAAAAAAGAAACTCTAGCGCACCTGAACCGCTAGAAACACTAATGTTTGAAGAACAGTAGAAGAATCGTGCAGATTTTGAGTGCATATTCTACCACGCTAGCTGCTTATTACAGCCAAACTAATTCAAACGCCAGGTTTTACTTTGGTCTTATAACTCATATGGTGGAAAGGTCTCAGATATTACCAGTGGCATGAATTTCAAAGTTTATGAGAGCAACACTTGTTAATTATATTCGCTCTCAGTTGGTTATTTCACAAAAAATTTCAAAGCAGCATCTCATAAAACATCAATGAAGAAAATGCTCAGTGCCTGCAGCACTGTAACCGAAGTTGGTGTTTGGGGCTGCGATCCAAATAATTGGGAATTGAAACATTGGTTATTTATTTTCATTGTAAATGTTCCCGGTATGAATACTAACTGTAAGCATTTATTGATATATAAGTAACACAACCGACTCGTGCTGGCAACCTTTGGCCAGTATCAAAGCCAATAATATATTACATCTGCTCCCCCTGGTATATTACATTCGAAGTTATAGGAGTATAAAGAATTTTATGGTTACCTGCAGCAAATTTTTTCAGATAATCGAAAACTTAATATTTCCTGTTTATTGTCACTACAATATCATTTCCATTTGAAAATTCTACGATAAAACCGCTTAGTAGATATTGCAACTAAACGCAAAATCAACAATAGCTGGCAACCCTACCGTGGCTTTTCAACCATATTTGGCCTGAATAATGTCTATAATAGGTTTCATTAATAGCATGAAATTCGTATTGATTTCACGACTGCACTGGAAGTTATAGGGCAAAAAGTTTTCTTTTCCTGAGTGAATTTTCAAAACCAAAGACACAAAAATTACCATAGCTGGCAACACCAACCGAATTTTTCAACCAAATTTATACTAAGCAGAGTTTAAAGTAAGGTTAAGCTACTGTGTCAATTTCATGAAAATCAGGTTACTTATTCACATTTTATAGGGCAAAAAGCAGTTTTTTTTCTATGTAATTTTTCAAGATGGCACCACTGGCACAGAGTTGCCCACAATTCAAAATCGCTTCTATAAGACCTGGTCCTCTTTAAGTCCAATGCATTCTGTTAATTTCAGCTGTACCTGATTATTGGTTCGTGAGTTCCCGTGAACAGCAGTTTTTTATGCTAAAAATATAGGCTAACTGGGAAAGAGTTACCGTTCTTGTCCGACATGAAATTTCCAATGTTTTACTTTGAAAGTGTAGATTAAGCATAGGACATTTTTGAGGATATTCGATGGTTTGAATGTTTTCACTTCAAATTTTCATTTTATCAAATTTAAGATACCAAAATTATCATAGCTGGCAGCTCGAACCGAATTTTTCAATTAAATTTCTACCAAACATGACTTAAAGTAAGGTGCAGCTATTGTGTGAATTTCGTCAAAATCGAACGATTCAATCAGAATTTATAGGGCTAATAGCAGTTATCTTTTTTAGTGATTTTTCAAGATGGCACCACTGGCACAGAATCACCCGCATTTCAAAATCACTTCTATCAGACCTGGTCCTATTAAAGACCAATACATTCTGCAAATTTCAATAAATTCTGTTCATCGGATCGTGAGTTTCCGTGAACAGAAGTTTTTGATGCTAAAAATATAGGTAACTTGGACAAGGGTTACCAGGCGTGCCCGTTATACCATATCAAATTTTATTTTTTGCCTATGTAAACAAGGCACAAAATTTACATATGAGTGGCTTTATTTTGAAGAAGCGGCATTTTTTCAAGAGAGACGATGATTTGGAGGTTTTCACTTTCAGTGCCTGTCCTAGCTACAGGGTTGCCAGCACGCTCATCAAAAGCTACACAAATCTACAACTAAATAATACCAATATGTTCCAAAAATTTCGTAATGATTGAATAGCTCTGTCAAAAGTTATCGCAATTAAAAATTTTCAAATTTTCCCGTTCTCTTTTTAGGCACCCAGCGCACACATAGTGTTAAAAAATTCCAAAGCATTATCCGATTCATATGTAAAACACGTTCGAAATTTATTTCGTTAACTTTATTTATGCGAAAATTATTTGTGTACGAAATAATAGGTATATTAAAAATAACTAAAATGGCCGCTGGCGCCAAAGGGTTAACAAAAGTTGACATTTAGTGAGACGTGGACCTATTCTGCATATACACCAATGTATCCTGAAAGTTTCAGCTCAAACGGATGGCGCGTTCCCGAGATTATCTCACTGAAATTTTTTGATGATATATATATATATATATATATATATATATATATATATATATATATATATATATATATATATATATATATATATATATATATATACGGAAATATGAATTTTTGGCCGAATCGGTTTTAATACTAATGTTCTTCGAACATTAGTAATAACTGTTTATAGCCCTATAAATTCTGATTGAATCGTTGGATTTTGACGAAATTCACACAGCAGCTGGACCTTTCTTCAAATTTGGTTGAAAAATTCGATTGGAGCTGCCAGCTATGATAATTTTGGTGTCTTAAATTTGAAAAAATAAAAATTTGGAAGTGAAAACATTCAAACCATCGACTATCTCAAAAATGTCTGTTTCTTACAATAAAACCAATCTGTATACAGATCTTATGCTTTATCTACACGTTCAAAGTTAAACTTTGGAAATTTCATGTCGGACAAGAACGGTAACCCTTTCCCAGTTAACCTATATTTTTATCATCAAAAACTTCTGTTCACGGGAACTCACGAACCAATAATCAGATACAGCTGAAATTTACAGAATGCATTGGACTTAAGTAGGACCAGATCTGATAGAAGCGATTTTGAATTGTGGGCAACTCTGTGCCAGCGGTGCCATCTTGAAAACTTACAAAGAAAAAACCTGCTTTTTGCCCTATGAAATGTGAATTAGTCACCAGATTTTCATGAAATTGACACAGTGGCTGAACATTACTCTAAGCTCTGTTTGATGGAAATTTGGCTGAAAAATTTGATTGGTGCTGCCACCTATGGTAATTTTTGTGTCATTGGTTTTGAAAATTCGCTCAGGAAAATAAAACTTTTTGCCCTATAATTTCCAGTACAGTCATGAAATCAATACGAATTTCATACTATTAATGAAACCTATCATAGACATTATTCAGGTCAAATTTGGTTGAAAAGCCACAATAGGGTTGCCAGCTTTTGTTGGTTTTGTGTTTAATTGCAATATCTTTATTAAGGCGACATAGCACCTTCACATTGAAAAAAAAATGTTATTTGCAAAAGCTTGTTTTTTATTGAATAAAATGACATATCTTAATGAAACTTTTTACACATACTTTATATGTCTTAGACTACATAAACAAAATTGTTAAAGAGCAGATTCTTTTATCTGCACTGTGAAAGTGAAGTGTATATTCGGCACTTGAACCGTTACATTATTGAAACTGTTTGATTTGCAGCACTGCACCACTAAAACACATACGGCACTTGAAACCGTTGCGTTACTCGACGAATGATGCAGATACGGTGTTGCACTGTCTACTGTACACGGCACTTAAACCGTTACACAAACCGATGATTCGTTTTATTTGGTATATCAAACCACTGAGCACATACGGCACTTGAACCGCTGTGCTATTCGACGAGATAGATTGAAAAAGCGAAAGTCTCGAAGTTTGTTGTAGACTGACTTTATTTTAACATTTGTACTCAATTTATACTATCTTAAAAATACTAGGAAGAAAAACTTACAAATTGCATTTTTACATTGAGTCACATGCACAGAAGAATATTTGCTTACTTTACCAATATTACAAAATATTGTCGCGTGCATATAGGTCAATAAATGAAAGCACGCTTTACCAATGTCAACAAAAGTAGAACGAGTAAAAGTTGCTGATGTACATACGTACTGTGTTTTGTATGATCTACTTTACGTGAACTTGAACGAATAAACAAAACATGATTATGTGAAAACTTTAACTTGAATGAATGAGTTTGAACATTTTCCCCCGCGTTGAATCTTATTCAAAAAATAAACAAACAAAACTTTAATCTAACACATTAACATGAATTCAATCGTTTAAAAATAGCTATGACTTAAACTGTAATGGAAAAATCTGGTGCTCTGCTATGCCTTGGTGCCAGTGTTGGCTTGTGTCTGGACTTGCATACCTGGTGTCGATATTTCCATGAGATCATGACGAGAATAACGATGATGGCGGTTATTGATAAGTAACCGGGTATTATATGATAATTATTTAATTGCTGTGAATATGTTGATGGTAGTTCAGCCAACGTTTCGTCAAACAATTTTTGTTTGAGAGCAATTAGTGGTTCCAGGTTGAAATGGTAAGGTTTCACAATCAGTTCTGTCCAATGAGTTTGTGTAGGAAGCTCGACAAGAATGTCCGTCGAGGAGAACCCAGCCTTTTGTTGAGTGGATATGCTATCATGCCCCGTTGTTGTGAGTTGATCCAGTTTAATGATGCAGCCTGGTCCTATAGTTAACAAACCGGACCCGTTTAATGGAATTTGAAGTTTCTCGGCCCCACAGACTACTCGAAGACGTGTAAAATTCTTTAGTCCATAAATCCATTTATTTTGTGTCGGAGAGCTGACTCCAGACATAGTCTGTTGGTAAGACTGTTGTCTGGCACTTAGGCGATGTTTCTTTCACAAAGACACTGAACTCACAGGAGGCGACTTGGGCACCTTTGTGGTATGTGGGTCCTGTTTTTTCGCATAATAATGTTACAGGTTCGCTGGGGCTGCACAAAGTTAGGTCCTCTGGTGTCATGACGAGATATGTGTCTCGGTGAGCATTAACAGCTAAGAAACTGGTATACAATTGTGTCTTTATGAGTGTGTTATTTACGACAGCAGCTATAGGTGTAAGCTTGAATAAATCAAACTTCGTTTCATCGGCTAACGGTATGCATACTGTAAACGTCAGATAGGGATCCGCGAGTCTCCCTTCAGCTTTCATTATTCGATATAAATGTAGGACATCTTTACTGTTGACGGAAAGTTGTGTGAATTCTGGAAGTTTGCTTCCGATGTTATGAGTTTCATTGCGTAGCTGCTCTGGGGATAGCAATAGTGGACTAATGATTCCATAATGAGTCTCCGTTAATAAGCTTATGATTGCTGACTGAATATTGTGTAAATTATGACTAGCTGCCATTAACTCTAGCGCCAAAGTGTTCATAATATTGTAAGCATTTGTGCCATTTCCGTTTATTTTGTTGAATATTAAGCTTATTTTCTGGTCAAGCCGGTTCAATCTTTCGACTTCCATTTGATCAATCTTAAAAATATTGATAGTGGAGTCTATTAGCGATGTTTGGTTTTTTATTAATTTGTGTAGGAAAGTGTCGTCAGTTTTGATGGCATCAATTGTAGACGACATCTCCTTGGCATAAGCATTGTCCAGAGCTCCGAATAGTGAATTAGCACAATTGCCCACAATATTAAATGCTCCTCTTCTTATGCGTTTTCTTGTGAAGAGACTGTTGTCTATTTGCAGTTTCTGCTCATCTTGTTGGAAATGCAGAGCTAAATGTTCACATGTGGTGGAGTGTGTGGCTTTTGCAAATTTCTTGTAATGCCTTTGTTCCGTTTCGTAATGACTCTAGTTCTTGCCAGTAAGGTGATAGATCATAATAAACTATTATTTTCCATTCTTTGACCGTGCGCACTAGAGTACCTATGTCTTAGAATTATATTCCGTGATGGCTACGAAACGGCTGGTTGATGACCTCCGTGAACGATTTAACGGGATTTATCGACAGACTGAGACACGCTATGAATAATTTCATTAATAATGATACCCGAGATATTTTTCCTTTTTAACGGGGTGTTTCGTCTGCCTCTGAATCATTTGCCACTCTTCTTGGCGTTTTGGTACTGCTGGTACTACCTTTGGGTTCGTTGGTAATTATCTGATCTCCTGGTTTGTTTTGCGCTTCAATTGGCAAAGGCGCTAATCTGTGTATTGACCTGGTAAGTACAGCGTCCTTTGTCTTAACGTCTACTACACGCACCAAGCCATCAACCCCTTTGTGCACTCGGACGATTCGACCTAATGGCCATTTCATGACTGGTAAATTGTCGTCCTTAATAATAACAATGGTGCCTATTTCGACGTTTGGAGATGCTGTCTTCCACCCATAACGATGCTGTAGCAGGTGCAAGTATTCTTTAGACCATCTTTGCCAGAATTCAGTTTTGATTTTTTGAATTTGTCTCCAATCGTCTAATAGTCCCGTTCCGCTTGAATGAGCTGATGGGTCAACTTGAGCAATTAACGGTTCTCCGATGAGAAAATGACCCGGTGTTAAAGCGGTTGCGTCATTTGGATCTGATGACATGGGGGTTAGTGGTGTGGAATTCAGAATGGCTTCAATTTCCACCAAAGCGGTTTGTAGCATTTCTTGTGTTAGTGCTGCTGGCTCCAGAGCTTTCCATAGCAACGTCTTCGCGCTTTTAACAGCACCTTCTCATAGCGCTCCAAAGTGTGGAGCTCTAGGTGGGATGAAATTAAATGTAATTCCTTTTCGCTGCATGTTGATATGATTGAGTTCCGAGCTTGTTCCGAATACAACGTTTCCTTTAATTCTTCAAGCCGATTTTTCGCTCCTACGAAATTCATTGCGTTGTCGCAAACTATATTGTTACAATGTCCACGCCGGCCTATGAATCGTTTAAGAGCTCCCAAAAACGCGTTGGTGGATAAATTCGAAACTAGTTCTAAATGAACAGCCTTTGTAGCGAAGCAGCAAAAGACTGCAACATATGCCTTCTGTGGATGTTTACCTCTGATTTGGTAATGAACGTACATTGGGCCACAAAAATCGACACCTGTGTTGATGAAGGGTCTTGCTGGCTGCACTCGTAAAGCAGGTAGGTTACCCATGAGCTGGGACAACATTTTTGGCGTGGCTCGGGTGCATCGTACACAATTATGAACGATGGATCTGGCGATGATTTTGCCCTTTAATAGCCAGAATCGTTGCCTCGTTATGGATAGAAGAGCTTGTGATTCCACATGAGCATGCTTTTTGTGCAAATCCTCCATTATCATTTTTGTAATTGGATCTTGATATGGCAACAGCATCTGATGTTTGGCGTCAAATGTGAGATTCATTGACTTAATTCTTCCTCCAACTCTGATAATACCAACTTCGTCTAAAAATGGTGTCAAATGGCTTAGCGGGTTTGAAGGTTGAAGTTGTTTGCGCTGGCGAAGTTCAGTTTTTACTTCGTGAAATTCATCATCCTGAATTACTTTTATTACGGTTTGTAGTGCGTTGTGACGAAATTCAGCTTGACGACCCTGTCTCATAATTTGTTTGATTTTATCCATGTGGGATAAACCAACAGGTGTTTTGCGATTCTGATTTCGACATTGGTTAATGAACTGACACACATAACCCACTATACGAATCAGTTTATCAAATGAATTTCCATGTCGAATTTTATATAAAAAAGGTCCATCACTAGATACTGATGCTGAAAGTGATGCCAACTTACGTTCAGGGTCAGCGTTAAGTGCACTCCCTTTATATTCTGGTGGCCATGATTGTTTTGATGCATGCAAAAACATTGTTCCATAGAACCATAGGTTTCCATCTGCTTTCAGCTTTCTATGTGATATTGGTCTTGTGAGTAAATCAGCTGGATTCCTTTTGGTATCCACATGTCGCCACTGATTGGGTTGCGATAACTCCTGAATAACACCAATGCGGTTTGCAACAAAGGTATGAAACGCTGATGACTCAGAATTGATCCATGCCTGAACTATTTCTGAGTCTGTCCAAAAATATGTTGGAATGTCGGTCATGCTTAATGCGTTCTTCACGTAATCTGCCAACTCAACAGCCAACTTTGCAGCACACAATTCCAATCTCGGCAACGTGATTTGTTTGATCGGAGCCACTCGTGATTTAGCACATAATAGTCGGACTATAACCATGTTATCTTGGTTGATCGATCGGATGTATATTGCGGCTCCATAAGCTTCTGTGGAAGCATCAGCAAATACATGAATTTGTTTTGACTTTGCAGTGCCTTGGGCAAAAACATGTCTTGGTAAGTCTATGTCTCCCATTGTTGACAATTTAGCTCGAAACTTGGTCCAAGTTGTATGGATCTCTGCTGGCAATGCAGCATCCCAGTCCAGTTTGAGTCTCCATACCTTTTGAAGAATGATTTTTGCTGTCACTACAATGGGAGCCACGATTCCCAATGGGTCAAATATTCGAAATGTTTCCGAACTTATTGTGCGTTTCGTTATCCTTGTTGCCTCTAATGACCGAGCATTGATTCTGAATGAATCTGATCTGGGTAACCATACCATTCCTAGGGCTTTTATCGGCTGTTCCTGGTTGTCATTTAGCTCCAGGCTTATTTGTAAGTCCTGGTTAGGAATTTGCTCAAGCAGCTTCGCATGATTCGCACACCATTTTCTTAGTTTGAACCCTGCTTCAGCGAGTAACGAGTTAAGTTGGGCTTGTGTGGCCAACAACTCCGTTATACTATTACTTCCTGTCATAATATCGTCCACATAGCAGTCACGTAGTATTGCTGAGGACGCTTGAGGGTAATTCGACTGGTTCTCTTTTGCTAAAGTTTGAAGACACTTTGTAGCAAGGTAGGGTGCTGCTCTAGTACCGTATGTTACCGTCTTCAGTCGAAACGTTTTCAATGGCTCATTTGTGTGACTTTGCCAAATTATCAGCTGGAAATTTCGGTCATCCTCGTTAAGTTCAACCTGCCGATACATTTTCTCAATGTCAGCTGTTAGCACAAATTTAGACATTCAAAATCGCAGAAGAATAGAGAATAGACCTTCCTGAACTGTTGGTCCTTTCATTAGCACGTCGTTTAAAGAAATATTGTTCGAAGTCTTGGCTGATGCGTCAAATACTACTCTGAGCTTGGTCGTGCTGCTCTCAGGCTTCAATACACAGTGATGGGGTTGATAATAATGTGGCGTCGCAATATTGCTAACTTCTTCCATGTGTCCCAAAGCCAAATACTCATTCATGAATTTGACATACTCACTGTGTATTTCTAGCTGCCGTTTGAACTTCTGTTCTAATGTGTGGAACCTCTTAATTGCTATTTCCCGTGAATGCCCAAGATTGCTTGGGTTTGAGCTAAACGGTAACCGAACAATAAATCGCCCGTTTGGGCTTCTTTCAGTATTATTACCGAAATGCGCTTCGCACTGCTTTTCGGCTGGTGACAAGTGCTGTTTGTTATCTGGCGACTTATCTAATTCCCAAAATTGCTCAACTTGTTTCTCTAGCAATTCTTCTGCAGTACTTATTCCACACAACAAGCGTTCGCTGTCTACGTTGTTAATTTTGCCAGCTACTAACCAACCTAACAAGGTATTTTATAAAATTGGAAGTCCATCTCCAAGCCTGATTTGTCCAATCGATAGTAACTGGTGATAGAATTCTACTCCCAGCAGAAGGTCAATTTGGTTGGGCTTATAAAACGCTGGATCAGCCAGCTGTATGTTATGTGGAATATTCCATTCGCCGATATCAATTTCTCTTGATGGTTGTTCAGAGATTATCTTTGGCACCACAAATGCTTCAACCTGACAAGAAAATGCGGTGACCCTTGAAAATAGTTGAACGTTGACTCGTCCTTTGGCTAATTGACCGTTGATTCCGATTCCTTCGATTTGGATAATTTTTGAGACCTGAGAGAGTTTTAATTTCTTGCACATTCGCTCTGATAAAATATTTATTTGTGAGCCGGAATCCAAAACTGCTCTACACTCTACTGATAATCCGTTACTGCCTTGAATTGTAACGACAGCTGTTCCTAGCAGCATATATTGTGTTTTGTATTGGCTTGCTTGCGCTGATAGTACAGTAGGCTTAAGCTCGGTTGTAAGCATCGGTTTGGATGGCTTCGTAGACTTGCTCCATGAAGCTTTGGCTTGCTCACCTACCACGATTTCTTTCGAAGACGCCAAGTGCAGTAGAGTGTTATGCTTTTTTGAGCATTGTTTGCAGCTGCCTTTGGTGCACTGTTTTGAAGTATGCCCTGGCTGCATACAATTGACACAATAGTTGTGCTTTTGAATTAATTTCAAACGGTCTACAGGTGCTAACTTGTCAAACTTGCATGCATACAAAGGATGAGCCTCATTACAACTAATGCAGTAATCATTCTCTGTAACTATTGATGCGAGTGCTTTAGCTGAACAGGTTTTTTTTGCTGTCGTATCCACGTGTTTTGGATCCGATTGCTTCAAGCGACTGAAATCAAGCTTCAAGGAACGCTTGAAATTCCTTCAACGTCTGAAGGCTCTGTGGATGCTCTAATGATTGTTCGTATAAAGTGATCGTTTGACTATCTAACTTTTGTGTTAGTATGTGCAGTAACAATGGATCCCATGTAGACGTAGACACTCCCATGTTCTCCAGCCCCATGATACATTCACGTGTTGTATCATGCAAATGTATTATTCCTGTTGCAGAAGTCTCGACATTGTACGATGGTTGGGAAATTAATTTTGTGATCAACGCATTCACCAACAAACGAGGATTCTCAAATCGTTCCTTCAGCAATTGCCAAGCAGCCTGATAATTTTCTTCGGAGAGCGGCAGATGTTTAATCAATGCTTCTGCTTCGTTAGTTAAATTAGCCCTCAGGTACCAGAGCTTCTCACACGCAGGAATGTCTTGTTTATGGATACTTTCAACGAACAGATCGTGAAATTGGCGCCACTTCAAGTAACTGCCGTCGAACTTTGGCAATTCTATTTGAGGCAGTTTCATCCGTATATCTGGATTGGCTGCTTGTGGTGAACTGGGTACAACAGCAAATTCCTGATGTTCTGAAAGCATGATTGTTGCTTGCAGTACTTGGTCTTGCAAATCAAGAAATGCTGTAGTATCGTAGCCTGATGCCTCAGGGTTTTCTATGCTTCCGTAAATTTCCTTATTTAAATCTTGAATACGTTGCCAATGCTCATTAATGGCTTTAATAGTTATTTTGCAGTAAGACTGCGACGGATGGCTGGGCATATCTTTGATTCCATTTAATACATGAATCAGCTGTGACTGAGCAGCTCTGATTTTCCCCAATAATGCTTTGCTGGACTTCTCTAATGCTGTCAGCATGGGTTTTGGGTCCACAGTTGCAGCAATGTTATCCATTTCGGTGCGGAAAATCTCTCTGTATTTCTGGTAAATACTTGCAATTGAATCGTAGTAACTGCTTGCAAAGTATTTATGGGTTGCAGAGACCCCAGGTAATTCTCGTATGCGAGAGTCTGTCGACTCAAATTCATCCCAGCTCGACTCTAAACGTTGAAGTCGTTCGTGATAGTATCCTAGAACTTTTCGCTCTTTAGGATCTTTATTAAAATTGGATACTATCTGCTGGATCTTCTTTCCAGTTGCTTCTTGCTGCTCAGCTAAATGCTCCATCATTACAGCAATCTAATTGAACTATTACAAACTTTCGTAGAAACTGTTGTTCTCTATTGGACTGTTGTCCTGTCACGGTCGCCAAATGTTAAAGAGCAGATTCTTTTATCTGCACTGTGAAAGTGAAGTGTATACGGCACTTGAACCGTTACACTATTGAAACTGTTTGATTTGCAGCACTGCACCACTAAAACACATACGGCACTTGAAACCGTTGCGTTACTCGACGAATGATGCAGATACGGTGTTGCACTGTCTACTGTACACGGCACTTAAACCGTTACACAAACCGATGATTCGTTTTATTCGGTATATCAAACCACTGAGCACATACGGCACTTGAACCGCTGTGCTATTCGACGAGATAGATTGAAAGTCTCGAAATTTGTTGTAGACTGACTTTATTTTAACATTTGTACTCAATTTATACTATCTTAAAAATACTAGGAAGAAAAACTTACAAATTGCATTTTTACATTGAGTCACATGCACAGAAGAATATTTGCTTACTTTAGCAATATTACAAAATATTGTCGCGTGCATATAGGTCAATAAATGAAAGCACGCTATACCAATGTCAACAAAAGTAGAACGAATAAAAGTTGCTGATGTACATACGTACTGTGTTTTGTATGATCTACTTTATGTGAACTTGAACGAATAAACAAAACATGATTATGTGAAAACTTTAACTTGACTGAATGAGTTTGAACAAAAATTGTTAAAAATGTTTTGTGGCTCCCTGTCGCCTGTTACAATTTTTTGGAAAATACACAAAAAAAACCTGGCGTGCATAATAACTGCCCTCAGGAAAGTCTGAAAAAAAACAAAAACGGGGTTTTGACCAGCATCAAAGCGGCCTTGGAATGTACTAAAAATAAAATTTGGTTGAAAAATAACAAAATGGCGGCATTTTTTTCGAAAATCGAGGTTTATTTTCCCCAAAAATCGGCTATAACTAAAAAAGTTTAATGCCGATTTTTTTCATCCGTAGTTTATTCTGAGCATAAACATGTGCAGATTAACGTGTTAAAATTTCAAAACGATTGGATAATATTGTTTTTCTTAATCATGCACGCCAACTTGAAAAACGTTGTTTCGAGAAAATCGCGTTTAAAGTTAAAATTCAATATTTTTTGCAATAAATCTTATCGAAAATTAATCTGCGATGCTTGGACCATACAATACACCTTATTCTTGCTCATACTCCTCCTCTTCTAAAGATTTTTGCTCCCTTCGAGCAGTTCTGGCCTCTTTAGATGCCTCAGTCGAGTGTTTTTCCGCCTGGTTAATTCTTGCAGCATCTCTATGCTCTGCATGTTCCAGCGCACATTGGCCAATTGTAATTCCCATTACTTGCATTTTTTTCAAGATAGCCATAAATCCTTCATTAAATGACAATACAAAAATATTTGCAGCCATATTAAGTACGTTTTTCCCACAAAAAGTATGTTTGGGGGCCAAATTCCAAACACAAGAATTATAGCTTTTGTTATTATTCTGCGCAAAATTGCCCAAGCAACGCTTTAATAAATCTTCTGATGATAAGTCATCATAAATAGGCTTTGAAATTGTTTGTACCTCATCATCTAAAGGTGGAGGATTCTTGAAATTGTTTAATGCATTATCACCAGCTGCCTCCGCCTTGCGCCAGTTACACCAAGTCGTTTCTCCAATAGGACAATAACAGTGTTGAGGGTTCTCATTAGTTGAAATTTTGTGGTAATATGCTGCCCAAATTTACTTGCGCATATTTTCAACTGAATCAGAATTTTGTCGTATAGTTAGGCCATAATACGCCATAATAATATAGGCCATAATAATATAATTCATTAATTTTAGTGTCAGGTGAACTTTTTTCGGACCTTTTTTTGGAGATTCTACACCTTTTCAGAAACATCTTTTACAGCTATTTCTTTATTTTTTGCCAAGGCTAGCTTATTTTTTGCTTCTTTTAAAGGAGATGACTCATTTATCTTTGTCTACACTTTGGTTTAAGTCGATGTAGCGATATAGCGAAGTGAACGAAAATCATAGAAAAAATGATCTTGGGGCGCTTCGCTATATATGTTATACTCATAAAATTTTTTTGTTTTAGAATTTCAATTTTATATTATTAAAATCGTGTTTTAAAATCTTCATTCTAACATATTCAATCAAAAAACAAAAATCGATTTTTTAAAAATTTGGAGGTGCTACGTTGCCTTAAGCGGTTTTATCGTAGAATTTTCAAATGGTAATGATATTGTAGTGACAATAAACAGCAAATATTAAGTTTTCGATTGTTTGAAAAAACTCGCTGCAGGTAACCCTAAATTTCTTTATACTCCTATAACTTCGAATGTAATATGACAACGTGAAGCAGATGTGATATATTCTTGGCTTTGATACTGGCAGAAGGTTGCCAGCACGAGTCGGTTGTGCTACTTTTGTATCAATAAATGCTTACAGTTAGTATTCATACCGGAAACATTTACAATGAAAATAAATAACCAATGTTTCAATTCCCAAAGTTCTGCAAATTTTTCGGATCGCAGCCCGAAACACCAACTTCAGTTACAGTGCTGCAGGCACTGAGCATTTTCTTCATTGATGTTATATGAGATGCTGCTTTAAAAATTATGTGTAATAAGCAACTGATAACGAATATAATTAACCCGTGTTTTGCTCTCATAAACGTTGAAATTCATGCCAGTGGCAATATCTGAAACCTTCCACCATATAAGCTATAATGCAATCTTGAGACCAAAGTAAAACGTTTCATTTGAAACAGTTTGGCCTTAATAAGCAGCACATGTGGTGGCCTTAATAAGCAGCACATGTGGTGGAAAACCTGCACGATTCTTCTACTGTTCTTCGAACATTAATGTTTTTAGCGGTTCAGGTGCGCTAGAGTTTTAATTTGTAGTATTCTTACTTGTCAATGGGGTTTCTCCTTCACGCAATAAGTTCGTTACATTGGTCTTCTTCATTGACCAGTATTTGACGGTACATCTTTGTAATGTCTACCGTAAATACATATCGGTGGAGTCTGAAGCAAAGCAGGATAGAAAACAGTTCTTCTTGTATTGTCAGTCAAACTAATAAAATATCATTAAGAGAAGTCTGGTTGCTTGTTTTGCAGGATCCGTCGAATACCACACGCAAGGCCGTAGTTGTGCTTTCCGGATTTAAGACGTAGTGATGTGGTAAGAAATAGTGGCTTTCTGGGATCTGCTGCAGTTCAATTTTCTTCATGTGGTCTAGTTTCAGCAACTCATCCATAAACGCTATATACTGTGCTCTTAGTTCTGGTTTCTTCTCCAGCCGCCGCTCTTGATTCAGAAACCACTGTATTGCAATATTTCTTGATTGTCCTAACTTGCAGTTTGATTTCCGGAAAAGTAACTTTACGATGAACCGCCCTTCTGAGTTTCGTTGCATAGTCTTAAGAACGAAGCTGTCACACTGCTTTTCCGCCTTCGTCATCGGCCTAGTTTCATCTATAAGGTCGTCTTCCAACTCCCAGAACCTTTGTAACTGGGTTTCAAGTATTGAAACGTAGCAGGACACTGACGCCGGTTCATGATTGCATCTCGCTTTTCCTAAAACGACCCACCCGAACACCAAATTTTGTAAAGTGAGTAGCTCAGGGTTAAGTTTGATTTGTCCTGGAATCATTAACTCCGCGTAGACGTCGGCTCCTAAGAGTATATCGATTCGTCTTTGGGTGTTGAATTCTGGGTCCGCTAGTTGTATTATCTTGGGTATTGGTCACCCTTTATATCAAACTCGTGACTTGGTTGGTCGGAAGTAATCTCAAGCAAAATGATGGCCTCTACTATTGTAGTGTAGTTGGTAATACGAGATTGTATCGAAATGGTTACTCTTCGCTTGCATTTCAATTGAGAGCCTCCGATGCCTCTTATATCGATTGGCTGCTCACCTCCCGTGTGTCCAAGTTTATGTCCAAGTAGAAAAACCTTCAGATATGAAATTTAGCAGTAATCCGGAATCCAACACAGCTCGGCATAATCAATATTGTCCGCTTCGACCCTTCACGTTAATTGCAGCTGTTCCTAAGAAGACATAGCTACCCAGTTTCAAGTAACTGAGTGCCGAATGGCTTGCTACTTTACCAGAGGTGCTCAGCTTGAAACCGTTTGGGCCGTCCACTAACCCCTGTGTTTCCTGAGCTGTATCATAGCGCAACAATGTATGATGTCTCTTGTCACATTTTAAGCAACTTCTCAATGAACAATTTTTGGAGCGATGTCCTTCTTGAAAGCAATTTAGACACCGCTGTAATTTCTTAATTAAGTCATATTTTGCCTTTGTTGAGAGCTGCAGAAATTTAGAGCACTGCCTTAAGTTGCCACATTGCTGCTTGCAACAGCCACATGGTAGCTTTTTTTTTGTTGACAAAAGAGTAGAGTGCATTCGGTCATGTTTGTTGGATTTCTCTTCTCCAAAACCTTCTAATAGCTGAAATCTCGATTCGTTAAAACCCAACAATGTGTCCAATTTGGGCAATTGTCGTGGGTCTTGTAGTGATTGCTCAAATAAACGATGTGTCTCTTTATCAATTTTTCGCAGCAGCAAATGGACTATAAGTGGATCCCAATTGAACTCTCTCACTGTATCATGCATCCGTTTCAAATACGATGGAGATTCTAACGTGAAACATGGGATGGACAAAAGGCTATTCAGAAATGCAGATACGATCAAGTGTTGATTATCGTATCGATTACACAAAATATCCCAGGCTGCTTGATAATTCTCTTCAGACACAGGCAAACGTGCTATAAGACGGCTAGCTTCACCCGTTAGGTTGGTTTTTAAACAAAACATTTTCTGTATCTTTGGCAGCGTTGTGTTTCCAATCATTTGCTTAAACAGCTCAGCAAATGAACTCCATTTTAAATAGTCACCAGAGAATGTTGGAATAGTCACCGTTGGTAATTTTACGTTTGACTGGAAAGTCTCACTGAACCCATCAACGCATTTTGCCGTTGTCTCCATTAACCTTATCAGTAATTCCTGATAGGCATTCTCTAATGACGATATTTCAGCGCCTGAGTTGTACTCTGTAGTCTCTGCCACCAGCTCGTGATGAGCCTCGGATATTGTTGTCCAATAATTAGTAAGGATTGCCAGATTCTGCTGGCAAAAGGCCAGCGAATGATCCGGCTGGTCCATGAAAAAATGATTCACGTTCTCAATTTCCTTCTTCAATGAACCAATCAATGATTGCCGCCTTACAACTCGTTTTGCACGTCCACTCCATTGGGTTTTGGCAAGTTTGTGCCGTCAGACATTGTGGCATCTATGGAGTGGGCTTCCTCAAGCTCATTAGCCCCATCTTTCAACTCCCCCTTTTAGGTCTTCATAAACTTCTAGAGCTTGCAAGAAGTATGCTTCTCTAAAATATGGCTGCTCCATATTCGTGGCTCGAAATTTTTGCATTTCTCCATCTCGTCGCACGAAATCGCTCCACTTAGCTTCTAGCTTCTTTAGACGATTCTCATAGTGTCGCCCGGTTTTCCTTGACTTAGAGTCTTACTAGAAGTTGGTAATCATTCGCTCCATTGCTTGACCTGCCGGTACCTGCTGCTCAGTCAATGCTTCCATTCTTTCACGAAGATTTCTTTTTACACTAAAAAAAACAAAAAATATTAGAAAAATTTCGAACTAACTACTTTGATACTTGTTCTCCTGTTGCTTAATAGCGTCGTAGGAGAATTCGCCCAATATTCAACGTCAAGAACTGGTATCGAATCAATATGCTCAATATCAGAAGAACACGTCGTTCTGATACATCGGGGTCAGCCTCGTGTAGTAATGTGGATTTGCACAGCAATGATTAGGCCGATGTTCACGTACGCATCCGTGGTGTGGTGGACTATCGTGAGGCTATTCCATGATCGAAAAAAAACTAAGCCACGCTGCAAAGGACGGTGTGCCTGGGTATATGTGGAGCCATGAACACTACTCCGGGTGCGGCCCTTGATGTGATTCTCAATCTGCCTCCTCTCGACATTCAAGTTCAGAGCGTGGCGATGAGCTCTGCCCATAGACTAGCTCAGCTTGGCTTATGGGTAGGTGAAGACGATATGGGGCATTGCTCTATTAGGGGTTGGACATGTGAGGTCTCTCTGATTCTCACTATGCCTTCGGATGCTCGGGTGCCCTTCCTCAACTTCGGAAGAAGGTACGAAGTAATCCTCTTGAGCAGAAGTAACTGGAACAATCCAGATCTGTGTACGAGGAGATATTCTGAGATCTCCTTCACGGACGGCTCGAGGTCAGATGGTAGATTTGGAGCGGGTGTCTATCTACATTCATCGAATGGCAGGTGGGGTTTTTCTCTTGGAGAGCACGTTTCAGTTTTTCAAGCAGAAATATTTGCTATCCTGAGAGCTGCCTGTTGGGCAATTGAAGAAAGATGGAGGGGAAAGAGCATTGCTATTTGCAGTGGCAGTCAAGCTGCCCTGATGGCGCTGCGTAGACCCCTGACAAACTCGAAAATTGTCCAAGAGTGCAGAGCACAATTGAACTCTGTCGCCAGATTCAATAGGGTGCATCTGCTCTGGGTACCGGGGCACTGTGGTTGTACATCAGAACCACTCGTTTATTAAATCATTAGTAATTCGACCTTTCTTTTGTACATTCAGAAAAACAATATTTTTTTATTAGTATTATGTCACAATCGAACAATGCAAAGCCAACATTGATAAAAAATGAACGGAACAAAGTGTAAGTGATTTAGTGAAATCGTGAAATCTCAGACATTCTGCCCGGCTGAACAGGTATGTTCAGAGAGATCCAATAGTTTGCAAACCTTTTGCACCGGTCTCTTGAGTTCTCTTTGTTGATGCCTGATTGTAACTACTCTGGTTAATCAATCACCGCCTGGATGCAATTTTATTATTTTGCCAAGTCTCCATTGGGTTGCGGGCAAAGTTTCGTGCCGAATAATGACGACGTCGCCAACCTTCAAGTCGTCTGCTGCTTTGTGCCACTTTGATCGCTGCTGCAGAGTCCCCAAAATATTCATTATGCCACTGTTTCCAACTGCTGCGTTTGCCGTAGTTGACGCCAATACGAAAATCGACTCGTTGGTATGTTGAGTACTGGTTTGTCAGGTACGGCAACAATCGATCTGCCAATCAAAAAATCAGCTGGCGAAAGCGCCAAGTGTTCGTCCAGCGTATCATGTAAAGCCACCAATGGTCGTGAGTTCAAACAAGCCTCAATGTGAACTAGTAATGTGTGTAATTGATCGTAGTAGATAGAGTTTGCTCCAACGATGCGAACTAGATTTGACCGCTGCCTCCCACAGTCCTCCGTGATGTGGAGCTCCAGGTGGTATAAAATGCCAATCTGTACCTCGATTTGCCAATTGCCGTTGTGTATATGTAGAATGCCATTCCTTAAGATCTTCTTGCATGATTCTATGCACTTGCATGATTCATGCACCCGCGAAAGCTGTTCCGTTGTCACTGTATAGTTTACGACATGGGCCTCGCCTGCTTACAAATCGTGTGAAAACGTTGATGAATGCCTCTGTTGATAAATCTTCCGTCAATTCAATGTGCACTGACTTGGTCGCCATGCAAATGAAAATTGCAGCGTATGTTTTCCTTGAAGTTCGAACTCTTCTGGAGCCAATGCGAATGTGGAATGGACCGCAATAATCCACTCGAGCCACTGCAAACGGTGGTGTCGGTGTAACTCTCGATCAAGGTAGTGAAGCCATTTGTTGGTTAATCATAGAATGTCATTGTCTTCGGCAGATAGTACATGCATGAATACATTTATGGATATCACAAACACTGTTTGTTTCCCATAAAAATAGTCTTTATTGTTTAAATACAACTTAACCTAACAAATGTCAAATAATCTTGAGTTCACTTATTATGCGTCGTTCTGTGTTCCCGTCTAGTGAAGGAATGAGTCGAGTTTTCTTCTTTTGGACGACAGCGCCTCTCGCGGCGATTATCCCACTCACTTGGGATGCCACAGTATCCCCCTCCTAGTGACGAGGTCGGTAGCTGGTTCGATCGATGTCACGATGACGTTTAATTGTCAGAAGTTTGTTTATTAGCTTCGGCGCTGGGTTTGTGTTTCCTGCTGTATGTCCGCATGGGGACCCTCTGAAAGCGAATATCATCGGATAAATCTTCCTGGTTGCGGTTGATGTCGAGAGAGCAAGGTTGTGATGAATTTGCCGGTACATGATGTTGATTGTTAATAGTATTCGATAAATTAAAATTTTCATTTCTATTCAGACTGTTGTTTTCCTGTATTTGAGTGTGTTGTATTGCTTCCTAGTCCCGGAGTAGGGTTTTGTATTTCATTTGAAATGAATGCTGGTTTAAGTCTCTCTGTGGAGATATTTGCATTTTGACCTCTTAATTTAATTGTAAATATTCGGTCCGTTAGCCTGGCAACAACTGCATAAGGTCCTGAATATGGTGGTTCTAGTGGCTTCCGAACAGCATCCGTTCGAAGAAATACGTGAGAACACGTGGCAAGAGTGTTAGCAACGAACATTTCGCGTTTGATATGATGTGCTGTAGGCTGTGGGCGAAGTTTCCGCATATAATCCCTTAGCTTCTCCGCAAAAGCTGTTGCTTCCGTTGGGTGGTTTTCGCTGGTAAAAAATTCTCCTGGAATTCGGATGCTTGTGCCATACAAAAGTTCTGCGGGCGATAAGCCAATGTCTGCTTTAATTGCCGATCGGAGTCCCAGGAGAACTGTGGGAAGTAAGTCTACTGGCTGGCAACATAAGTGGGCCATTAATGCTGTCTTAAAGGACCGGTGCCAACGTTCCACCATGCCGTTTGACGCCGGGTGGTATGGAGTAGTCCTTATTCTTTTTGCACCGATGAGATTTAACAACCCGCGGAAAAGAGTGGACTCAAATTGAGTACCTTGGTCCGTGGAAATTGTTTTTGGCGTTCCATAGCGAGCAACCCAATTTGAATAAAATTCAGTCGCGACAGTGTTCGCAGAGATGTCCTTTAGAGGAATAGCTTCCGGCCAGCGTGAAAATCTATCGATAATGGTCAAACAATATCTATAGCTGTTTACTGAAGGCATCACAACGATGTCCAGGTGGATGTGTTCAAATCGAGAACTGGGCACATTTATGTGTTCTGGTATATTTTTAATGTGTCGTTGGACTTTACTTCTCTGACAGCTAACACAGGTGCGGGCCCAATCTGTCGCGTCCCTTTTAAGATGCGGCCAAATGAATTTTTTTTTAAGCATCTGTACGGTAGCTTTTACACCTGGATGGGAAAGTCCATGTATTGCTGCAAATGCCTGATGTCGCATTGAATTTGGAACATACGGCCTGATCTGATTGTATGATGTATCGCAATAGACCGAAGCGTTGTCAACTGTGATTTTTTTTTAACTGCAGAGAGGTAGTTCCCTTGAGGATGCTTTGCAGCTCTTGGTCAGCTTTTTGTTCACGTTCGAGATCTTCTGCATTTATCGTGGTTGGCATGGAAATTTCATTGATTCTGGATAATGCATCAGCAACAGAGTTGGTCGGACCGGCGATGTGTATTATTTTAGTAGAGAATTGAGATATGTAATCTAGTTGTCGTAGTTGACGCGTTGATGCCTTATCGAGTTTTTGTACAAATGCATAAATCAAAGGTTTATGATCTGTTTTGATGGTGAACAAGCGGGATTCCAAAATATGACGAAAAAACTGTATTGCTGAATATATTGCTAGAAGCTCCCTATCGTAAGTGCTGTACTTGGTCTCTGTCTCGCTTAGCTTGCTTGAAAAAAAACCGAGTGGTTGCCATTCGTCTGCGACAAACTGTTCCAAGGCCGCTCCCATTGCTGTGTCAGAAGCGTCTGTTGTCAGTGCCAATGGTGCATTCGCAGCCGGGTGTGCGAGTAATGTTGCCTTAGCTATGTAGGCTTTGCAGTTCTCAAACGCCTCTTCAGTTATAGCAGTCCAATTTATCTTGCGTTTGTCATTTTTGTGCGAGTTTTTTAAGAGGGCCCATAACGGGGCCTGGATTTGAGCTGCATTTGGAACAGCCCGTCTGTAGTAATTTATTATTCCGAGGAACCGTCGTAGTTCGATTACGGTTTCTGGCTTCTTATAATCTTTTATAGCTTGCACTCTATCTTGTGGCGGTTTGCAGCCGTGGGAGTTGATGACAAAACCCAAATACAGCACCTCCGACTGACCGAATGAGCATTTACTGAGATTAATAGACAAACTATTTTGGCGTAAACGTTCAAAAACCAATCTGAGGTGTTCCGGATGTTCTTTTACAGAAGACGACATGATGATAATATCATCAATGTAACAGAAAACAAAGAGCTTGAGTAGCCTAGTGGGTAGAGCACTGGCTTCTTGCGTGTGGGGTCCCTGGTTCGAATCCAGGTTCGGACGAGGGTCCGCGCACCAAGCTTTGAGTTCACCTAGCTCTGATTAGGTACCTGATTTAAATCAGGGGTAAAGTGAGTCGTGGAACTAATCACTCCACACTCGTATATATAATGATTAAAAAATTGTAATGAAGCTCTCTACCAGCTTCCACCCCTAGACCCGTACGAGGGTTGTCGCGGGATTGCTTTTTAACAGAAAACAAAATCTAGGCCACGGAGAATGTTATCCACATGGCGTTGAAAAGTCTGTGTGGCATTTCGAAGTCCAAATGGCATCTGTGTGAATTCAAAAAGGCCAAAAGGAGTGCATATTGCAGTTTTAGAAATGTCTTCTGTATTTACAGGGATTTGGTAATACGCCTTATCTAGGTCTTATGTTGGGAATATTGTTTTTCCATACATACGTTCTGATACGTCGTAGATATTTGCAATCGGGTAACGGTCTAGGACTGTTTGAGAGTTTAGCTTGCGATAATCTCCACAGAGTCTCTTTTTTTAACAAGATGTATAGGTGATGCCCAGGGGCTTGAAGAAGGACGACAAATTCCCTGCTGCAGCATCGATTCAATTTCTGATTTTGCTGATTCTAATCTTTCTCCTGCCAATCGCCGATGTCTTTCAGCAACAGGCGGCCCAGTCGTTATAATATGATGACTGACTTTGTTGTTTGTTTTGTTAGTAGTCAAAACCTTTGATGGTTTAGTGATGTCTGCGAATTCTTCTATTATATTCCGGAATATATCCTGCATATTGATAGTCGACAAGTTGTTAGTTTTTTGTGTGACATATTCTCCGGTAGTCCTACGAAGAGTTTCTTTGTCAATGAGCTGTTTGCCTTTGAGATCCACCAATATATTGAAATGAGTCAAGAAGTCCGCGCCGAGTATTGCGATGTTTACATCTGCAACAATGAAAGGCCATTTGAAGGTCTTACCGATATTGAAATCTACTTCCAGAGTGGTTTGTCCAAACGTCTTGATGATGGTACTGTTTGCAGCAAGTAATATGATAGGGCTTTTCTTGAGTGGAGAAACTACGGCTCTAGCCGGAAGAACTGATGTGACTGAACCGGAGTCAACCAGAAATTTAATTTGTGAGATACGATCTCGGATGTGAAGCCGATGTTCTGTGTTATGAACGTTGCACAAAAGATTGCCACCTAAGTGTGCAGTCCTAGGCGATAACCTAATTAGTTTTCCGGCTCCGTCAAGATTGGTTTGAAGTTACATGGCTGCACACAGCGCCTGGCTGCATTACCGAATCTGTAATGATAATAGCAGGTGGTTGGTTTTGATTGCTCCGTTGTTGCCTTGGTCGTGTGGTTACCCAAAGATTTGTAAGACGGTTGTGCAATTTGCGTTTGCAAGGATCGAATGTTAGCAGTGAGTTCTCCAAGGTGTTGTTCGATAGTACTAATACGCGATTGTACAGAGTCTTTGCTTGTTGCTCCTGTGGTGTGCAGCGAAGTTGCCATAACCTGCGATGCCGGGTTGGTTTCCAGAATCTTATCAGCAATATATGCTTGTTGGATAAGTGGAAGGTTGTCATTGGCAGCCAGAGTACTGCGAGTGCTTGGTGGGAGTCTTGATACCCACAGAGTCCTAATAACGTTGTCTGACAGCCCTTCTGGTGCAAGGGTCTGCATTTCTCGTAGCAACTGAGAAGGGCGTTTATCGTCGAGGTCCAATTTAGTTAGCAACTGGTTAATTTTGTAGTCATCGGAGGCACTGAAACGTTTAATCAGCTGTGATTTTAGATTATTGTACCTGTTTGTTGCTGGTGGTGATCGTAATATATCCCGAACTTGTTGTAAAGTTTCCTTATCGAGCGCTGCAATTATGTTGAAATACTTCATATTGTCGCTTGTAGTTCGGAAAGCGTGAAATTGGGCCTCAGCTTGGAAAAACCATATCTCCGGATCGTTTTGCCAGAATGAACGCAACTTAACATGACTAACCGCAGCAATACTGTCCACATTTTCGACAGGGCGACTGATAACCTCAAAACTGTGCGGTCTCAGCACTCCCGGCACAGAAACGAAGCTCTTCGCCAAATCATCCGCTGCATTTAACAATGTGTTATCGGTTTCTTTGTGAGGCGTGCTTTGGTTGGACATGTTGAAGCGCGTGGACACAGTTTGTGGGAACTCAGCTAATGTATGATGTCTTTCACAGATATGTGTCACTTCTTTATTTTAACACGGGGTCACCAGTTATGGATATCACAAACACTGTTTGTTTCCCATAAAAATAGTCTTTATTGTTTAAATACAACTTAACCTAACAAATGTCAAATAATCTTGAGTTCACTTATTATACGTCGTTCTGTGTTCCCGTCTAGTGAAGGAATGAGTCGAGTTTTCTTCTTTTGGACGACAGCGCCTCTCGCGGCGATTATCCCACTCACTTGGGATGCCACACATTGTTTAACAAGTGTACGCGCGTATAAGATCCAATATTTCTGACGAAGAGTTTGTAGCATGAGTTGACTGCCTCCATGTAATGTGTCCTTATGCGCCTGTTGTACGATGAGTTTAGAAAGAACGCTTACCTTCGCCAAAATGATAGCTCTTCGTCGCTCTACGGGAAGTTCAACATTCTGCAGCCTACTCGCTGCTCGTAGTAAATTGCATGAGTCCAAGTATGGATTGAGAGGGTTCAGTTTGCTCGCTATGGTGAGACCAGCTGTTTTGCGTAGCTGATATATTTCAGGACCGAAGTAATTGTTTTGATCAGCCATGATGTACCATTCCAATGCTTCCTCCATTTCCTTTACGGAAATGACTGGTTGTAGTCGTATGAGCTTGTTTGCCCTAAGCTATCGAAAGATGTACGCTGTGGTGCGTAGAAGCTTTCCTAGATCGCTGTATTGATTGAGTATATTCAAACGGATTATTTCTTTGCCAATTTTTCGTCCTGTCTCGATAAACAATTTTTGCGTGAAACGTGTAAGTTTAGCCTTAATTGGTCTCAGCTCCAATTCAATGTTAATTTTGTCATCTTCTCGGAGTGGTTGTGATTTATTCGTCTCCATGACATCAGCTGGACCATTCCACCAGAGCGGATGATTAATCAATGCCTCTACGCCAATGCCACGACTTGCACAATCTGCCGGGTTAAATTGCGTACTAATGTGATGCCAATTACCAATGTCTGTGTGTTGTTGTATGTAGCCCACCCTATTTGCCACAAATTGTTTGAGTTGAAAGGGCGATTTTTTTAGCCAACAAAGTACAATGCTTGAATCGCTCCTCATAGAATATGGAACGCTCATGAGCTCCATAGCCTGTCTAGTGTCCATCATGAGTTTTGTGAGCAGATGTGCTGCAACCAATTCTAGTCTTGGAATTGTGATTTCCTTTAAGCCTTATTGTGCGTTGGTTTTCGTCTATGTGCGTAGTGATATATATCACAGCTGCGAAAGCTTTAGAACTAGCATCGCAAAAGCCATTCAATAGTAATGTACCATCGGGAACAATGCCAAGCCATCTGGGAATATGTATTTGCTCCAATTTCACCAAGTCGGGGCGGTACGCGAGCCATCGTCGAGCAATTTGGTTGGAATCGACGTATCCCATTCTAATCCTGCCTTGCTTAGCCTTTGTATAAACATTTTGTTGACTATTGTTACGGGAGCCAACATGCCAGTTGGATCATAAATTCTAGCTGCCTTACAGAGAATCTGACGCTTAGTTGTGGATGGTGTAACCTCTAAATTGATGCGATAAAATAATTCATCTGTATGCGGATTCCATTGTAAACCAAGTACTGTGGTTTCACTCAAGCAAAACTCCATATTGGTATCAGTGGAGTTGCCAATTATCTGAGCCAAGAATATCGCATCATTAAATCGCCATTGCCTCAGATCAAATAATCCTTGTCGCAGCACTGTGCTTACGTCACGAGCTAAGTGTATAGCATGATCTCTCGTTGGGACACTTTTCAAATAATCATCGACGTAAAAGTCTCGTAACACGCTTTCTCGAGCATCCTGAATTCGTGGTAAGTCAATGAGAATGTGACAATTGTCTTTAGCACATTGCTGCATTGGGCAAGATATGGGCCACTCGCTGTACCATACGTGACAGTTGCCAATTAATATGTTTGCAACGGTTCATTGGGGAAATCTTGCCAAAGTATTTGTTGCCACTTTCGATGTCTTTTAGCCACATAAACCATTCTACATATTTTTTTTACATCAGCCACTATAGTAATAGCAAATCGTCGGAAGCGATGCAAAATGTTAATCAGTAGATCCTGAATGATAGGGCCAGCAATTTGTGTACCATTTAGAGAAACACCATTTGATGATTTAGCCGATGTGTTGAAAACTGTGCGAAGTTTTGTCGTAGCGCTGCTTTCCTTGAGTACGGCGGGATGTGGAATGAAATATGATTGCGATGGATTGCCAGGTTGATCGCTAATCGCATGCATGTGGCTAAGGTCATGATATTCGCGCATGAATGCAACATACATTTCACGTAGTCTCGGGTTGGATGACAATCTCCGTTCCAGTTGGTAGAACTGTCGCAGTGCCAGTTGGTGAGAATTTCCAAGTGCCGGTGCATCAGGTCGAAATGGAATTTGTACAAAGTATCGACCATTCTTGTCACGGCGATGCGTTCTCGTAAAAATGTCCTCACATATGTCTGCCTCATGTAAATAGTTAATAGTGGATTCAGTCTCATTGACTTCGAACAGCTGTCGCAGTAGTGTGTCAGTGCGTTCGTCGTCGTTGATATTTACTGACAGTGAACATTTACATATTGCCAATGAACGAGTTGTATGGTCGGTTACCGACTGCACTTCAGCAGGCCCGAACACAACCCAGCCAAGTTGAGTCGCCTGAGCGCATGGTTCATTATCATTGCCACGTATAATGCCATCAACAATTAATTGACCCCCTAACTCAGCACCAATCAATGCATCAATTCTTCCAATGATTCCAAATGTTGGATCTGCCAACGTCAACTTGCGTAAATGTTGCCTAAAATTTTCGTTGATGTGAGCCAACGGAGTCGGTGATGTTATTTTGTCAATAATGTAAGGCTCGATGCCAATTCGATGTGACGGATTTATATTCGACCTTAATGTAACATGCGTCTTGCCACGTGTGTAAGCATGGACTGAGTCTCCAATTCCCTCAATTTGTATTTTGCAATGCTGCCTACGAAGAGCCAAACCATTAAAAAAGAGTGAAGTCACAAAATTAACCTGTGAACCAGGATTGCAAAGTACTCAACACGGATGATTGTTGCCAAAGCCATCAGATATCTGCTCGATTGCCGTTGCAAAAAGGACAATTTGGTCAAAAATGACCACGAATCTTTTGACTGGTGCAGTAAGTCATGCTATATTATGCGGTGTTCCACCTAATGTTGGCGGGGCCAAAATCGGAGCCTTTTTATTTGTTGTTAAATTCGACGCCTGCGTCCAAGCCATAGTTGATGATGCTGATCTTAGTTGAATGTCCGAGACGCAAACAGTTGAAACAAAGGTTCGAATCTTTGATTTTATTTAAGCGCTCAGCGACTGGAAGCAATGTGAGCTTTGAGCACTAGCTAATGCGGTGTGGTTTCTCATTGGAGTATTCGCAATGTCCAGGGGATGCCGCTGCCAAATTTGATTTTATCAATCGTGCCTTTTTTCACCAAATCGTTTGTTTTGCCACAGCCCACTCAAAATGTTCTCTCGAAATTCCTCACAGGAGGCACCAAAAAATGTACATCAGAACCACTAGTTTATTAAATCATTAGTAATTCGACCTTTCTTTTGTACATTCAGAAAAACAATATTTTTTATTAGTATTATGTCACAATCGAACAATGCAAAGCTAACCTTGATGAAAAATGAACGGAACAAATTGTAAGTGATTAAGTGAAATCATGAAATCTCAGACAGTGGTGTTGAGGGAAATGAAATTGCTGACGTTATTGCGAAGCAAGGTTCGGAACCCTGAAGCCGCGTTGGGTGTGCCGGCCGCATCTGCACGTGCCATTCTTCGAAAGTGGGTAGATGATGCTCACAAAGATAGATGGACGACTGTTGGTGTGGCCAGGCACACGAAGGTCTTCCTTTCAGAACCCAACCATGTGACTGCGGGATTCTTGCTCAATAAGAGCAGGAAAGTTTGCAGGGCCATGGTGGGTATTCTGACTGGACACAACTGTCTAGGAGGACATATGTACCGAATAGGTGTTGTACAGGATGACCTCTGTTCATTCTGCCTAGAAGAGGCTGACTCTGCGGAGCATTTGCTCTGTCAATGCCCAGCGTTTGCGAGTCTCAGATATCAATGCTTTGGCTGGGATGTTGCACGCATGCAGACGATAGCCAATTTTCCCCTATCAGTGATCCTGGACTTTATCAAGAAGTCTGGCAAACTGTGGTAGGCAGGGGGAAATTAGTACAATGGGTCCTTTGACCTGAGCGCTTAGAGGTGCCCACACACATCCACACACACACACACACACACTTCGTCGTTCACGCCAAATATCCCTTGCAATATATTTCCCTAAACTCCCCGTTTTCTGCGTTTCACAATCCATGGTTGTATTAAATTTGCTGTGCGAGATGTTTCATATTGCCGTTAATCAATTAGCTCAGTACACTGAAAATTGGAATGTAATTTCCGCCCTTCGAAACATATCTCTGATAGGTTTTTATGCATTTGTTAGATGGTTTTTAGGTCCATAGATATTTCTTCGGTGCTTAGTTCGATGTTGATTCGTAATTGCCCTCGTGAAAGTTGAGCCTCTCCTAAATGTTCCACGTAGATTCCTCCGCTAAGGTGCTTGACAGAGTATGTAGATGTGATGACACCAACGCACATAAGAACAGTTAACAAGGTGGCCATGACCTTTAAGCGTCCTAACTGTACGTTTTCTTTTCGGCTGTACGTTTCGTTGTTCTTGCTGGTTTTCGCCTTGTTGCGGCATTGGGTTTTTGGGTTTATCATCCTTTGGAAGTGGACATATCTTTGCAAGTGATCGATCAAGGGTTCCAGTGGCTGTTTTGATTGTTACCACTCTGGCTAGGTTGTCCTTTTGTAGATAGATTGCGGTTACTCTGCCCATTGGCCAGTGGAGTGACGGCTGGTTTTCGTGTTTTATTAACACTAAATCTCCCACGTTTAATTGAAGATTTTCGCTGAATCATTTACTTCTCTGCTGCAATTATGTCAGATACTCTAGTCGTTTCATGCTTTGAATCGTTTGCCACTTCTTTGAAAGGTTGCCTACGGTGTTACCATTTGGAAGTTCAAACAAACTTTGAACGGTAAGGAAATGGCCTGGGGTTAAAACTGCGAAATCGTTGGGATCACTGCTCATCAGAGTCAAGGGTCGGGAGTTCATACACTCCTCAATTTGTGCAAGCAGTGTATACATTTCTTCAACGTTGAGAAGCGTGCAGCCGATGAACTTAAATAAACGGCGCTTCATTGATTTGACGGGGGCTTCCCAAATTCCACCAAATTGTGGGCTGCCAGGAGGAATGAACTTCCAGTTAATGTTGTTAATCGCTATTGTTTCTTGTGCTTTTGAGATCATGTTTAATACCTCGCGTCTTAATGTTTTATCCGCACTGACAAAATTTGTTTTATTGTCGCTCATCAATATGTGTCTAATCTATATGTGTAAATCGTCTTATGGCCGCAATAAAAGTCTTTGCTGTCAGATCACTGGCTAGTTCTAGGTGCACTGCCTTTGTCGACAAGCAGATGAATACCACTATGTACGCTTTCGTCGTTTTTGCTCCTCTCCCACTGCTCCATTTTATGGTAATAGGACCAGCATAACCAATGCCACTTTGTGCAAAGGGCTTTCCGGGAGTGACGCGTTCACTAGAAAGCTGGCCCATCAACTGCTGTTCAAGTTTGGCTGTTGTTTTGAAGCACCTCACGTATTTTCTGGTTACCGCTTTGACTGCCGTTAAGCCACTGATAATCGAATAGTTTTCCCGAATGGTGGCGTGCACTAATCTAGAGTCTACATTGGTCATGAGCTCTGCCAATGCGATGGCGACGAATGTCAGTTTATGGCATGTCATCTGGTGCCTGGGCAACGGCATGTCATGCCATATCATTTTGAAAATGTCGCTCAGCAGTGAACATGTGCGCGCTATTTGGTGTTTGAAAGTACTGCAAAGGTTAGAGGAAGCGAAGTATAAGAAAAGGCGTAAATTGAGGAAGAGGCGAACATATAATTCCTTAAGCAATCTTTTTTTTGTATTCATTTAGTATTCGTAGCACTATTTCCCTCAACGTCGCCATTTTGAAAATGAACAACTGGTAGAATATGGCCATACTCATGGCCATGCAAATGTCTTGCCATATGGCTTGACATTTATGGTATGCCATGTATCGTCTACATTTTCCATTTCCATGGCAAGTCGAATGTTATGCCATCTCCCATGGCCAATGTGGACGCGGCGTAACTGAGCTCCCCCATGTAGCGTTAAATGATGGTAATGTTTTATAACTAAATTTGCTAAATGACCTCTGGGTAGTATGATTGGGTGTTTTTTGTCTGGGTCGCTAGAACTGCGCTAAAGTCTCAGAGTCATCCTCATTAGCTGATTTGAGTCGATGAATGGCGTCAAGCGTACCAGAGAACTTGATTTGGGCAATGGATGCCTCTTTGTTAGTGATTTTATTTCGTTTGGAAAGGTTTCTCTTTGAATTAATCGCACACATACTCAATCGGCATCACATAGCTTTTCAGCACTCAGAAAAGAGTTGGTTGGCCGATTCTTCCATCTCTTTCAATATGCTATAACTCTTACTGGCTTTGATAAGGAAGAGACTTTTTCAATTAAGTCGATTTTTTCGTGTTCTTTTGAGGTCGTAAAACACGCAAGAGAGTTCGATCGCAATTCTATGTTAACTGCTACTTTGTTCTCGCAGCCTTTACTTCTTGGCCACTTGGAAGAATCGTCTTGTAGCCATGCTGAACCTTCCCACCAAATTTTATTTTCTAGTAAATCTTGAGGAAGGCTTCCTCGGGAGGCAATGTCTGCTAAATTTGTGATGCTTGACACGTATTTCCATTCCTTGGGGTCGGAGTCAGTCTGTATTTGGCTTACACGATTGGCCACAAAGGTTTTCCATTTGACAGGTTGACTTTGAATCCACTGTGTTACTATTGTAGAATCTGTCCAGTAATTTGGTGTGACCAACAGTTCGCTTCCAGAGTTGCCTTCATTAGCTGTGTTAATAAGACTGCCCCACAAAGCTCCAGACGTGGAATGGACAGTCTTTTTAAAGGTACCACCTTTGATTTCGATGCTAAGAGTCGTGTAGGTATGTCACCATTTGAATGTTGTAAACGAGCGTATATAATAGCGGCAAATGCTGATTCCGATGCATCGCAGAAGCCGTGCACTTCAAGAATATCATTTTTGCTATAACATAGCCAACGTGGAATCGCAAGCTGTTGCAATAGATCGAGTTGATTTCTGAGGCTCCTCCATTTGGTTTCCAGTTCGTTGTCTATGGGTTCATCCCAGCCCATTTTCTTTAACCATAGCTGTTGAATGATGATTTGCCCTAGTATAATGCAGCGTTCAACCCAGCCAATTGGATCAAACAATTGGGAAGTTTCTGATAGTATCTGCCTTTTTGTAATAAAGGTATCTTTGTTCACTTGCAAGCACACTTTAAATGTGAATGTATCCTTTGCTAGATTCCACTGAAATTCTAATGCCTTGATGTTGTCAGTCGCCGTTAAATTTAATGGTATCTGTGTTTCCCTGTCTGCAGGACAAATTGTTTTTTGTAGAGATTCGTGGTTTACAGTCCACTTCCTTAGATGAAATCCACCTTTGTATAGTACTGTTATTAAATCCTGTTGTAGTTGCTTGACTTCCTGGAGAGAATCACCACTTGTAAAGACTTCGTCGACGTAAAATTCTTGTTTTATTGTTTCGCAAGCTCTCGGGTAGTAAAGGCTTTCGTCCGCTGCCAATTTTTGTAGGGTTTGAATCGCCAAAAAGGGAGCACTAGCTGTTGCGTAGGTGACTGTGTACAATCTTTAATGTTTTATGGCATCAGATGGGTGATTTTGCCAGAGTATTCTTTGGTAGTCTCGATCGTCTTCGTGAACTAAAATTTGCCTGTACATTTTTTCCGTATCAGCTGCTATTACGTATTTTAAAGTTCTCCACTTCATTATAATCGTTGCTAGGTTGTTTTTCATGCTTGGGCCTACTAGCAACACATCGTTAAGGGATTTTCTGATTGGAGCGGCTTGCGATGCATTGAATACGACTCTGAGCTTCGTTGTTGCGCTATCTTCTTTGCAAACGGCAAGATGAAGCATATAATAATTGTATGATGAGTAAATTTCCTTTGGGCTGCCTTCTGTCATGCGGCCTAGATCAATATATTCTTGGATGAACGCGGTATGTTGGCTCCTCAGTTCCTTTTTACCCATTAACCATCTTTCAAGTGGCATTTTGAGAGTCTCGTAGTGCTTCGATCGGTTCACCCTCCTTTTTGAATGGAAGTCTGACTACGTATCTACCTGATTTCTCTCGTCGAGTGGTTGTTCGGTACCAGTTTACGGCTGCTTTATCCTCCTTTGTCATATGATTGACTGCTGGGACCTCCTCGAGGTCCCAAAATTTCCGTAGTAATTTGTCTGCTGTGTCCTCTGTGGAGACCATGGCGATGATATTAGCATTCAGAAATTTTGTATATGTGGGACCAAGTAGCATCCAACCCAATCTCGTTTTGAGGGCACATGGTGTGCTTTGTTTGAATTCAGGCAACACGAACAAACCATAAACATCGTCTCCAAGCAAAATGTCGATATTTCCTGGAACTCCATATTCAGGATCAGCTAAATCTTGTAGGTTGCAGTGTGCTGGTAACTCAGTTTTTGTCTCGACTGCTGGGCAGAAATTTGCAATTTTAGAGGTAATTAGAGCTAATATGTTGATTTCATCTCCAAATTTGGGTTGCATGCGTAACTCTTTTTCACGTATTGTTCGTATGGAAGACTTTGATCCGAGACCACTGATGCTGAAACTTGCATATTGACGTTTTATTCTTAATTATTGAACTGCCTTTTCGGTGATAAAGCTTCGTTGTGAGCCAAAGTCGATGAAAGCTGTTAAAGTGGTCAGATGCCCTACTCTATCTCTTACCTTGAGCCTTGCCGTTGCCAACAACACGATCCGGGAAGCTTCAGTTTGGTTGGCCATGAGTGTTGTCGTCGCTGGGGCTGATTATTTTGCGGCTTCTCTGCTTTTTGTCTTATCATCGCTATCATTACTGTACAGTAATGTATGATGTTGCATGTTGCACATGCGGCATCGATTCTTTGATGGGCAGCTCTTGACATTGTGCCTTTTTTTCAAGCAGTGGCAACAGGCACTTCGTCCTTGAATCAGATTCCTTCGTTGGGAAACACTCAATGTTTTAAACATGCTACGTTGAGTACTGAAGTGGTCCTTTTGGCAAAAGATACATACCGTCGCTTCACTCGCTATGAGCGCGTCTACCTTGCCTTGCCTAACATTTTTGTTGTGCCCAGTGCTTCTAACGCTCAAAAACGACCAATTAGAAAGTCCATGAATGTTTTTAACTTAGGTATTTCGGAACACGATCTCAGCGAGGCCTCCCATAGCCTTCGCGATTGAATATCCAATATCTGGCTGATCATGTAGCTGATGATTGTATCCCAATTGTCGTCGTTGATGCCAATCCCTTTCATGTTCGCGAGAAACTCAGCAGTTGCATCCACTAAGTTTTTAACGGCTGAATCTCGTTCCTCTTTAGCTGCAGCGAGATGATAAAACTTGTGCATATGATTCCATGCAATCGCTTTTTTGGTGTCGAATCTTTCATTTAATAATTCCCATGCCGCTTCGTAGTTTTCGTTGCTTATGTTCAAATGCTGTACTACTCAAGTGGCTTCACTTGTAAGATGCGTTTTTAAGTATTGCATCTTTTCGACGGCTGATAGACCTTCACTATGGTACACCATCGACGTAAAGAGGTCATAGAACGTTCTCCATCGACCGTAGTTCCAATCGAATTGTGGAATGGTAATCCACTCCAATCTGATTCAGTTGGAGCCAGAAGTTGTCTCGTTGATCGTAATTGATGCAGTTGCTGTGGCAGTGAGACTAGTGTGCTCCTTGACACCAGTCTCAAAAATCGAGAAAAGCTCCAGGTAGATTTGCTCGACTTTATCGTATTCCAGCGAGTATTGCTTTTGATGCTCGCTGGTCACCTTTCCTCCGGACAGGATAGCCTGATGTGACGTTCTGATCATCGTCCCATTTTTCGCTAGACGATGCTGCTTCACCTTAAAGTATCCATACAAATGCCGTTCCTTGCGGTTCTTCTGGAAGTTCGTCATCATCCAGGTAAGTTTCTCGAAATTGTCCTGCTGTACCACGTTTAATTCAACCATCGCTTGTGAGTTTGGCAGCCAAATGGTAGCATAGGCCACGGGGGCGTCATCGGGTGTTGGTTACCGAAGAAGCAATTGAAATCCCGAGAAATGCCTGCTGGAAACAGCATCTACAGCTCTGCTACTGAATCCTACCTTCGACCTCCCCGAAGATGTGATTTTACAATTTCACATCGGGTGGCTGCCGGGAGCCTTCATGACATTTCAGATCATGAATGTTGCCAACGAAGGAGAGTGAGGGCGAGTTTCCCGCGCCTTGAATCGGGAACATTAACCAGACTGGCCCTCCAGGTTGGGGGTTGGGCAATGGGCCACTAACCCATTCCCGTATGAGAGATTATGGATATGAGATTATGGATATGAGATCGTACACAATCTTCAAAAGTGGGAAGTCATCGGGAAGTCATGAATTTGGAGTGGTCTTCATCGTGGACAAAAAAATGAAACAGCTAGTAATCGACTTCAAGCCTGTCAACGAAAGATTGTGTGCGATCCGCATTCGTGCAAAGTTTTTTAACGTTTGGCTCATTAACGTTCATGCCTCTTCTGAAGATAAGGAAGAGGCAGTGAAAATAATTTTTATCACTTTCTGGAAAGGCTACCATCAAATGATGTGAAAATCCTGCTGGGCGACTTCAACGCAAAGGTTGGAAAGGAGGAAACACACCGCGGAACTACCAGCCAATTTAGTCTTCACGACCTATGCAACGACAATGGACAACGACTTGTCGACTTTGCGAGTAGCAGAAATCTCGTCGTAAGTTCCTCGTGCTTCCCGCATCGTGACATCCATAAAAGGACACTCTGCCATCAAATGATGTTAAAATCCTGCTGGGCGACTTCAATGCAAAGGTTGGAAAAGAGGAAACACACCGCGGAACCACCAGCCAATTTAGTCTTCACGACCTATACAACGACAATGGACAACGACTTGTCGACTTTGCGAGTAGCAGAAATCTCGTCATAAGCTCCACGTGCTTCCCGCATCGTGACATCCATAAAAGGACATGCGCGTCCCCTGACAGCCACACCTTTAATCAGATTGATCATATTCTGATTCAGAAAAGGTGGGCCTCCAGTATTTTAGATGTGCGAACCTTCCGTGGAGCCAACTGCGACTCCGACCACTACTTACTCAAGACTCGATATCTATGTCGAATATCACTGTCGTATGAGGCCAGAGCAAGCTCAAGACGCAAGTTCGATGTCGACAAGCTTTGAAACAAGACGATGGAAGCCGAATATAGATCTGCTCTGGAAATGGAACTAGCTTCCACGGCTAACACCACGTCTATCAACGATGTTTGGACTACTATCAAAAGCGTAGTGAACACAGCAGCCGAAAAAGTAGTGGGATATACAGCCGGGCAACGCAGAGATGAATGGTTCGACGAGAAATGTCAAGCCGCGTTAGATGAAAAGAATGCGGCCTACAAAATCCACATTGAACGTAGACGTAAGAAACGAAAGCATTTTGACACCATGCTGAATAACATGAATGACAACTTTATGGCTAACAACACTCGACAAGCGTACAAAGTATTGAGACACTTAAAGCAAGGCTTTGAACCACGAACTAGCCTATGCAGGGCTGCCGATGGAAGCATCATAAGTGGCTCAGAACAGGTCAAGGAAAGATGGGCGTCCTATTTCCAGCAATAACTGAACGGAAATGTCCCCGTACCCGACGAATCGCCATCATTAATTGGCACATACCTTGGCAGTGCCTCATCTCACCCCCTACACTGGATGAAGTCCGACAGGCCATGAACCGCTTGAAACCCAAAAAAGCACCGGGCATCGATGGTATCCCCGCGGAGCTCCTGAAGACAGGCGGGATTTCCGTTTAAAGGGCAATCCATGGATTGGTGACAAACATCTGGCAACAAGAAACGATGTCGGATGAGTGGCGAAAAAGCGTTATGTGTCCCATTCACAAAAAAGGAGATAAACTGCTATGCGAAAACTACAGGGGCATATCACTACTTTGTACGTCTTACAAGCTCTTGACAAAAATTTTAGAGTTAAGGATTTCCCATCACGCTGAGAAAATTCTTGGTGAATATCAAGGTGGTTTCAGACGTGGAAGATCGACAGCTGACCAAATATTTACGGTCAAACAAATTTTGGAAAAATGCTGTCCATCAAATATTCGTCGACTTCAAACAAGCGTACGACAGCATCAATTGAACTGCATTTTATAACATCATGCTGCAGTTCGGAATCCCAGCAAAGTTGGTACAACTGGTGAAAATGACCATGACCGACTCCACGTCACAAGTGCTGATTCAGAATAATATGAGCAACTCGTTTTTGACGAATAAAGGGCTAAAACAAGGGGATGGATTAGCTCCGGTACTCTATAGCTTAGCGCTTGAGTACGTCATCAGAAAAATCCCCGTTGACACGAGAGGAACTTTATTATTTAAGACGACACAGCTAGTAGCTTACGCTGATGACATCAATATTATGTCACGTTCGTTCAACGACGCCAAGGAAGTATTTGTATCTTAAGCGAAACCGCCAAGGAAGTTGGTCTTCAAATTAGCGAACAAAAAACTAAAGTTATGACTCAATCAAAGAAAAGGACGCCAACAAGACAAAACATAACGATAGGGGACTGTAACCTTGAAAATGTAGAATACTTTGTGTACCTAGGGATGAACCTCTCGAAGGATGGGAATGAGCTTGACGAAATCAAACGACGGATTCAATTAGCCAATAAGACATTCTTTTTGGTGCTTCCTACTTTTAAATCTCGATGCGTACACAGAAATACGAAGCTCCGCTAAAACAATTATTAGACCTGTGCTATGCTACGGAAGTGAAACCTGGACGCTGACCCAGGCATCTGAAAAAGCCTCAAACACGTTTGAGAGAAGGGTACTGCGAAGAATCCTCGGTCCAATACGGGAAGAAGATGGATGGCGAATACGATACAACAACGAGCTGTATACCATGTATGACGAGCCGGAAGTCTCTACCGTCATACGACTCCAAAAACTACAATGGGCTGGCCACGTCGAGCGAATGAGCGACAATTGAATCCCCAAAAGATCTATCTCTCAAGGGGCGAGCGAGCAGAGCCAGGCCAGTCGGTAAGCCGCGCAAGCGATGGGAGGACTCGATAGATGCTGACAGCAGGTCACTTTTGGGAGCACCGAACTGGAGGACGCGGTCACTTAACCGAGACGAATGGAGGCGAATTATTAAGGAGGCTAAGGCTCCATTCGGGCTGTAGTGCCCCGATGATTATGATGATCGCTTGTGTGTCTGCTACTTCTATAAGATTAGCCCAATTAAATACTTTCAATGTTTCTTAAAGTGAAACTTACTTATCTTCTGCATCGAATTGGAATGTCGTCAATTCATTTGGTGGAGAGTCGATAGTAGCTGCACCGAAACTTGATTTCAAATTTTGGCTATCCGGCTCGACGGACCAAACAACTCTAGCGCACATGAACCGCTAGAAAACTAATTTTCGAAGAAATTTTCTTTGAGTAACAAAAAAAGTGTGCAAAGACGTAATACACTGTTTTGTAGAATCATATAAACCATTCCTTATCCAAAGCAACAAAACTCAACTATAACACAAATGTTGAAAACGAAGCAGCAACAAGTTTACCATAACAAGCTCATACTCAAATCAACTTATCCTTTGAATTTCGTTCTCATCGGAGGATTTCGTCGGAAGTTTCAGCGGTTAAACGTTGTTTGACGTTGTTCATTGCAAATGCTTTGCATACAAGAACGTAATTTGAAGCATCTGTTGGTGCAATATTTACGGAAATGGCTAATGCTGGTTAGCCGGTGTCAGCAGCTTCACGTTAAGTTCAACCCAACCAGTAAATTTCGTTTCGATTGAATCACTGCGCTGGAAGTTATACGGGTGAAAAGAATTTTAGGGTAACCACCCTCAAAACTTTTCAAATTTTTAAAGCGTTAATATTTGCTGTTAATTTTCATTGCAGGATCATTTCCATTTGCAAATCTAATGACATAATCGCTCAGTAAAGAAATTAAACAAAATTACAAAAATGCTCATAGCTGGCAGTCCTTTCATGATTTATGTACGAAATTCCTTAAACATTTGGTTCACATTGAGATCTATTAGCTGCATGAACTTTGTTTTGATTTCATGCCTGGACCCGAAGTTATAGGGAAAAAAAGATTTATTTTACTGAGCAAATTTGCAAGATTTGGGAGACATAAATCACCATAGCTGGCAGCTCTATTCTAATTTTTCGACCAAATTTCACCAAATGTTATCTTAAATAAGATCCGAATATTGTGTGAATTTCGTATAAATGTGATGGCTGAATTGGAAGTAATAGACCAAAAATTGATTTTTTTTCTCAGTGATTTTTCTAGATGGTACCACTGCCACAGGGTTGCCCGCATTTCAAAATCACTTCTATTTGACCTGGTCCTAATCCATGTGTGTTAAGTTTTAGTCAAGACCAATACGCACAGCAAATTTCACGATTATCCAATGTTTTTGTCAGAAGTAATGACAAATCAACATTTGAAAAAAAATCCTTGGCTACTTTTAGGCACGCTGCATCCACACACGGCTCAGAATTTCCAATGTTTTATCATAGGCAAGCTAAATACATAATAACTTTTCATTTTCAATCCTTCTTTTTAAGAATAATTTACACTGCTTGGAAATATAGGAGTACCTCAAAAGTCACTAAAACGCCCGCCGCCGCCAAAAACTTTAAGATATCTGAATTTCAGCAAGTAATGGACCTACCTATTATATACGTCTACGTCTTCCGATAATTTCAGCTCAATCGGATCGGCCACTCCAGAGATTATCTCTATTAACCGATTTGCTGATATATTTATATATATATATATATATATATATATATATATATATATATATATATATATATATATATATATATATATATATATATATATATATATATATATATATATATATATATATATATATATATATATATATATATATATATATATATATATATATATATATATATATATATATATATATATATATATATATATATATATATATATATATACATATATATATATATATAAATATATATATATATATATATATATATATATATATATATATATATTTATTTATTTATTTATTTTACCAAGCAAGGCTTACATGTATAAAAAGAATAAAATAAAATAGTACATGCATAAAATTACGAAACAAAATAAAAATAAAACAAACTATATAAATACAGGACTAATAAATAGTGTATAAATAAAATAAGTTATAAACAGACAACAAATAAAGTGAAAAATAAATGACAGATGGCAAAAGAATGACTAACAAATTAAATAGTGTATAAATAAAATAAGATATAAACAGACAACAAATAAAGTAATAAATAAATGACAAATGAATGATTAACAAAATAAATACCAAATTAAAATTGAACATACAATACATATATGTTAGTATGGTGGGGGTGGGGAGACTATAAAGAGAGAGCCTTGATGATGTTATTTTTAAACGTTGATTTAGAAACCGTAGGGGAAAAGTTCTCGCTCATGCTATTGAATAGCCTGCAGCACCTATTTATTGGCTCGTTTGCTGCATATGTTGTATTGTGATGGTATTCAATAAGCAATCGTCGGGATCTAGTGACTCTCAAGGGCTGATTGAGTACAAACTTTTCTTTCAAGTAGACGACATTAACCACGTCTCTGATGACATCGAAGCTGAAGCAGGCAGATAACATTAATCTTCTCGACGCAAGGGGTAACAAATTCATACATTTAAGGCGATATTCGTATGATGGTAGATTACTGAAATCATAAGGGTTGAAAAGGTCCCTCAAAGCGAATAGTAAAAATTGCTTCTGAACAGACTCAAATCTTTGGCTATGAATTTCAAAAGCTGGATTCCAGATAGTGCACGCATATTCAAGAAGAGGACGCACGAGTGAAATATACAAGGATTTAGTAACCCAGAGATTCTTAAACTCTTTGGCCCGTCGCTTAATGAAACCAAGTTGTTTACTTGCTCGGGAAAGCACTCTATCGTAATGAAGATTGAAGCGGAGCTTTTCATCCAGGGTGACACCGAGATCTAATATGTTGTCAACCCTGCTGAGTGACTTATCGTTGAGGCGGTACGTATAATGAACGCGTGCAGTTTTGCGAGAGAAGCTGATTGCGCGGCATTTATCAATATTAAGAGGGAGCTTGTTCGCGGAGCACCAATGGTCTAGAGAGTTCAGTTTAGACTGAAAAAAGGTAGCGTCAGATGGTGTCCTGATGACATGGTAGATTTTGAGGTCGTCCGCATATAGTAAATGGGGAATGTCAGATAAAACTTCCGATATATCAGATATAAAAATATTAAAAAGAAGAGGGCCAAGATGACTACCTTGAGGTACACCAGATTTCACGTCAACTTTCTTAGAAATTAGACCCTGGAATTTCACGAATTGCAAGCGGTCGTGTAGGTAGGAGCCAAGCCACTTTAGTAAAGGTCCTGCAATTCCAAATTGTTTCAGCTTGGGGATCAAAATGGAGTGGTCAACTCGGTCGAATGCTTTGCTGAAGTCTGTATAGACTGCGTCGATTTGATCACCTTTCTCCATTTTGCATAAAACATCAGAAACAAGGACCATAAGATTAGTTGTAGTAGAACGACCTTTTCTAAATCCATGCTGCTGCTCGTTCAGTCGAGCGTCGACCAGAGGAGAAAGTTTGCAGTAGATGATTTTTTCAAAAAGCTTGGGAATAGCAGATAGAATGGCGATGCCTCTATAATTTTGAACAGAACGTCTATCGCCACTTTTATAAATTGGTGTAATATAAGAAGATTTCCAATACGAAGGAAATAGCCCAGAGGAGAGAGAATTATTGAATATAGTATGAAGGGGCGAGATCAGTTGTTTTACACACTTGATCAGGAAAGTAGGAGGGAGGAGATCAGGTCCAGGGCCCTTGTTACTGTCAAGCTCCATAATGGCAGTAAATATCTCATTCCTCGATATGGTCATATCCTCAGCAAAAATTGTTTGAGTCGCGCCCGGGAATCGATATAATGTTGGGATGCTAACTGGACCAAAAACTTCTTGAAAATGGTCCGCAAAAAAGTTGCAGATCTCCTGAGGAGAAGAAGACAACAAAGAATTTCCAGTGGACATTGAAGAGGGGTAGCCGCTTGTTTTCCGCTTCATATTAACAAAATCAAAGAATTTTTTGGGGTTGTGGATTATATTCTCTCCTGTAGTTTTAATGTATCTGTCATACGCTTCGTGAGACTTAGTATGGAATTCATGAGCAATTAAATCGTATTCTTCTTTAATACGACGGCTAATGTCGACTTGATTCTTCATTAGCTTGTAAAGTTTGTTCCTATGATTTCTCAGACGTCTAAGAGTCTTGTCAAGCCAAGGTTCAGAGAGTTTATCTTTTTTCCTTATCTTAGGTACAAATTTGTCGACCGCGTCAAAAACAATGCTATAAAACATGGCTACATCATCATCAAGGGAATGGCACATAAACACATTTGTCCAATCGACATTGTCAAGGATATTGTGAATGCTATCATAATCAGCATTATGGAAATCGTATACAATCGTATTATTGTATGTACTTAACATATTCCAATCTGTCGTGGAAAGTTCAACTGTAAGAGCGGAATGGTGAAGACTATTAGAAAAGAGATTCTCTGCGTCATTTGTTGGACTAACCACTACATCGTCATAAACATTCGTAAAGATTAGGTCTAACCAATTACCATTTTGATTGGGAGTCGGAACAACCTGCTGCAAATCATGGCCGTACAACGTACTCACAAGGTTAAAATCAGAAGACTCAAGTAGGTTTACTGGTATTAAACCATCATCAGACTTATCAGAAACAAAACGCAAATTTGGGCGATTAAAATCACCCAAGATTATAATTTTATCCTCAGGAATACGAGAAGCCATAAAATAAGATATTTGCTCGCATAAATAATTGTACACTGATTCGTCAGATCTCGGTGGGACGTAAAATAAACCAATATAAACCGAGGTTTTTTCAATTGAAACGCGGATAAATATATGCTGGAACAATTCGTGCGAGGCGGAATTTACAAGTTCACTTGAGTGAGTGTTCTTAACTGCGAGTAAGACACCACCACCCCTTGTTTGACCAGTGGAAACATAGTCTCGGTCATTTCTAAAGATAGTCCAGGTACTGTCAAGGATTTCTTCATTCATGTGGGAGTCGTTCAACCAGGTTTCAGTGAAAGCAAGCACGTTGAAATGGCAAGATTTGGTGTCAAGAAAGAGTTTATTTATTTTACCCCTCATACCACCGCAATTGTGGTAAAAAATTCTGGGGCTTTTGATTGAGGATATCTTGTTAGGAGCGATACAAGATGCGGTTACAGGTTTTACGTGAAGAATTCTTAACGAAGTTAGAATTAGCAGAAGTCGCAGCAATAGAAGTACCAATAGTTGATGATCTACTGAATGAATTCAAATTACGAGTTACGATTGAGTCGGAACATACCTTACGGGAATGAGAAGTCAGAGATGAAGAGGAAGTTTTAGTTGGATATGCTATAGCATGAGTCTCTGGATGGGAACACCTGACGGTAGAATTTCGATTCACGCTAGTGAAGTCTCTAGTAAGAAGATTTGAAGAAACTACCTGGTTAGTAGATACAGATGAAGTACAATTACTAGTCAAAATTGAGTTCTTATTTCTACTTTTGATGCTGCTGCTAGCGATGATGGTCCTCCAACGACGAAATATGATGCCATTCCATTTATAGCTCCTACCGCTTCCATTCACGTGAGTGAAAAGCCAAGCATACTTTTCAGGAATTGAAACTTTGTAGCTCCTGCTTGCATATTTATTACGTTGAGGTAACATCTCGACGCTGACATCACCGATGGAAAGTTTTTCCTTTAAGGTCCTGCTAAGCCAAGATTTATCGGTGGAATCTGGTACTCCTTTTACAAAAAACGAGATTTTCTTATCAGTCGAAACTTTGTAAGGGGGTTGCAAATCGTCATGATTTTTGATTTTTGAAATACGTCTCATCCAATCATCTTCCGACCAATAAGTGCCAAATTTAAAAATTGTTTTTTGAGAATCGTTCTTGGGAGGTTCAGATAATGTTTTTTGTTGGATAATAGCTTCATGGTCTTCGATAGTAGTGAACAATTCCTTGATAGGAGAGGTTGAAACATCTTTGGTAGACTTCATCGGCATTAACAAGTTTGAAGAATTGTTATTGTTATTATGTGCACTCAGTAGTTCCTCATGAAGTGATATTTCCATCAGATGTGCACATGGATTGGATGGCCCTACCTCTGCCGATGGCTTTGTATCGGACTTAACTATACTCTCTAATTTATCAACAATTAAATTTTGGTTGGAGAGTAAATTGGTAGAGATGATATTTGATATTTGACAGCTGATCAATATATATGTATATATTGATCAGCTGTATATATATATATGTATATATTAGTGATGGGTCGCTCATGAGCGAGTCAATCAAAAAGAGCGACTCTTTTGAAGGAGCTCTGTGAGTCAGCTCTTCAACTCTGTGCGAGTCAGCTCTTCAACTCTTTTGAAAGAGCTATGTGAGCCATCATTTCCAATAGCTCCGCACACTTCATACCTTCAATTTAGTGACAATAGCGATATTGCGGAGCCACTCAAACAACCACCCGACCAAATAGAGCTTATGCATATACACACGGCAATACTTCATAAGACTACCGTGGGTAGGTGAAGCGAAATCTAAGCTATTCTAACGTCGGAACACGAACATATGTATACGACTATCGTATTGCACAGTGAAAAGACTCAGCTCCGTTGAATGAAGAATGAATGAAATCACGGAGCCAACTCTGTGCGAATGAGGAATAAAAGAGTCGACTCCGTTGAATGAACACTGTGCGAATGAGGAATAAAAGAGTCGACTCCGTTGAATGAAGAATGAATGAAAGTCTACACTAGAACAGGTATATGGAACAGGTTCGTATCGAATATTTTCGTTCTTCAAAAGGTTTCTAGGGCAAAAGTAGTTTAAATCGGACAAAATCGGCCAATTTGGGGTTAAGGTGGTTTGGGACATAACGGGCGAAGACCTATTGCTACGATTCAAAAATTTCGGTTTTGTAGGGGAGCAAGGGGTTTTTCGCCATAGTTTGGTAAAAACTGCCTTTAGGACGTTTTCGATGATTGGAAGTGGTCGGGGAGTACAATAGTGATATTTCAAGGGCAAAAAAAATTTTTATAGGGGAAATTGGGAAAAAACGTTCATTTTTTCAAAATATTTTTTTTTGACTAGCATGAATTTGGGACCTTTTTGAATTGTTTCGGGTGAAATTTCCATACACGTCTGGGAAAAAGCGGCCTAGTTTCGAAAATACGGCAATATGAAATCTGCCGAAAAACCGTCCGGAAAAACTGAAAGTACCACTAAAAGTGCTAAGTAGGAAAAGGTTGAGATCCTTTTAGGGCAAAAGTAGCTGAAATCGGCCAATTTGAGGTTAAGATGGTTTGGGACATAACGGACCAAGACCTATTGCTGCGATAGAAAAATTTCGGTTTTGTAGGGGAGTAAGGGGTTTTTTGGCCATAGTATGGCAAAAACTGCCTTTATGATGCTTTCGATGATTGGAAGTGGTCGGGGAGTACAATATTGACATTTTAAGGGCAAACAAATTTTTGATAGAGGAAAATGGGCAAAAACGTTCATTTTTCCAAAATAATTTTTTTTTTACTAGCATGAATTTGGGGATCTTTTTGATTTATTTCGGCCGAAATTTCCATACAAGTCTGGGAAAAAGCGGACTAGTTTCGAAGATACGGCAAAATGAAATCTGATGGAAAACCGTCCGAAAAAACTTTAAGTAGCAAAATAACGGCAAAATTACAACAAAAACAGAGGCTAATGGAATACGTTGAGCTTAAATTAAAGCTTGATGCTATTAGCAGGTGGACCTCTACGTAATCTATGCTTGTGCGCATTCAAGAAGTAAAATATCGACTATTAGCCACCTTAGGTGTCCTGAACTAAAATCTACCAACTCCTTCTTCTGATGAATGGAATATTATGAAAACAGCCCCTGATATATTGAGCATCTTCAATGAGACTACTCTAGAAATAAGCAGTGAGAAAACAGTATCGATTTCTTAAATATATATTATTACATCAACGATTATAAGCTACATTTCAGAACTCTGTCTGAACGAAAATAAAACTGCTGATGTACGCAGTTTTTTAAATGTGATCCAAACAGAACTTTCAAACAGATTTAAATTATATAAAGAAAATATGTTTTGCTTAGAGAGCGATCTTTTAGCTCCACGATTTAAAAGACTAGCATTTCAAAATGAATCCACGTACAAACTTGCTTGCATACATCTAGTTTCGGTACCTACAGCACAAGGAACGCAAAATTCGCTATGGCGAAAATTTGATGACAAAGTCAACAGTGTAAGAAGCCAGCAAAGCTATGTAGCTGCAGGCATTAATGAAATGGATAAGTATTTACAACATGTAAATATACCCAGAACTGCTGACCCTCTCAATTGGTGGAAGGAAAAGAAAGATTTATATCCCAGAATTTGGAGATAGTAAAGCAACGATTGAGTAGAGTGGCCACTTCAGTCCCCTGCGAACGAGCTTTTCAAAATGTGGGTATGTGCTCACTGGAAAGAGATCTTATTTATCGCCAAAACGAATAACATAAGTGCTATTTTTACACAATAATTAATCATATGGAAAGATTTTCAGGTATGATTATTGTTAATCCGATTGATTTTTAATTTATGGTTTATTTTTAAATTTATATTATATGTTATATTCTATTTTTAAAGTAATGCTATGTTATATTAGATTAAAGCTTATTATTATTAATAAAACAACAAAAAATAGCAATTTACTTTATACTTTTGCAACCATAAAAAAGTTGCTTGAAGTGGCTCTTTTGAGTGGCTCTTAAAGAGCGACTCTTTAAAGTGAGTGAGTTTTACGGAGCTGGCTCACTTCAAAGAGCCATTTTGCCCATCACTAATATATATATGTATATATATATATATATATATATATATATATATATATATATATATATATATATATATATATATATATATATATATATATATCTTTATATATGTATATATATGTACATATATATATATATATATATATATATATATATATATATATATATATATATATATATATATATATATATATATATATATAAATATTATATATATATATATATATACATATATGTTGTATACTCATCAGGAAGCAATGACACACATCAGCCATGACCACCCATACACACTCAGCAACCTAAGATGACGGACAAGATGGAGTCAGTCTAAACGCAGAGTAGCTGACCACAGCACGCGCGTACTTACTCATTTAATGTACTTTTTCATTAATATATTATTCTTGCTATAACTTATTAAGAATCGGTTGTGTTTTACTTTGCAAAAACTCAACAGTGGCGTAAAAAAACATAAAAACATAAAGTAAAAGTGATTACAAAGTGATTGCAGACAGAATATAACCTTACATATAATTATTTTACTAAAATGGATGCTGAAGTCATTGCAAAACTGCTCGCGCAGCAAGATTTGCTCATGGAGCACCTCACAAAAACATTAGCAGCATCCCAGAAAGTGCAAAGAACAGCACCGGTAGAAATTTCCGGAGAAAATCCGGAATTATTGGAAACACTTGCTGCAAGCATGGTGGAGTCCCATTACAACGCAGAAGAAGACCTAACTTTTGAGGCCTGGTGCAACAGATACGAGGATTTGTTTTTGGTTGACGGGAAATCATTGGACGAGGTGGCCCGGGTAAGGCTTTTACTTCAGAAACTTAGTCTGACAACATATGAGCGGTATGTCAATTACATATTACCGACTCATCCAAGAGACGTAAAGTATTCCGATACAATTACCACTCTTACCAAATTATTTGGTAGCCGCTCATCATTGTTCAATTATCGATATCAATGCCTCAAAATGGTCAAGAGCGAGACAGATGATTTCGTTTCGTATGCCGGCAATATCAATAAGGCATGCAAAAAATTGGAACTATCATCAATCAACGCTGGGCAATTCAAGTGACTTATGTTTATGTGTGGATTACAAGCATCTAGAGACAACGACATTCGGTCACGGCTACTAACGAAATTAGACTCGCAGATTATATCATTGGATGCGTTAGCTGAAAAATGCCAACATATAATCAATGTGAAACATGATTCAGTGCCTCAGGAGGCAAAATTAAGATTATCGGTGTGCAAACTGGAATTCCGGCAAAATAATGCACGGATGCCAGCTACGTTACCAGTGAGTTGGATCTATTTGGGAATGATGCAATAGACCAGCTAAAAATTTGGAATCTACAATTGTTCTCCATTTGCAATAAAACAATTGTTATGCCAAATTGCAGGGAAGTGGTAAAAAAAAGTACAAAAAGGTGTGTAGTACTAAATTAGGGTTGTATGCCAGCTTCAAAGTACACCGATATTTGAAACACAATATCATACCATTGTTTAGGCCAAGGCGACTAGCTCCTTTTGCGATTCTGCCAGATATTAAAAAAGAACTTATACATCTACAACAGTTGGAGATTATTTAATCAGTAGAGTCCTCAGCATGGGTAGCGCCGATCGTTGCTGTCCGTAAGACTAATGGATCTTTGCGATTATGTGGAGACTATTCTACGGGATTAAATGAGTCGCTCAATCCTCATCAATATCCACTGCCAGTGCCGGAGGCAATTTTCTCATCATTGTCAGGTGCAATTGTATTTAGCCAACTAGACCTCTCAGACGCATACTTACAAGTTCCACTTGATGACGTATCAAGTATTGATGACGTATCAAAGAAGCTACTCACGATCAATACACATCGCGGCTTATTCACATACAACCGGTTACCATTCGGGGTGCAAACAGCGCTAAGAATTTTTCAACAGTTGATGGACCAAATGTTAAATACGGCGCAAGGTGCTATTGCACATTTGGACGATACAATTGCGCTCGGAAGAAATCAGGAAGAACACAACAACAGCTTTTTCGAGGTTTAAAACCGAATCGAAAAATACGGTTTTACTTTGAATTTCGATAAATGCAGTTTTTCGCTCGCGCAGATCAAGTACTTAGGTGTCATCATCGACAAAAACGGATGTCGACCGAATCCTGCAAAAATCAAGGCAATACAAGAGATGCCACTACCAATAGATGTTCCAACTCTTCGGTCATTCTTTGAAGTGCATTCATAAAAGAGATGAGTAGACACAGACAACCGTTGGACGCATTACTAAAAAAAAGTCTAGTGCATCAGATCCGCTAAACAACTAATTTTCGAAGAAATTGTCGACAATGTAGAAAGACGAAATACACTTTTTTGTAGAATCATATCAATCATTCTTTATCCAAAGCAACAAAACTCAACTATAACACAAATGATGCAAATGTTCAGTGCTGGCAACACTTTTCCAACGGAGCAGCAATAAGTTTAACAAGCTCATACTAAAATCTACTTATAATTTACATTTCGTTCTCATCGGAGGATTTCGTGGAAAGTTTAAGCGGTTAAACATTGTTTGAGGCTGCCATCCGAAAAATATCCAAAACTCGGAAAATTTAAATATTGGTTTCTTATTTTTATTACAAATAATTTGCATAAAGTATGTAGTTTCAAGCATCTGTTGGTGCAATATTTACGAAAATGGATAAAAGCTGGTTACCCTGTGTCAGTAGCAAAGCAAAATATATACCAAATCTGCTTCACGTAAAGTTAAGCCCAACCAGTAAATTTCGTTTCGATTGAATCACTGCGCTAGAAGTTATACGGGTGAAATAAATTTTAGAGTTACCACCCTCAAAACTTTTCAAATTTTGAAAGTGTCAATATTTGTTGTTAATTTTCTCTGCAGGATTATTCCCATTTGCAAATCTAATGACATAATCACCCAGTAAATAAATTCCAAAAAATTACAAAAATGGTTATAGCTGGCAGCCCTTTCGTGATTTTTGTACGAAATTCCTACGACATATGGTTCACATTAAAATCTATTTACTGCATGAATTTCATTTTGATTTCATGACTGCACCGGAAGTTATAGAGAAAAGCTTTATTTTGCTGAGCGAATTTGCAAGATTTAGGAGACAAAAATCACTATAGCTGGCAATTCCATTGTAATTTTTCAAATGTTAGTTTAAGTAAGATTCAAACACTATGTGAATTTTGTTAAGATGTGATGGCTGAATCGGAAGTTATAGGCCAAAAACCGGTTTTTTTTCTCAGTGATTTTTCAAGATGGTATCATTGCCACTGGATTGCACGCATTTCAAAATCACTTCTATCAAACCTGCCAACATGTCCTTAAATTTCATTATGATCGAATAATTCGATCGTCAGTTCTCGTGAAAAGAACTTCCGAGTGCTGAAAATAGAGGTAATTTGGTGATGGGTTGCCGTTCTTATGCAAACCGGTATTTTAAAAATTTTAATTTGACATGATGCACAAAGGTTAAGATTTATCAATGTTTGAATTTGATGTCAAAAATCAAAAATTTTTGAGGAGGGTCAATGATTTGAAGGATTTTTTTTCAGGAGCCTGCCACAACTATAGGGCTACCTGCACTACCTTGGAAATCTATGTGTGCTAAGTTTTAGTCAAGACCAATACGCTCTGCAAATTTTACGATGATCCAATGTTTTTGTCAGAAGAAATGACAAATCCAAATTTGAAAAATAAATATTTGCCTACTTTTAGGCACGCTGCATCCACACACGGCTCAAAGTTTCCGGTTCTTTATCATAGACAAGCTTAGAACATAATAAGCTTGTATTCCCAATCCTTTTTTGAACAAAAAACTACACTGCTTGGAAATATTGGAGTACCTCAAAAGTCACTAAAACGCACGCCGCCACCAAAAGATTTTAGATATCTGAATTAGAGCAAGTCATGGACCTACCTATTATATACATCTGAGTCCCGAAAAATATTAGCTCAATCGGATGGGCCACTCTAGAGAATATCTCTCTTAATCATTTTGCTGATATATATATATATATATATATATATATATATATATATATATATATATATATATATATATATATATATATACATATATATGTATATATATATATATATATATATATATATATATATATATATATATATATATATATATATATATATATATATATATATATATATGTATATATATATATATATATATATATATATATATATATATATATATATATATATATATATGTATATATATATATATATATATATATATATATATATATATATATATATATATATATATATATATATATATATATACTAATACTAATTTTCTTCGGAAATTAGTAGTAAAGTTTTAAAGACGTTCCGTAGAATTGGAAGGAAGAGTGTAACCAAGCGTTCGTAATACTCAAGCAGATGCTCAAATAAGATTTGCCAATAATTGTTGCAGCATATGCAAGCAGTTATGGTATTGGAGCTGTGATTCTACACCGTTTCCTGGATAATTCCGAGAAAGCTTAAGC
>OZ022263.1:131447426-131457426 GCA_963978885.1 Nemotelus pantherinus
ATTGTGACATGGAAAATTAATCTGAAACGAGAAGTTAATTTCGTATGTTACTCTTATGGATAGTTTTTCCAGATTCGGTTACGACTGTTGAGTTATTGTTTTCCCTCACTACTTCAGGTTTATATCTGGCCGTTGATTTTGAGCCCTTTCTTTTGTTTTGTTTAACGTAAATGATTTCTCCTATTTCGTACTGTCTTAAAGGTTGTCTGTTCTTGTTGTGATTTCTCATGTCGGTTTGTTGTTTCTGTTTGAGTCTGTCAATGTTAGATAAGCGTAGTCTTTCGAATTCGTTGAGATCAATTTCCGGTGTTCTTCCAAAGTAAACTTCAACTGGTTTTTTCCCAGTGACGGAGTGTATGGTAAAGTTGTATTCGTGTACAGAGCGTTGCAGTAAATTCTCGAAGGTCCTTGCAGGATTTTCCCTTCTGAGGCACCTCATAATTTCTGTGAGCGTGCTGTGCCAGCGTTCTACCTGTCCGTTCACTTCGCTCTTATAAGGTGGTGTTTTGTATGTTTTGATTTGAAGATCATCCTCTAACAATGATGTTATAGAGGCTGATCGAAGTGCACCCTCGTTATCTATGACAACTGATTCCGGAATACAAAAGAAGAATAGCATATCCGTTAAGGGTTGTCTGATATCTTCTCTCGATTTAGACGGAATAATTTTGGCTTGGGCAAATTTGCTAAATTTGTCTATTCCCGTCAGGACAAGATGCTTTTCCGTACTAAACAAGTCAATATGGACCATGTGACCAGGGTAGGACGGAATTGGAGTGGGGTTTATGAAAGGCTTGTTAGGGTGCCTATCATATTTGTTTTCCCTGCATATTGAACATCGTTTAACGAGATTTCTAACTTTGGCTGCCATTTTAGGGAAGTAGAAATTTTGTAAGAGCTGTTGCCTGTTTTCTTCGGCGTTCCGGTGGGCTCTACGGTGAGTTTGAAGGATTTTTTCTTCTTGCTCTGCCTCGTTTGGTAGGTCTTCTACAATTTTCCGTGTAAATCGGATACGGTAGTCCTTGAAATGGTCCGGGTAGATGTTTTGTATTCTCCCCATAATTTCTTCATTAGTTGAGAGGCCATTCAAAGTATGGGGATTGAGATATCTCCTGAAAATGCTAATAATGTCTGCGTCGGAATAGTGCGGCTTGATAACTTTGTGCCTTGTGTAGTTCGGAAAAGGGCTCTGGATTTGGTAACTGTCTTCATTGCCTATATCTAAAAAAAGTTGATTTCGAAACGCGTTTATAGGTGATTCGACAGTAGGGATTAGATTATGTGATGAGTTATCATCACTGTGCTCAGTAGGTGTCATGGAGTTGATTTGTGTCGTCTTAGGGGGTCGAGAGAGAGAATCCGCGACAATATTGGCTTTGCCGGGCTTATATTTAAGCTCATGATCGTATTCCTCTAGTATGGCCTTCCACCTCTTCATCTTGCTGTTCGTGTTCTTGTAACTTAATGCATATATAAGAGGCTGGTGGTCCGTGTATATCCCTACCTTACGAGAGCCATAAAGATAGTTACGCAACGAGTCTAGAGCCCAAATAATGGCGAGCATCTCTTTCTCGTTGGTCGCGTAGTGTTCTTCTGGTTTGTGCAAGGTTCTAGAGAGAAACATTATTGGTCTGTCATTTTGTGAAAGAACGGCACCCAAAGCGTAATCTGAGGCATCAGTCGTAAGCTCGAATTCCTTTTCGAAGTCAGGATGAGCTAGTACGACTTCCTTGGAAATGAGGGAACTTTTTAATTTATTGAAAGCAGACATTGCCTCTGAATTCATATTAATGGGGGTGTTACCGGAAATTTTTTTCGACACACGTCCTCCTTCCCCTCTCAAGAGGGATGTCAGAGGCTTTGCGATTTTCGCATAGTCGGGCACAATGCAACGATAGTACCCTGACATACCGAGGAACGAACGGAGATCCTTAAGGGTTTTAGGAGGTGGTAAATTAACTATTGCCTGTACTTTGCGGGGGTTGGCCTTGATGCCGTCCCTTGTAATGGCATAGCCTAGAAACTCAATTTCGCTCTTGAAGAACTCGCACTTGTCTAACTGTATCTTCATGTTTGCCGCTTCCAAGGTTTTTAAAATCATTTCGAGGTTAACTAGGTGTTCAGATTCATCCTTCCCGAAAATAATAATGTCGTCTATGTACACATAGCAGCGTTTGCCTATGTGTTCCCTGAGAATGTCGTCCAGGGCTCTTTGAAAAATAGACGGGGCATTTTTGAGTCCAAACGGCAAGCGAGTGAACTCAAACTTGCCGTTGTTTACAGAGAATGCGGTTTTTTCTATGTCGGCTTTCTTCAAAGGTATTTGATGGAATCCACTCTTTAAATCTACTGTTGAAAACCATTTGTTTCTCCCTAAGTTAGAAAGGACTTCATTAATGTCGGGTATAGGGTACCTATCCGCAATCGTTACGGAATTGAGCTTGCGATAACCTATAACCAATCGGTACTTTTTTTCCCCAGATGCATCTAGTTTTTTAGGGACTATCCACACTGGTGAGTTATAGGGTGACCTGGATGGTCTAATAATTCCATCTTCTAGTAGCTGATTTATTTGTTTCTCAACTTCAGTCTTTAGTGCCATCGGATAAGGGTAGCACTTCGAGTATACAGGATCCTGATTTGTTGTCCTTATTTCGCCTTTAACTTTTGTGGTGAAAGTAAGTTTTTCGTCGGGTTCAGAAAGTAATTTCGAGTATTTGGAAATAATTGACTTAAGCTTGTCGGAATTTTCTTTACTTAGGTGTTCTGTTCTAACGGGTATGTTATTGATGGCCTCAGAGACACATTGTTTTAAAGGAATACAAATATTTGGGTAGATTGTCATATAATTTTCTTTAGTGTGGATTATGGTTCCCAACTGCTTAAGCGTATCGTTTCCTATTATACCGTCGAAGGAAACTAGGCTGGGTTGAATGAAAAATTGCAGTTTATTCGTTTCTGGGCCGAAGAGATTTAAGTGGGCGTGGTGTATAATTAAACTATTCCCACCGACAGAATTAGCATAAAATTGTTTTTCGTTAGGGATTGGGTTACGTATGTGTCTAGGTTGTATATAATTTTTATTCGACCCAGTGTCGATTAAGAATTTGAGTAGCTCTCCACTCCTTCCGACATATTCGAAATACGGTAGTGAAGAGCGTCTTAGTCTAAAAAATAAATGTCATGGAGTTGTTCCGGTTCGTCTAGTTCAGGCTCTATGTTGGGGTCTAAGTAGTCAGTTAAAGTCTGGTCATGTTGTTGGTCTTCCTGAATTATGTCTTGCTCATATTCTTCTGGAGTTTTGCCGCTGTCATCGTTTGTGTCTATGTGAAATATGCGTTGTTGTTTGTTTGGTGCGTGAGATTGCTGCGGTTGTGACCGTTTTTGTACACCATATCGATTTTGAGGGCGGTTTTGGTAGCTAACGACCTGAGTTCTCATGGAACGATCGACATCCATTGGCTCAGGTTTTTGCTGAGGTTTCGGCGGAAGTGGCCGAGGGTTTTGTGGGCCAATTTGGTATTGGAACCTTGGAGGCTGTGGAAAGTGAGGGTTATTTACCAATTCAGGGTAGAATTCACTTCTTGGTGCGGGAATTGGTTTGGGTTGAGAGAGGTGATCTCTCCTTGGGAGAATAGGGGGCTGTGTATGGTATTGTGATCGCCGAATAGTGCTTTGGGTATTATTGGCATGCATTGTCCTATAATCGATATTCTGGAGCTTAAGGCAAAGATGTAATGCCTGAGGGAGGTTTGCTGGTTCGCGGATACTCAGCAATCTGGGTAGATCACCTCGTAATCCTCTTACAAAAGTGTCAAGTGCCTTGTCACGATACGCCTTCGTCATCATGTTAAGAGATTCTTGACCAAGTTCCATAGATGACAATTTATTTAGTATCAAAGAAAGGTGCTGGTATACGACCTGGTAAAACTCGGGGATAGTGTTTGCTCCCTGAACCAAGGTGGTCAACTGATATTCAAGAGTACCAAGGTCCCTCTTGTCAGCGTAGTGAAGAGTGAGGCACTTCGATATTTTCTCCCAGTTTAACGGAGTATTATACGACTCCAGTGCTATGTCTGCGTGACCAACGACTTTGTTTCGGATCACTGACAAAATTCCGTAGTACTTAGGTGTACCACGAAGATGTTTATAGATCTTTAGGATTCTGTCTACGCTCTTTTTCCAAGAGCTAAATTCCCCTGGTTCCCCTGAAAATACCCTCAAACTTTTTACGACGTCAGGGATCTTATCCATGTCGGACAAGTCCATGTCGTCGCTGATGGCAATTGGGACATCACGGTCATTATTAATATCGGATGCGGGATTCATGAAGGAGTTGAATAACTGCCTTCCTTGAATCCGCAAAGTCTCGGAAACTATGTTAGAAATGATTTGTACCAAATCATTTGTAACATAAGCTGCGTTTTATTATCATCCAGAGTGTAGTTGGTATCCTGGATGCATAATAAAACGATCCAGAGTAGCACGCGAGTTTTTTTCTGTCAGACAGTTGTCATTTCAAAATTTGAGCTGTCATATAACCAACGCCGTTTTCAAATGTATGACTATTTATCCTGGTTGCCAGGGTGACATGGAAAAATTTTGAAAATTCCAACTATTCCAGTTGATATGACTTTTCAAAATACGATCCACAGAGAGCACAAGTACGAAATCCACTGAATTCACAAGTGTTTGTACTCTGGATGTTGTTGTTGTTTCGTGTGCAAATCGATATCCTGCACTACTCTGGATGTATAATAAAACGCGCCTATAGTTGACAGTGTTGTTATCAGGAGTGGGATTTGCGCTGGCGACAGGAGGACGAGAATGAGAAGCGCTAGAATCTTCACTTCGCGCATCTAAACGAGAGGGCCTAATTAGGTTGTTCGGGTTTGACATGCCCGCGGCTAGCTGTAATTCTCGACTGCCCGTTAAGTTTCTTCTAGCAAAACAAACGCCACAGAATTTGCGAACAGACAGACACTAAAACCTGATTATTTGGATGCGGATGGGCACGATTATACCGATCAGATAACCAACTAGATGAAGATATTTTTATAACAAACAATTAGTTTTCACAAATTTTAGAGAAATATTTTCACTTTCACTTTTCCTATTTTCACTTCTACTTTAAACCATGAAATACCAGCGAATCTGAAATATGTTTTTCTTAAGATTGAAATAACCCAACTTCACAAATTCATACAGTAAATATTATATTTTCACTTGTAGAATCAAAATTTCATTTAAAAATTCTTACATATATTTTGATCAATTATTAGGATCAGTGATGATCGTTAATAGTATATTTTGGTCAATAATATAATGTACTCGTAATTTAAATAAATAATCGACTCGAATATTATTTAATGATTTTCACAAATTCTCTTTCCCTCTTCTGTTTCTTTATGTGTACGTTAGAATGTATATTTTTGGCAATTTAATTTCTTTTTCACAATTGTTTGATGCTTAAAACTGTTAAGATTTAAAACTTACAGAAGTATGTAGTTGGCGATCAGCATTTCTATCTTCTGTTGTTCGAGTTTCTATGTTTGCTGGGCTCTGCTATTGGGTAGTCCGCTCGTCTTGTCCAAAAGGCTGTCGATCGTTCCACCGACGTCCTGTTTATCCGGGTTGGTTTATGCCGGGCTACTAGGGGGCCTTGCTTTGGCACTCCGTGCAATTCCCAACTTGGTTATCGTTGAGGTTCAACAATTCGGGTGATTGATCGATCCGCGTTACGCGTTCCGGTTGATTTCAACTACGAACGCTTACTTTCGCGAAACTTTCACGCAAATAATTTGAACAGTTAATATAATCAGCGCTTAGGATCTAAGTAACACTTGGTTATTACACTTTAAAGTGAAGTAGCTTGATCCGTAAACTAACTATACTTTGCACGTTCGAGCGGTCCCTGCTCGGGTGCCAGTTAAAAATAATTCCGAACAATTTGTTAAAAAAATCTTTATTTACTCGGGCAGAGTTTTCCCGTATCGCAAACTTAGAACTGAAGTACAATTCAATGGCTTAATCTATTTATCGGAAATTAATTGCTATCGTAGCTTTTCCGTTGTTAAGTGTAATTTTGCTGATCAGGTGTCTAAAGTACAATTCAATGGCTTAGTCTATTTATCGGTAATTAATTACTGTCGTAGCTTTTCTGTTGTTAAGTGTAATTTTGCTGATCAGGTGCATGGGGATCGCACGTTTTACCTGAGTGCTGACGTTCGTTCGTTAACTTATATATATATATATATATATATATATATATATATATATATATATATATATATATATATATATATATATATATATATATATATATATATATACATATACATATATATATATATATATATATATATATATATATATATATATATATATATATATATACATATATATATATATATATATATATATATATATATATATATATATATATATATATGTATATAAATATATAAATATATATATATATATATATATATATATATATATATATATATATATATGTATATATATATATATATGTATATATATATATATATATATATATATATATATATATATATATATGTATGTATATATATATATGTATATATATAAATATATATATATATATATATATATATATATATATATATATATATATATATATATATATATAAATCTATATATGTATATATTTATATTTATATATATACATATAGATATCAACTATTTAGTTTCGGTAAAAAAGTATTGAAGCTTGAATATTCATATCGGATTTACGGACAGATTTACACGACTAATGATACCTATGAACATAAATACGAATCCATCCATGTCTTTATCTTGGCACGTACCGCTTTAGGTCTTTAGCACGCCATGTACCTGCACTCTTTCCCTTTTCGTCTAGTAATTCATACGTCCAAGTCGACGTCGATGGTCCTACGAACGCGGGGGCTAGTTTAGCGGAGAAATACTTGCTCGCGTCGGATTGAACATAGTTTCTCCTCCACACGCAATCTCCTACTTGGGAAACTTCTGCTCGTCGACGGAGATCATAGTGACCTTTATTAGCAGTAGCCGCCTTCTTCATCCTCTTCACCACGCCTACTACTATTCCTTCTAGTGTCCGGGCTCTCGTCATCGGCGATAAGTCCCTCCGCACGCCAGACGGGAGTTCAACTCTTTCTCGATAGCTAACCATCTGCCTACCAATATTCAGGAAGTAGGGAGAAAAACCAGTGACCTCGTGCTTATACGTACGTAATGCGCACGCGATCTTGGCCAAGTTTTGGTCCCATGAGCGATGATTGTTTGCAACGTAACATCTCAGCATGCACTTGATGTCTTGATTTCGCCGTTTTGCTGGGTTAGCTTGAGGATGGTACAAAGCAGTGTAACTCACTTGTACACCGTATTCTTCCATTGCTTTGCTAAATTGTTTACTCTTAAACTGCACTCCATTGTCGCAAACTAGTACTCATTGTACGCCAAAGACCAAGGAAACGTTTTCTTCCAATAAACGGAAAACCGTTGACGCCGTCGCGGTTCGTACTGGAAGTATAACTGAGAACTTTGTGACATAGTCCGCCACCGCCAAGATGTAGCTATGGCCCAGTCTCGACCTGTTTCACCCCTTTCTGTTTTCGGCACTACGCGCTTCCGCGTGGCACCCATCTCCCCTCTTCTCCCTTTACCGAAGGTTTGTTTCCAGAGCGTGTCACTCACGATTTTCCAAGACGAATACTTACACGGGTCATCCCGGACGTGACCTATCATTTTCGCAAATCACTTATCCGACACTTGAGGAGTCGATATGCTGTCTATCTCTACGATTGCCCGTGAAAGTGCGTCAGGGACTAAATGCTCCTTCCCCTTCCTATGAACTACTTCAAACTCAAATTGTTGAAGGCGCACCGCCCATCTGGCTAATCTCCCGGTTGGATCCTTAAGCTCGTTCAGCGAAACCAGCGAGTGATGGTTTGTAATTACTATGAACCGGGTTCCCTCGATATATGGACGGAATTTTTCGACAGCTCAAAGCACTGCCAAACACTCCCGTTCAGTCGTAGAGTACTTTCTCTCCTGTGCCGATAGTGCCCTGTTCAAATAACATTCCACCGTTTCCCCTGTGGCATGCGCCTGGCTTAACACCGCTCCTATACCCACATTTGACGCGTCGGTCTGCACTTTGAAAGGGAAGTCGAAGTCTGGACACGACAAAACCGGTGCGGTGGACAACTAATGTTTACATGCATTGAAAGCCCGTTCGCAATCACTGGACCAGTTGAACTTATGACCTTTTTTAAAAGATTGTTTAGTGGAGCCACCATAGTAGCATAATCCGGAATAAACCGACGGTACCATGATACCATCCCCAATAGCTGGCTGACTTGCTTCACTGATCCTGGTCGGGGATACTCACTTATGGCCTTCACTTTCTTATGATCGACATGCAGCACACTACCACATACCCCAAATACCTCAATTGTGCCCTGCAGAAATGGCACTTTTTTCTTGTCACGCGTAAGCCTGCTTCTCTCAGACGTGTAAAAACCTCTCGCAATATCTCCAAATATCGATCAAAAGTGTCCGTTACCACAATAATATCATCTAAGTATGTAAATACGAATGGCTCGAGAGTGGGTCCCAACACTGTATATGTTAAGCATTGCCACGTAGCCCCAGAATTGTGGAGTCCAAAAGGCATTCGTAAGAAATGAAACAGGCCTTTTCCTGGTACAGTGAATGCAGTATATTGACGTGAATCCTCTGCCATCGGAACTTGCCAGTATGCAGACTTCACAACCAGCTTCGACAAATACTTCGCGTTCCGCAATTTCTCCACCGTCGTTTAGATATACGGCAGGGGATTGGCATCTTTCTCGGATACTGCATTCATCTTTCTTAATTCCACACAGAAACGATAGGACCCGTCTTTCTTTCGGACTAAAAGAATTGGCGAAGACCAAGGACTGGACGATGGCTTGACTACTCCTAACCTTACCATCTCATCTAGCTCCAGATTGATTTGGCACTGTACCGCGGGCGAGACTGAATAATATCGTTGCTTTATTGGAGCCGCCGTCGTTTTGATCACATGCTTCACAGACTTCGCGCAGGCCAGCCCATCACCCATCAGACGAAATTGCTCGCTCAACATTCCTGTTAGGTTTGCTGCCTCCTCTTCAGATAAGTGAGAATGACCATGCAGCACCTTCCCCGACACCGCCTCTACCGCAGCAACAGATGTCCACTGCTGACTCTTCATATTCAGTACTACTCCGAAGCCTTGCCAAAAATCTACTCCCAATATTACTTCCTGAGGGATTGCCCAGATTACTAGTACTTCCAGTTCCCTCTTTCGACCATTCAGCGCGAAGTCCAGACGTGCTACACCGTTCACCTTACACACCTCTCCGTTCGCAAGCCGCACCTATTCCATTTCGCCCTGGTTCAGCATTACTCCTCTGCTGACTAAACGAGACCATCCTCTTTCTCCCAGAATCATACGACTCGCGCCCGAATTTAATAGACCTTCCATGACAATGCCCGCTATTTCCACCCACAAGTGAAGGTGACTGTCCTGACCACTGCTAGCCAACGCGTAGTCCACATTCGACGACTTTCCTTCCAAAAAATTTGCTCGCTTGAAAAACTATACTAAATTTCAATTCGCAATAGAAACTTAATTGCTATCTAACCTGCTATCTAACTCTTCTCGATTGCCGGGACGTGTTTACTCCCTCGATGGGGCCCTTACCGCAGATCGATGCTCGTCAACGGCCAAAGATGTGATCTTGAAAATGTATTTCGCGAATCGTCCTCTTTGTTCAATTCGTACTTTGCCAATTTGCTATCTCGTCCACGCAAACTGGTTTTCTTCCTTCCTAAATATTCCAGTAGCTCAATCGCGAACAATGTGAAAGAAAATGATTTCATGCGAGGGTTTTGCGCGTGTCGAAGTTAACGGGTGTGAATATTTCCTAACGCGAACGCTGATGTCCTC
>OZ022263.1:131464926-131504926 GCA_963978885.1 Nemotelus pantherinus
ATGCATTGGACTTAAAAAAGACCAGATTTGATAGAAGCGATTTTGAATTGTGGGCAAGTCTGTGCCAGTGGTGCCATCTTGAAAAATTACAAAGAAAAAAAACTGCTTTTTGCCCTATGAAGTGTGAAATAAATTACCAGATTTTCATGAAATTGGCACAGTAGCTAAACCTTACTCTAATCTCTATTTGGTGGAAATTTGGTTGAAAAATTTGATTGGTGCTACCAGCTATGGTAATTTTGTGTGTTTGGTTTTGAAAATACGCTCAGGAAAATAAAACTTTTTGCACTATAACTTCCAGTGCAGTCATGAAATCAATACGAATTTCATACAATTAATGAAACCTGTCACAAACATTATTCAGGCCAAATTTGGTTGAAAAGCCACGATAGGGTTGCCAGCTATTGTTGGTTTTGTGTTTACTTGCAATATCTTTATTAAGCGGTTTTATCGTAGAATTTTCAAATGGTAATGATATTGTAGTGACAATAAACAGCAAATATTAAGCTTTCGATTATTTGAAAAAACTCGCTGCAGGTAACTCTAAATTTCTTTATACTCCTTTAACTTCGAATGTTATATAACAACGTGAAGCAGATGTGATATATTCTTGGCTTTGATACTAGCAGAAGGTTGCCAACACGAGTCGGTTGTGCTACTTTTGTATCAATAAACGCTTACAGTTAGTATTCATACCGGAAACATTTACAATTAAAATAAATAATCAATGTTGCAATTCGCAAAGTTCTGCAAATTCTTCGGATCGCAGCCCCAAACACCAACTTCAGTTACAGTGCTGCAGGCACTGAACATTTTCTTCATTGATGTTATATGAGATGCTGCTTTCAAAATTATGTGAAATAAGCAACTGATAACGAATATAATTAACCCGTGTTTTGCTCTCATAAACATTGAAATTCATGCCAGTGGTAATATCTGAAACCTTCCACCATATGAGTTATAATGCATTCTTGAGACCAAAGTAAAACGTGGCATTTGAAACAGTTTGGTCGTAATAAGCAGCACATGTGGTGGAATATGCACTCAAAACCTGCACGATTCTTCTACTGTTCTTCGAACATTAGTGTTTCTAGCGGTTCAGGTGCGCTAGAGTTTTTACTAATGTTCGAAGAAGAACATTAGTATTAAAATCACTTTGGCCAAAAATTCATATTTCTATATATATATATATATATATATATATATATATATATATATATATATATATATATATATATATATATATATATATATATATATCATCAAAAAATTTCAGTGAAAAAATCTCAGGAACGCGCCATTCGATTGAGCTGAAATTTTCAGGACACATTGGTGTATATGCAGAATAGTGCCAGGTTTCACAAAAAAGTAATAATCTTTAACCCTTTGGCGCCGGCGGCCATTTTAGTGATATTTTTAATATACCTATTATTCCGTACACAAATAAGTTTTGCAAAAATAAAGTTAACGAAATAAATTTTGAACGTGTTTTACATGTGAATCGGATAATGTTTTGGAATTTTTTAACCCCATGTGTGCGCTGGGTGCCTAAAAACAGAACGGGAAAACTTGCAAATTTTTAAATTGCGATAACTTTTGACAGAGTTATTCAATCTTTACGAAATTTTTAATACATATTAATATTATTTAGTTGTAGATTTGTGTAGCTTTTGATGAGCGTGCTGGCAACTCTGTAGCTAGGGCAGGCACTGAAAGTAAAAACTTTCAAATCATCGTTTCTCTTGAAAAACTGCCGCTTCTTCGAAAAAAAGCAACTCATATGTAAATCTTGTGCTTTGTTTACATAAACAAAGAAAAAAATTTGATATGGTATAACGGGTACGCCTGGTAACTCTTGCCCAATTTACTTATATTTTTAGCATTAAAAACTTCTGTTCACGGAAACTCACGATCCAATGAGCAGAATTAATTGAAATTTGCAGAATGTATTGGTCCTATATAGGACCAGGTCTGATAGAAGTGATTTTGAATTGCGGGTGATTCTGTGCCAGTGGTGCCATCTTGAAAAATCACTAAAAAAGATAACTGCTTTTAGCCCTATAAATTCTTATTGAATCGTTCGATTTTGACGAAATTCACACAATAGCTGGACCTTATTTAATACCACGTTTGGTAGAAATTTGGTCTAAAAATTCGGTTGGAGCTGCCAGCTATGATAATTTTGGTGTCTTAAATTTGAAAAAATAAAAATTTGGAAGTGAGAACATTAAACCATCGAATTTCCAAAAACTGTCCGTTTCTTACAATAAAACCAATCTGTATACAAATCTTATGCTTTATCTACACGTTCAAAGTAAAACTTTGGAAATTTCATGTCGGACAAGAACGGTAACCCTTTCCCAGTCAACCTATATTTTTAGCATCAAAAACTTCTGTTCACGGGAACTCACGAATCAATAATCAGATACCATTGAAATTTACAGAATGCATTGGACTTAAGTAGGACCAGGTCTGGTAGAAGCGATTTTGAATTGTGGGCAACTCTGTGCCAGTGGTGCCATGTTGAAAAATTACAAAGAAAAAAAAACTGCTTTTTGCCCTATGAAATGTGAATTAGTTACCAGATTTTCATGAAATTGACACAGTAGCTGAACCTTACATTAAACTCTGTTTGATAGAAATTTGGTTGAAAAATTCGATTGGTGCTGCCAGCTATGGTAATTTTTGTGTCTTTGGATTTGAAAATTCGCTCAGGAAAATAAAACTTTCTGCCCTATAACTTCCAGTGCAGTCATGAAATCAATACGAATTTCATACAATTAATAAAACCTGTCATAAGCATTATTCAGGCCAAATTGGGTTTAAAAGCCACGATAGGGTTGCCAGCTATTGTTGGTTTTGTGTTTGTTTGCAATATCTTTATTAAGCGGTTTTATCGTAGAATTTTCAAATGGTAAGTATATTGTAGTGACAATAAACAGCAAATATTAAGCTTCCCATTATTTGAAAAAATTCGCTGCAGGTAATCCTAAATTTCTTTATACTCCTATAACTTCGAATGTAATATAACAACGTGAAGCAGATGTGATATATTTTAGGCTTTGATACTGGCGAAAGGTTGCCAGCACGAGTCGGTTGTGCTACTTTTGTATCAATAAATGCTTACAGTTAGTATTCATACCGGAAACATTTACAATGAAAATAAATAACCGATGTTTGAATTCACAAAGTTCTGCAAATTTTTCGGATCGCAGCCCCAAACACCAACTTCAGTTACAGTGCTGCAGGCACTGAGCATTTTCTTCATTGATGTTATATGAGATGCTACTTTCAAAATTTTGTGAAATAAGCAACTGATAACGAATATAATTAACCCGTGTTTTGCTCTCATAAACGTTGAAATTCATGCCAGTGGTAATATCTGAAACCTTCCACCATATGAGTTATAATGCATTCTTGAGACCAAAGTAGAACGTGGCGTTTGAAACAGTTTGGCCGTAATAAGCAGCTCATGTGGTGGAATATGCACTCAAAACCTGCACGATTCTTCTACTGTTCTTCGAACATTAGTGTTTCTAGCGGTTCAGGTGCGCTAGAGTGTTTTAGCTTTAATTTGATTCATTTCTACGTTCGTACCGAGACTTTTTTGATGTAAAATTTTGACTTATTTGCTTAATTGAATTACTGTATCAAAATATGGCAATATTTTTGTTTTGTTCTTATCATATTAAGTAAGTAAGGAGTTGTCGAGAACATATCAATTTTTGAAATAAAAAAAATATTGTAATATATCAAAGTTATTCTTGTAAATGCAGAAAAGATAGAATCGAACGGAGACTTTTTTGTCTGACTGTATATGGTATATATATATATATATATATATATATATATATATATATATATATATATATATATATATATATATATATATATATATATATTTATATATATATATATATATATATATATATATATATATATATATATATATATATAAATATATATATATATAATATATATATATCAGCAAAATGATTAAGATTGATAATCTCTGGAGTGGCCCATCCGATTGAGCTGATATTTTCGTGGGACTCATATGTATAAAGTAGGTAAGTCCATGACTTTCTCAAATTCACATATCTAAAATCTTTTGGCGGCGGCGATCATTTTAGTGATTTTTGAGGTACTCCTATATTTCCAAGCAGTGTAATTTTTTGTTCCAATAAGGATTGGGAATAAAAACCTATTATGTTCTAAGCTAGTCTATGATAAAGAATTGAAAACTTTGAGCCGTGTGTGGCTGAAATGAAATCAAAATGAAATTCATGCAGTAAATAGATTTAAATGTGCACCAAATGTCGTAGGAATTTCGTACAAAAATCACGAAAGGGCTGCCAGCTATGACAACTTTTGGAATTTTTTGAAATTTCTTTACCGAGTGATTATGTAATTAGATTTGCAAATGGGAATGATCCTGCAAAGAAAATTAACAACAAATATTGACACTTGCAAAATTCGAAAAGTTTTTAGGGTGGTGACTCTTAAATATTATTTCATTTCATTTCAACTTCCAGCACAGTGATTCAATCGGAACGAAATTTACTGTAAAATTTACGAAATTGACTAATATATATATATATATATATATATATATATATATATATATATATATATATATATATATATTTATATATATATATATATATGTACATATATTTATATTATATGTATATATACCAGTGTTGCGCGCATTTCGAAATCACTTCTATCAGACCTGCCAACATGTCCTGTAAATTTCATTATGATCGAATAATTCGGTCGTCAGTTCTCGTGAAAAGAACTTCCGAGTGCTGAAAATAGAGGTAATTTGGTGATGGGTGTCCGTTCTTGTGCAAATCGGCATTTTAAAGATTTTAATTTTACATGATGCACAAAGGGTTAGATTTATCAATGTTTTGAATTCGATATCAAAAATCAAAAATGTTTGAGGAGGGTCAATGATTTCAAGGATTTTTTTTCAGAAGCCTGCCACAGCAATAGGGTTACCTGCACTACCTTGGAAATCCATGTGTGTTAAGTTTTAGCCAATACGCTCTGCAAATTTCACGATGATCCAATGTTTTTGTCAGAAGAAATGACAAATCCAAATTTGAAAAATAGATATTTACCTACTTTTAGGCACGCTGCATCCACACACGGCTCAAAGTTTCCAATTTTTTTATCATAGACAAGCTTAGAACATAATAAGTTGTTATTCCCAACCCTTTTTGGAACAAAAAATTACGCTGCTTGGAAATATAGGAGTACCTCAAAAGTCACTAAAACGCTCGCCGCCGCCAAAAGATTTTAGATATCTGAATTTGAGCAAGTCATGGACCTACCTATTATATACATCTGAGTTCCATGTAAATATCAGCTCAATCGGATGGACCACTTCAGAGATCATCTCTCTTAATCATTTTGCTGATATATATATATATATATATATATATATATATATATATATATATATATATATATATATATATATATATATATATATATATATATATATATATATATATATATATATATATATATATATATATATATACATATATATACATATATATATATATATATATATATATATATATATATATATATATATATATATATTTATATATATATATATATATTTATATATATATATATACTAATACTAATTTTCTTCGAAAATTAGTGTTAAAGTTTTAAAGACGTTCCGTAGAATTGGAAGGAAGAGTGTAATCAAGCGTTCGTAAAACTCAAGCAGATGCTCAAATCAGATTTACTTTTGACTCATTTGAACCCAGAATTGCCAATAAGTGTTGCAGCATATGCAAGCAGTTATGGTATTGGAGCTGTGATTCTGCACCGTTTCCCGGATAATTCCGAGAAAGTTTAAGCACATGTTCACAGAGTACTCAACAACGCCGAAAAAACATACAGCCAGGTGGAAAAAGAAGCTCTTGCCATGAGAGTAGGGAACTAATGAGGAGAGGAACATAAATAAAGCCAATGGGGCAAAAATCGCATACAAACAAAAAACTCAAACACTATCATAAAATGACTAGGACGTAGGTAATTCGAGTTTTTGATATTTGGGCGGGGGCAATTGTATGGCGCAAAATTTCGAATTTGGTATCATGCAATGTTAGATTTGTATCTTCATTTTGATGTTTTAAGGTGAAATAAAATTTTAGCGCTGAATCCCATGTGCTGTTTCTGAAATATATGCGTGTTTTAACGGTGGCAGAATATATCGGTTTCAAATTTTTTTGAAATTCAGCAGTGGTGTAATTGTGGAACGATAGTAGACAACTAGTAGAATACAGAGTAAAATACGTTTCCTTAATTGCACGCAAGCTGCATGTCTGTGAAACTAAGCACATGTTTTCATAAAAAAAACTTTACCCTACTAAACGTATACAGCAGATCTACGATGTGCTTTGTTTCCAACCCCCCTCTTCCTTTTACAACCGGGCTTGGGACCGGCTTCGGCGGAATTAGGGCTTGCATAGTCCTCGCGGTCTCTGTAGTTCACTTTCTAAGTTCAGAATAATTCATAATTATAAATTGCTTTACTGTCATTTAATGAAAAAAAATGACAAAAAAACAGACACCACTGTTGCATATATCGGGTGTGTATCAACTTCTGTAATATATTCTTTAATCTAAGAAGGTTTTAGTTATTCTAACTTAGTCAATAATTTTTGATTCTTCACATATCTTTAAAATGTATGACTTTTTTCAAATGCTGTCTAATTGAAATTTGTTCAGTAGTTTTCTTAGCAATATAGGTTTATCTTGTTTTGATATAGTTTCGTACTATGCCATTTATGAGGAGACTATAGTGCAAAGTCTCAGCCATGTGCCTCGAGTGCTCCGGGAATAAATTTTTTCCAAATCCGGGAATACATTTTTTCCATTTTGTACGGCGGATATAATTGACTGCATGCTTTTTCCAGAGAGTATATTATCCTTACTGCAAAACTGATGTCGTCGAATTTCTGGTTCTGCTTTTCGACAGATAAACACAGTGTCATTTGATGGAACTTTCAGGAAGCCTCTAGTTTTATAGCTTAAAAGGGAATTGCGTTGGTTTGTTTTGGACCCTTGTATAGCCGCTATACAACTGTCGCAATGAAGAGCTTTGTGCAATTTAAAGACAACAAAGCCTGATATATACTCAACAACAGAGTCGACAAATGCAGATAGATTTGTGGGATCAGCGAAATAGTTGTGCTGTTCAAGAAAACTTTCGTCAGAACAAACAGTTTCAGTCATACCAGCGCGCTCAGTTGTTTCATTGATCTTACTGATTGGACGCGATTGTCCAGCGTTCAGAATATTAATTTGCTCTAATGGCAGACAATTTCTTATTCCACCTTCTCGAATTTGACACTGATGCACTAATTTTCCATATCGTGAGCTGAATAGTAATTCTGTTGGATTGTCGTTATGCCCTAACCCGGATCTAATAGAACCAAAGAAAAGCTCTATGTGGTCCTGATTGATTTTGTATAAGGGAACAAGCTTTAGAATTTTGGTTTTTATGAACCTTTCATGAATCACTTTTATGTTATTTAGACAACGCACGAGACCCACAAAACCCCACTTTTCTCTTAGAAGTTATCAAAAGTATATTGGGTGGCACTATTAATTTCAGAAAATGCCATAACATGAGCAGCATTGTTGTTACACAGGTCCCGCTTTTTGTATTCATGTTCGGAAATTTTGCGGCTGTTCAAAATATCAAAGATGTCATTAAACATTAAAATGAAATGAGAAGTAGCTTCAGTTCCGATAAATTGTGGCAGATTAAGAACTTGCCGGCAGTAATTAATAGCATCGGCCACAGACCTGCTCAATGTTTGGACAGCCAGGCGCACTTTCATTTTTTGCTTTTCAAAATAAATGTGCGCTTTACGTAGTTTATTGCCCAAATGCAGACCTTCATTTTCTTTTAGATTTAATAGAGATACAATGTTTTCCCATTTTATTTTGTTGCCTTCGTAATCCACAAGTACGCCAAGGTCAGCTACAGTATTTTTTACTAATTTGAGCATATGACAGGGATCAGGGTGTAAAACGTATTTATCGCTGCTGCCATCAAAGTTAACGAAGCCCTGCGAGGCGAGGTCACGGACGTCGGAACCTAATAATTTGGGCATAAATAAATTTGCCACAGCTCCATCAAAAGTAACGCCAACCAATAAAGCTCCTGTACCCAATAAACTTTGCACACATATACGAAGAATGTTCAAATTTGTTCCCCTGTCATGGAAGCTATGGGGAAGTAAACTACTGGTATCTTCCAGGGTTTGTTGATACATACTGCCATAAATACGAGGATTGGTGTCGCAACTATGTTGCTACTTCCTCCATCACCTATGTCAACAAATCCGTAGGATTTTTTCCCATCCCAGTCAACATGCTGCCGAATATAGATCTCATCGAAGACCAGATTCAAAACAATTTTTTCGCCTTCTGAATTTTCAACAGCCTTTTTGATTGCTTGAAATGACTCACTAGTCAGACCTGGAGTGCAACCAAACATTTCGTACCACTTTCGTAGTGTTCTACTTTGCGGTAAGCAATTCCCAAAGTTATGGAGAACGAATTCATATGCACGGGGGGAAATGTAGGTTTAGTGCAAATGCTCGTAATTGCATTTTGGGGTTTTTTGCGAATGCAATTTAAATATTTGCCTCTCAAGAATTTTGCGAGACGCTTCGCTTACACTGTCTAATATTTTGCGAGTCTTCTCGCAGATCAGCTTCTTTTCTAACAGAGAAGCAAGTACCTGTTGCAAATTTGAGGCTTTTTTTGCCTTGCGTTAATTTTGCTGCCTAAGATTTTTGATAATTTTGTTTTTAGCCTTCAGTTTTAGTTTTTGAGCCCTATTTTCCATCTTCAACTTCACCAACAACATGTTTTCTTGATCGGGTTCGCTGTCGGTATTTGTCCCCTAAAAAAAACTCCGTTAAGGCTCAGACAAGACAAATATGGCATCTCCCTGTAGCATCCAGTAATTTTTTTATTTGTTTTATTTCCAAAATTACTGGACCCATACCTCCGTCACACACTGTATGTGCTCGGAGACGCTACAACAATTTCAATTTGGAAAATGGAATTCAATTTGAACAATAATAAGGTACCGTACGTCCCCGGCGACCTTATTATTGAATTCATGAAACAACTAATTCCTAACGGGATTCTGTTTTGCGATTCGATCGCGCATTGCGAGCTGCAGTACTGAATATTGGGACAGTCATTGGGATGTCGCCGTAGCGTCGGGTCGCTGGATTTTGCTCGCCGTAACGAGTGGCTGTGTATCAGCCGGAATTTTGAAAACTGGTATAGTCAGTGAGCGAGTGGTATCGTGTAATAGATTAGTGCGCCAGAGTTCATTTGCCATCGCGATTCTAATAAAATAAACGAAATGAGGGAAAAATTTTAATGATTGAAGGAACAAAGACTTGAAGCTAATGCCTTGTCGGAAGTGAATTCCAGTTCAAAATAGTGACCATTTTCGGTTTCATTATAGTGAAGGAAAAACCGAGCGTTGCAGCTGACCTTGGAAAAGGTGCATTCAATTTTTCCACTACACCAACGTCCGGCTTCGAACTACACCAATGTCAGTGAAATTCCCTCGAGCGACAACGGTATGCTACAGTACAACAATAAATACGCGACAACGACGACTTTGTCACGTAATAATGGCTGAAACTTGCAGCTTTTAGCTTCTCGATCGTGGTAGCATTGGAGGGGGGGAGTAATCGTAATGCCGTTGCGGTTGGTGTTTGTCATACGTGCAAGACCTATTCAATCGTGAATGTAAAATACATAATGCATGAATAAAATGAAGTTACATGTTAGTACGGTAAAAAAAAGCCAAAAACCCGAGCCAAGTAAAAGAGATAGTGCACTTTGTGAATATTGTTCGTAGTGTTGGTAAAACGATGATGAAGTGTTAGGTCGTGGTCGTGTTAAGAGAATGTCGCGTATGTGGCCCTGAAATAGTACTTCCAGTTGAAAAATGAAAATTTATTCAGTTCTTCCTTCTTTGAATAGTACTAATAGTGCAAGAGATTGGTGGAAATGAAACCGACCACGTTAATGAATATTCTTCGAAGGGTCGTGTATGAAAATTAATTGACTTAACATCAATTGTGATGATGCATCAGGATTTCGATGAAGTCTGGTACCTTTTAATTGTTGGAAAACTTAGTCAGCTGGTGCTGTTATTCGTTGCTGCTGATATAGTCGGTGGCTATGATAAACGACACGACGGCGCGCCAAACGACTACGTCGAAATGTCATCTGACTTTACACGTCACGGAGCCGAAGTAGATATGTGGAGTAAGTGGTTCAAGGCATTGCAAATTTAGTTGGACCGGCATTAGCAGGTGGGATCTACGATATAACTGGTAATTACAATCTATTATTTTTTTCTGGCCGGATTCTTCATGTTGATATCTGGTGGCATATTGTTCATTTAACCGGCACTTGGTAAATATCTTAAGTATTGATCGCTTAAGCGTCGAACATCTTTCGGTCAATCTGAAACGCCAAATTCACATAATAATTCACAAATTAGCAAATTAAATGGCGCAGCTGTCATTGGTGATTGTTTCAACGATCAGGAGGTGCTAGAAAATTTGGTGAAACCTAATCACGTCTGATTTACTTCAATCTGGAATAGCTAAAGTATTCTCAGCGTTTCTTAAATTAGCAGTGAAACTGTGAAAAGGAAATAGATAAACTATAGCATTATTTGAAATTGCAATTATCTGCAATGTCTCTGTTTTAAGTACTTTCTTTTTTTGTCATTATAACGATGAAAGTTTGTAACAATCAGCATAGAAACTAAATAAGTACAGAAGCAAGAAGAGTAAAGAAAAGAAAATAGTTAATAACCTTGTAAACATTTTTCAATGAAATTTAATATCGTTTAGTATCGTTGAATACAAAGTTAAGTTAAGGAACAAATTCCTAGATTTTGAGCATATTTATATATTCAATTACATATAAGGTAAGATTTAGATAAAACTTACCTGTAGGTGCGATTCTAATTACTTTAACAACTGTGCAGATGATAAAGAGAACATGTTTTTTTTGCAAACAGTTTCCTTGAATGGATATTAAATTTACAAAAGAATAAAATATGCTCAGTGAGTGCGGCGAAATCCATATTATAATCTTAGTGAATATGCTTCTGGCTACTTTGCGCCACTGAAAAATCTCAATACGGTAGTTACTTATTTGGAATTCCTAATACAGTAGTTATTTTTGGAATTAAAAGAGAATTTGGCTATTATAATGAGTTAGCCAAGAAAATGTAAGAAAAAAACAAATTTTGTTTGCGAAAATGGACGTAACGTATAGTTTAATAATGAAAAGAAAAAAATTTGATAGAATTGTACCCTTCGTATATATTCAACAGACAAAGCCTAGTTTCAAAGAGTGATCACTTTTTGTAGGGTAGAAGCAAGAAAAAAACTCTAGCGCACCTGAACCGCTAGAAACTCTAATGTTTGAAGAACAGTAGAAGAATCGTGCAGATTTTGAGTTCATATTCTACCACGCTAGCTGCTTATTACAGCCAAACTAATTCAAACGCCAGGTTTTACTTTGGTCTTATAACTCATATGGTGGAAAGGTTTCAGATATTACCAGTGGCATGAATTTCAAAGTTTATGAGAGCAACACTTGTTAATTATATTCGTTATCAGTTGCTTATTTCACAAAAATTTTCCAAGCAGCATCTCATAAAACATCAATGAAGAAAATGCTCAGTGCCTGCAGCACTGTAACTGAAGTTGGTGTTTGGGGCTGCCATCCGAAAAATTTGCAGAACTTTGGGAATTGAAACATCGGTTATTTATTTTCATTGTAAATGTTCCCGGTATGAATACTAACTGTAAGCATTTATTGATACAAAAGTAGCACAACCGACTCGAGCTGGCAACCTTTTGCCAGTATCAAAGCCAATAATATATTACATCTGCTCCCCCTGGTATAATACATTCGAAGTTATAGGAGTATAAAGAATTTTAGGATTACCTGCAGCAAGTTTTTTCAAATAATCGAAAACTTAATATTTCCTGTTTATTGTCACTACAATATCATTACCATTTGAAAATTCTACGATAAAACCGCTTAGTAAAGATATTCCAATTAAACACAAACCCAATAATAGCTGGCAACCCTATCGTGGCTTTTCAACAATATATGGCCTGAATAATGTCTATAATAGGTTCCATTAATAGTATGAAATTCGTATTGATTTCATGAATGCACTGGAAGTTATAGGGCAAAAGAATTTATTTTCCTGAGCGAATTTTCAAAACCAACGACACAAAAATAACCAAAGCTGGCAGCACCAATCAAATTTTTCAACCAAATTTATATCAAACAGAGTTTAGAGTCAGGTTCAGCTATTGTGTCAATTTCATGAAAATCGGGTTACTTATTCACATTTCATAGGGCAAAAAACAGTTTTTTTCTATGTAATTTTTCAAGATGGCACCACTAGCACAGAGTTGCCCACAATTCAAAATCGGTTCTATCAGACCTGGTTCTACTTAAGTCCAATGCATTCTGTAAATTTCAGTTGTACCTGATTATTGGTTCGTGAGTTCCCGTGAACAGAAGTTCTTGATGCTAAAAATATAGGTTAACTGGGAAAGGGTTACCGTTCTTGTCCGACATGAAATTTCCAATGTTTTACTTTGAAAGTGTAGATTAAGCATAAAATTTGTATACAGATTGGTTTTATTGTAAGAAACGGATATTTTTGAGGATATTCGATGGTTTGAATGTTTTCACTTCCAAATTTTTATTTTTTCAAATTTAAGACACCAAAATTATCATAGCTGGCAGCTCCAACCGAATTTTTAAATTAAATTTCTACCAAACGTGGTTTAAAGTAAGGTGCAGCTACGGTTTGAATTTCGTTAAAATCGAACGATTCAATTAGAATTTATAGGGCTAAAAGCAGTTATCTTTTTTAGTGATGTTTCAAGATGGCACCACTGGCACAGAATCACCCGCATTTCAAAATCACTTCTATCAGACCTGGTCCTATTTAAGACCAATACATTCTGCAAATTTCAATAAATTCTGCTCATTGGATCGTGAGTTTCCGTGAACAGAAGTTTTTGATGCTAAATATATAGGTAACTTGGGCAAGGGTTACCAGGCGTGCCCGTTATACCATATCATTTTTTTTTTTTGTTTACGTAAACAAAGCACAAAATTTACATATGAGTTGCTTTTTTTTAAGAAACGACAGTTTTTCAAGAGAAACGATGATTCGGAGGTTTTTACTTTCAGTGCCTGCCCTAGCTACAGGATTACCAGCACAATCATTAAAACGTACATTGATCTACAACTAAATAAAACAAACATGTCCTGAAAATTTCGTAATCGTGGAATAGCTCTGTCAAAAGTAATCGCAATTTAAAAATTTTCAAATTTTCCCGTTCTCTTTTTAGGCACCCAGCGCACACATGGGGTTAAAAAATTCCAAAACATTATCTGATTCACATGTAAAACTTGTTCGAAATTTATGTCGTCAACTTTATTTTTGCAAAAATTAATTGTGTACGGAATAATAGGTATATTAAAAAAATCACTAAAATGGCCGCCGGCGCCAAAGGGTTAAAGATTATTAATTTTTTGTGAGACTTGGCACTATTCTGCATATACACCAATGTGTCAAATTTCAGCTCAATCGGATGGTGCGTTCCTGAGATTTTTTCACTGAAATTTTTTGATGATATATATATATATATATATATATATATATATATATATATATATATATATATATATATATATATATATATTTATATATATATATATATATATATATATATATATATATATATATATATATATATATATATATATATATATATATATATGTATATATATATATATATATATATATATATATATATATATATATATATATATATATATATATATATATATATATATATATATATATATATAGAAATATGAATTTTTGGCCAAAGTGATTTTAATACTAATGTTCTTCTTCGAACATTAGTAAAAATGGCTCCAGTCTATATCAAATGAAGAATTTTATGCTATATTCAGCTATGTATAAAAATAATAGAATCAATCTAAAGGTATAATGTTAGCGATCGTTCTCTTATGCAAATGAATCAAATGAATTAAGTTAATGATAGATTTATATTAGTATAGTTGTAAAAGCTTAAGTCTCCTACCACAAGCTTAGCTTATAAGGAGGCTCTTACACAAGCATACATTTAGAGTTCTAAACTTTTTGATGTAAGAGTTTTTGTGAAATAAATCAAATTGAATTGAATTGAAGTGCATTAAGTGTCACCAAATGCCAATAAAAAATTTATGTCTGGGACTTAGGAGGTAAGATACGTGTTACCATTTCAACTAAGATCTTGAATTCGTATATAAACAGTGAAGTTTATTCCTGGCCGTCTTACCATCGTGTCAAAGTTTTCATTCCTTTGGTACTATAGTACTTTTCAGTAATTTTTCTGGTATACAATTCATGAAAACTACACTAGAACGAAGTGGCCAGAAAACATCAAAACCCATTTCTCGGTAAGTGCTTATGTTCATCATATTTTCAAACTTTAATTATATTTTAATTTTGAAATTTCTATAAGAGAGCCACAAACATATGTACGTCGGAGATCAGCTGATTTGAAGCAGACAGATGTAGAGAAGTCAACGTAGAAGTGTCCAACTGTAGAGAGCGTGAAACTGATACAGAATTAGCCTGTTGCAGAAAAAGGAGCATTGAATATAGAAGCAGTAGACTATTGAGCCAGTTGCAGAGAAGCCAATGCAGAAATGTTCAACTGTAGAGAGTGTGAAACTTATAAAGAACTAGCCAGCTGTAGAAAGGAGTACGAATCACGCAATTCTTTACGAATTTAAGATTTTTCGGCGATTATGCTGAAATATGAGACATTTTATCGTTCCTTTAGGGGCTTGGATTGTGACAATAATAATCTTCGGAACAAACTTAAGCAAAAGAATGTGTGTGACACTTTCAAAATATGTGTGATGTGCATTTAATTCTTAGATTTCAGATAAGTGCAAACAGAAAGTCATAAATGTAAGGATTATAGGTGCCATATATATTTTGAAACTGTTCCGGCGGAACACTTATATTTTATTAAACCGTTCAAAGGTAAGGCTGATCGTAAATTTCTCTTTATCTTTTTCAATGGAAAACATTGCTGTATCCTACACATTTACGTAGGAGCAATCAATGGAAAACATTGCTGTATCCTACACATTTTCAAATTCCTTCAGAAGAGTCATTTTTGAAAATAGCGGATGACTATAACAACAAATGTGACTTCCCCAACTGCGTAGGAGCAATCAATGGAAAACATTGCAGAATAAGATGTCCTTCAAATTCCGGTTTCCTATACTACAATTACAAGAAATACTTTTCTGTTGTATTACAAGGTGTTGCAGACTCACAGTGTAGATTTATTTTTGTAGAAGTTGGAGCCAAGGGAAGTCAAGCCGACGGAGGTACTTTTGCATCATCACATTTATATAAGGCAATTGTAGCTAAAAAAAAAACTGCAATTACCAAATAAAACATATTTGCCAGATTTGAACATAAAAGTTCCATATGTTTTCGTTGCCGACAAGGCATATCCGTTAACTTCATTTATAATGAAGCCATTTCCAAGCAAAAATTTAAATGCAGAAAGCAAATTATTTAATGAACATTTGTCAAAAGCACGACGCTGCATTGAATATGCCTTCGGAATCTTGGCAATCAAATGGCGGCTTTTAACAAAGGAAATTGAAACAAATCTTCAAACAGTAAATTTGATTATTAAAACTATGGGCCCTATTCTGAGAGTCATCTCACGTCAGATCTCACGTCACTTGGAAAGTCACGTCACTTACGAATCGGTATTCTCAGAGTCACGTGACATGACGCTACGTGAGGTGACTATGAATTTGTGTTTGAATGGCAACGCTTGAGCGTTTGAAATTTATCATGTCATTGAAATTTATCATCGCTCGAAATTCACCACGTCCATAGCACACTGGCATCGACCGTTTCTTGTCCGATCACCGAAGTTAAGCTCTGTTGGGCTTGGTCAGTACTTAGATGGGGGACGGCTTGCACTTCGTTGGCGCGCACAAACTTTTCACACCTTTCTATCATAAGTTCGGCCTCCTTTGGAGGGAGTGGAATTATTAAAAAAATTAAAGTCGAATAGAAAGTAAGGAAAATCGAGCGCAAACAGGAAATTTCCAGGGATAAGCAAATGATTTGGGAAATAAAAAACTCTAGCACACCTGAACCGCTAGAATCACTAATGTTCGAAGAACAGTAGAAGAATCGTGCAGGTTTTGAGTGCATATTCCACCACATGCGCTGCTTATTACGGCCAAATTGTTTGAAATGCCACGTTTTACTTTTGCCTCAAGAATGCATTATAACTCATATGGTAGAAGGTTTCAGATATCACCACTCGCATGAATTTCAACGTTTATGAGAGCAAAACACGGGTTAATTATATTCGTTATCAGTTGCTTATTTCACAAAATTTTGAAAGCAGTATCTCATATAACATTAATCAAGAAAATGCTCAGTGCCTGCAGAACTGTAACTGAAGTTGGAGTTTGGGGCTGCGATCCGAAAAATTTGCAGAACTTTGGGAATTAAAACATCGGTTATTTATTTTCATTGTAAATGTTTTGTTATCTGCAATGTCTCTGTTTTAAGTACTTTCTTTTTTTGTCATTATAACGATGAAAGTTTGTAACAATCAGCATAGAAACTAAATAAGTACAGAAGCAAGAAGAGTAAAGAAAAGAAAATAGTTAATAACCTTGTAAACATTTTTCAATGAAATTTAATATCGTTTAGTATCGTTGAATACAAAGTTAAGTTAAGGAACAAATTCCTAGATTTTGAGCATATTTATATATTCAATTACATATAAGGTAAGATTTAGATAAAACTTACCTGTAGGTGCGATTCTAATTACTTTAACAACTGTGCAGATGATAAAGAGAACATGTTTTTTTTGCAAACAGTTTCCTTGAATGGATATTAAATTTACAAAAGAATAAAATATGCTCAGTGAGTGCGGCGAAATCCATATTATAATCTTAGTGAATATGCTTCTGGCTACTTTGTGCCACTGAAAAATCTCAATACGGTAGTTACTTATTTGGAATTCCTAATACAGTAGTTATTTTTGGAATTAAAAGAGAATTTGGCTATTATAATGAGTTAGCCAAGAAAATGTAAGAAAAAAACAAATTTTGTTTGCGAAAATGGACGTAACGTATAGTTTAATAATGAAAAGAAAAAAATTTGATAGAATTGTACCCTTCGTATATATTCAACAGACAAAGCCTAGTTTCAAAGAGTGATCACTTTTTGTAGGGTAGAAGCAAGAAAAAAACTCTAGCGCACCTGAACCGCTAGAAACTCTAATGTTTGAAGAACAGTAGAAGAATCGTGCAGATTTTGAGTTCATATTCTACCACGCTAGCTGCTTATTACAGCCAAACTAATTCAAACGCCAGGTTTTACTTTGGTCTTATAACTCATATGGTGGAAAGGTTTCAGATATTACCAGTGGCATGAATTTCAAAGTTTATGAGAGCAACACTTGTTAATTATATTCGTTATCAGTTGCTTATTTCACAAAAATTTTCCAAGCAGCATCTCATAAAACATCAATGAAGAAAATGCTCAGTGCCTGCAGCACTGTAACTGAAGTTGGTGTTTGGGGCTGCCATCCGAAAAATTTGCAGAACTTTGGGAATTGAAACATCGGTTATTTATTTTCATTGTAAATGTTTCCGGTATGAATACTAACTGTAAGCATTTATTGATACAAAAGTAGCACAACCGACTCGAGCTGGCAACCTTTTGCCAGTATCAAAGCCAATAATATATTACATCTGCTCCCCCTGGTATAATACATTCGAAGTTATAGGAGTATAAAGAATTTTAGGATTACCTGCAGCAAGTTTTTTCAAATAATCGAAAACTTAATATTTCCTGTTTATTGTCACTACAATATCATTACCATTTGAAAATTCTACGATAAAACCGCTTAGTAAAGATATTCCAATTAAACACAAACCCAATAATAGCTGGCAACCCTATCGTGGCTTTTCAACAATATATGGCCTGAATAATGTCTATAATAGGTTCCATTAATAGTATGAAATTCGTATTGATTTCATGAATGCACTGGAAGTTATAGGGCAAAAGAATTTATTTTCCTGAGCGAATTTTCAAAACCAACGACACAAAAATAACCAAAGCTGGCAGCACCAATCAAATTTTTCAACCAAATTTATATCAAACAGAGTTTAGAGTCAGGTTCAGCTATTGTGTCAATTTCATGAAAATCGGGTTACTTATTCACATTTCATAGGGCAAAAAACAGTTTTTTTCTATGTAATTTTTCAAGATGGCACCACTAGCACAGAGTTGCCCACAATTCAAAATCGGTTCTATCAGACCTGGTTCTACTTAAGTCCAATGCATTCTGTAAATTTCAGTTGTACCTGATTATTGGTTCGTGAGTTCCCGTGAACAGAAGTTCTTGATGCTAAAAATATAGGTTAACTGGGAAAGGGTTACCGTTCTTGTCCGACATGAAATTTCCAATGTTTTACTTTGAAAGTGTAGATTAAGCATAAAATTTGTATACAGATTGGTTTTATTGTAAGAAACGGATATTTTTGAGGATATTCGATGGTTTGAATGTTTTCACTTCCAAATTTTTATTTTTTCAAATTTAAGACACCAAAATTATCATAGCTGGCAGCTCCAACCGAATTTTTAAATTAAATTTCTACCAAACGTGGTTTAAAGTAAGGTGCAGCTACGGTTTGAATTTCGTTAAAATCGAACGATTCAATTAGAATTTATAGGGCTAAAAGCAGTTATCTTTTTTAGTGATGTTTCAAGATGGCACCACTGGCACAGAATCACCCGCATTTCAAAATCACTTCTATCAGACCTGGTCCTATTTAAGACCAATACATTCTGCAAATTTCAATAAATTCTGCTCATTGGATCGTGAGTTTCCGTGAACAGAAGTTTTTGATGCTAAATATATAGGTAACTTGGGCAAGGGTTACCAGGCGTGCCCGTTATACCATATCATTTTTTTTTTTTTTGTTTACGTAAACAAAGCACAAAATTTACATATGAGTTGCTTTTTTTTAAGAAACGACAGTTTTTCAAGAGAAACGATGATTCGGAGGTTTTTACTTTCAGTGCCTGCCCTAGCTACAGGGTTACCAGCACAATCATTAAAACGTACATTGATCTACAACTAAATAAAACAAACATGTCCTGAAAATTTCGTAATCGTGGAATAGCTCTGTCAAAAGTAATCGCAATTTAAAAATTTTCAAATTTTCCCGTTCTCTTTTTAGGCACCCAGCGCACACATGGGGTTAAAAAATTCCAAAACATTATCTGATTCACATGTAAAACTTGTTCGAAATTTATGTCGTCAACTTTATTTTTGCAAAAATTAATTGTGTACGGAATAATAGGTATATTAAAAAAATCACTAAAATGGCCGCCGGCGCCAAAGGGTTAAAGATTATTAATTTTTTGTGAGACTTGGCACTATTCTGCATATACACCAATGTGTCCTGAAAATTTCAGCTCAATCGGATGGTGCGTTCCTGAGATTTTTTCACTGAAATTTTTTGATGATATATATATATATATATATATATATATATATATATATATGTATATATATATATATATATATATATATATATATATATATATATATATATATATATATATATATATATATATATATATATATATATATATATATATATATATATATATATATATATATATAGAAATATGAATTTTTGGCCAAAGTGATTTTAATACTAATGTTCTTCTTCGAACATTAGTAAAAATGGCTCCAGTCTATATCAAATGAAGAATTTTATGCTATATTCAGCTATGTATAAAAATAATAGAATCAATCTAAAGGTATAATGTTAGCGATCGTTCTCTTATGCAAATGAATCAAATGAATTAAGTTAATGATAGATTTATATTAGTATAGTTGTAAAAGCTTAAGTCTCCTACCACAAGCTTAGCTTATAAGGAGGCTCTTACACAAGCATACATTTAGAGTTCTAAACTTTTTGATGTAAGAGTTTTTGTGAAATAAATCAAATTGAATTGAATTGAAGTGCATTAAGTGTCACCAAATGCCAATAAAAAATTTATGTCTGGGACTTAGGAGGTAAGATACGTGTTACCATTTCAACTAAGATCTTGAATTCGTATATAAACAGTGAAGTTTATTCCTGGCCGTCTTACCATCGTGTCAAAGTTTTCATTCCTTTGGTACTATAGTACTTTTCAGTAATTTTTCTGGTATACAATTCATGAAAACTACACTAGAACGAAGTGGCCAGAAAACATCAAAACCCATTTCTCGGTAAGTGCTTATGTTCATCATATTTTCAAACTTTAATTATATTTTAATTTTGAAATTTCTATAAGAGAGCCACAAACATATGTACGTCGGAGATCAGCTGATTTGAAGCAGACAGATGTAGAGAAGTCAACGTAGAAGTGTCCAACTGTAGAGAGCGTGAAACTGATACAGAATTAGCCTGTTGCAGAAAAAGGAGCATTGAATATAGAAGCAGTAGACTATTGAGCCAGTTGCAGAGAAGCCAATGCAGAAATGTTCAACTGTAGAGAGTGTGAAACTTATAAAGAACTAGCCAGCTGTAGAAAGGAGTACGAATCACGCAATTCTTTACGAATTTAAGATTTTTCGGCGATTATGCTGAAATATGAGACATTTTATCGTTCCTTTAGGGGCTTGGATTGTGACAATAATAATCTTCGGAACAAACTTAAGCAAAAGAATGTGTGTGACACTTTCAAAATATGTGTGATGTGCATTTAATTCTTAGATTTCAGATAAGTGCAAACAGAAAGTCATAAATGTAAGGATTATAGGTGCCATATATATTTTGAAACTGTTCCGGCGGAACACTTATATTTTATTAAACCGTTCAAAGGTAAGGCTGATCGTAAATTTCTCTTTATCTTTTTCAATGGAAAACATTGCTGTATCCTACACATTTACGTAGGAGCAATCAATGGAAAACATTGCTGTATCCTACACATTTTCAAATTCCTTCAGAAGAGTCATTTTTGAAAATAGCGGATGACTATAACAACAAATGTGACTTCCCCAACTGCGTAGGAGCAATCAATGGAAAACATTGCAGAATAAGATGTCCTTCAAATTCCGGTTTCCTATACTACAATTACAAGAAATACTTTTCTGTTGTATTACAAGGTGTTGCAGACTCACAGTGTAGATTTATTTTTGTAGAAGTTGGAGCCAAGGGAAGTCAAGCCGACGGAGGTACTTTTGCATCATCACATTTATATAAGACAATTGTAGCTAAAAAAAAAAACTGCAATTACCAAATAAAACATATTTGCCAGATTTGAACATAAAAGTTCCATATGTTTTCGTTGCCGACAAGGCATATCCGTTAACTTCATTTATAATGAAGCCATTTCCAAGCAAAAATTTAAATGCAGAAAGCAAATTATTTAATGAACATTTGTCAAAAGCACGACGCTGCATTGAATATGCCTTCGGAATCTTGGCAATCAAATGGCGGCTTTTAACAAAGGAAATTGAAACAAATCTTCAAACAGTAAATTTGATTATTAAAACTATGGGCCCTATTCTGAGAGTCATCTCACGTCAGATCTCACGTCACTTGGAAAGTCACGTCACTTACGAATCGGTATTCTCAGAGTCACGTGACATGACGCTACGTGAGGTGACTATGAATTTGTGTTTGAATGGCAACGCTTGAGCGTTTGAAATTTATCATGTCATTGAAATTTATCATCGCTCGAAATTCACCACGTCCATAGCACACTGGCATCGACCGTTTCTTGTCCGATCACCGAAGTTAAGCTCTGTTGGGCTTGGTCAGTACTTAGATGGGGGACGGCTTGCACTTCGTTGGCGCGCACAAACTTTTCACACCTTTCTATGATAAGTTCGGCCTCCTTTGGAGGGAGTGGAATTATTAAAAAAATTAAAGTCGAATAGAAAGTAAGGAAAATCGAGCGCAAACAGGAAATTTCCAGGGATAAGCAAATGATTTGGGAAATAAAAAACTCTAGCACACCTGAACCGCTAGAATCACTAATGTTCGAAGAACAGTAGAAGAATCGTGCAGGTTTTGAGTGCATATTCCACCACATGCGCTGCTTATTACGGCCAAATTGTTTGAAATGCCACGTTTTACTTTTGCCTCAAGAATGCATTATAACTCATATGGTAGAAGGTTTCAGATATCACCACTCGCATGAATTTCAACGTTTATGAGAGCAAAACACGGGTTAATTATATTCGTTATCAGTTGCTTATTTCACAAAATTTTGAAAGCAGTATCTCATATAACATTAATCAAGAAAATGCTCAGTGCCTGCAGAACTGTAACTGAAGTTGGAGTTTGGGGCTGCGATCCGAAAAATTTGCAGAACTTTGGGAATTAAAACATCGGTTATTTATTTTCATTGTAAATGTTTCCGGTATGAATACTAACTGTAAGCATTTATTGATACAAAAGTAGCACAACCGACTCGTGCTGGCAACCTTCTGCCAGTATCAAAGCCAAGAATATATCACATCTGCTTCACGTTGTTATTGAACATTTGAAGTTATAGGAGTATAAAGAAATTTAAAGTTACCTGCAGCGAGTTTTTTCAAACAATCGAAAGCTTAATATTTAATGTTTATTGTCACTACAATATCATTACCATTTGAAAATTCTACGATAAAACCGCTTAATAAAGATATTGCAAGCAAACACAAAACCAACAATAGCTGGCAACCCTATCATGGCTTTTCAACCAAATTTGGCTTGAATAATGTTTATAATAGGTTCCAGTAATTGTATGAAATTCGTATTGATTTCATGACTGCACTGGAAGTTATAGGGCAAAAAGTTTTATTTTCCTGAACGAATTTTCACAAAAAGACACAAAAATTACCATAGCTGGCAGCACCAATCGAATTTTTCAATAAAATTTCTATCAAACAGAGTTTAGAGTAAGGTTCAGCTACTGTGTCAATTTCATGAAAATCTGGTAACTTATTCACATTTCATAGGGCAAAAAGCAGTTTTTTTTCTTTGTAATTTTTCAAGATGGCACCACTGGAACAGAGTTGCCTACAATTCAAAATCGCTTCTATCAGACCTGGCCCTACTTAAGTTCAATGCATTCTGTAAATTTCAATTCTATCTGATTATTGATTCGTGAGTTCCCGTGAACAGAAGTTTTTGAAGCTAAAAATATAGGTTAACTGAGAAAGGGTTACCGTTCTTGTCCGACATGAAATTTCCAAAGTTTTATTTTGACTGTGTAGATTAAGCATAAGATTTGTATACAGATTGGTTTTATTGTAGAAACGGACATTTTTTAGGATATTCGATGGTTTGAATGTTTTCACTTCCAAATTTTTATTTTTTCAAATTTAAGACACCAAAATTATCATAGCTGGCAGCTCCAACCGAATTTTTCAACCAAATTTCTATCAAACGTGGTTTAAAGTAAGGTGCAGCTACGGTTTGAATTTCGTTCAAATCGAACGATTCAATTAGAATTTATAGGGCTAAAAGCAGTTATCTTTTTTAGTGATTTTTCAAGATGGCACCACTGGCACAGAATCACCCGCATTTCAAAATCACTTCTATCAGACCTGGTCCTATTTAAGACCAATACATTCTGCAAATTTCAATAAATTCTGCTCATTGGATCGTGAGTTTCCGTGAACAGAAGTTTTTGATGCTAAAAATATAGGTAACTTGGGCAAGGGTTACCAGGCGTGCCCGTTATACCATATCAAATTTTTTTTTTGTTTACGTAAACAAAGCACAAAATTTATATATGAGTTGCTTTTTTTTCTAAGAAACGAAATTTTTTCAAGAGAGACGATGATTCGGAAGTTTTCACTTTCAGTGCCTGCCCTAGCTACAGGGTTACCAGCACAATCATTAAAACGTACATTGATCTACAACTAAATAAAGCAAACATGTCTTGAAAATTTCGTAATCGTGGAATGGCTCTGTCAAAAGTTATCGCAATTTAAAAATTTTCAAATTTTCCCGTTCTCTTTTTAGGCACCCAGCGCACACATGGGGTTAAAAAATTCCAAAACATTATCTGATTCACATGTAAAACTTGTTCGAAATTTATGTCGTTAACTTTATTTTTGCAAAAATTAATTGTGTACGGAATAATAGGTATATTAAAAAAATCACTAAAATGGCCGCCGGCGCCAAAGCGTTAAAGATTATTAATTTTTTGTGAAACCTGGCACTATTCTGCATATACACCAATGTGTCAAATTTCAGCTCAATCGGATGGCGCGTTCCTGAGATTTTTTCACTGAAATTTTTTGATGATATATATATATATATATATATATATATATATATATATATATATATATAAATATGAATTTTTGCCAAAGTGATTTTAATACTAATGCTCTTCTTCGAACATTAGTAAAAAGAGGACGGTGTTTACAAGTGTACCAGGTATACTTAAACTTGCTATACAAGATTATAAATAAAGTGATTAGTAAGAAGTATTGGTGAATGTTAGAAGTGGTTTTTATGTGTTCGCTGTGCTGTTTTAGGCTTTGTGGATGACTTTTCATCAGTCCAATAAGGCATTCGAATTTTCGCTTGTCTTTTCAATTAGAAAATAGATCAAAAATTTATATCCTTCACATTTTATCCGTCAGGAATAAGCTGTGCATCTGTTTTTCTCCATTGTTAAAATTTTCGCTCGAAAGAATGACGAGATAATGGAGAATCATGGATCAAGTACTAAAGGTTGCGACATGAGCGTGACCACGCCTACTTATGACGAAATAAGATGCAAACATGCGTAGAAATTATCCAGAAATAACTGGTTTTTAGGTGAATGAAGAGTACTGTTTTCGGTTGTGTCCAAATGTTTCTGTTAATGAGTTTATTGGATGTTGCAAGTCTAGGCAGACGGGCACTTAAATTGCTGATCTGAAATGGAGCAATTGAAACTGCTTGAAGTGTATGTTGCCTCTTTTATGCTGTAATTCATTATATTTGGCGGGATATATTTGCCACAAGCTGAAAACTAAAGTACCCGACTGCCGAGTGGACACAGCAGTGGACACTTCGTATACATGGACAAATCATGTTTCAGAAGGAGGTCTATCGAAGCCAACAGAAGCTTTTATGGCGCACATAACGGCTTTGGATTTAATATTTACAACCGTTAACGGCGACTCCTTGGACTTAAGGACAAATTATATTAAAAGGATGCTGGATATGGCAAGGGACGTAGATTGCGATGTTGCAACAAAAAAACTATTTTTTAGGAGTCGAATGTATTTCAGAATTCGTAAATTAAACAATGAAACACAGGAATATGATAAGTCCAAAAAACGAAAATTAAAAAAAATTTTAAACTGAAATTTTTTTTATATTTTATTAATCAGTTATGACTTTTTAATTGTAATATAAACAAAATTTTAATAAATATTGCTTGACAATACTTCTGCGGATTATATTAATATGCACCTGTAATTATAAATTAATATTTAAGTTCCTATCTGTGATTAAGTTTGTCTTACATCTAAATTATACCGTAGCTATTCATCTTGTCAAGAATTTAACGTAAAACAATAAAAAAATATTCTCTAACTTTGTCTTTTACATATCTTATACAATGAAAAGAAAAATTCAATAAAATTCAGACAGACTATTTTTCAATTCAGACTATTTTTCCCTGATTCGCCGGTCTCCGGTACGTGACGAAATAAGATGCAGCGCCGAACAGCGAAAACCTATTGTCGTAATCTTATTTCCTTGATTCATGATGGAGAATTGTAAAAATTTAACTTCACGAGTATCTCAGTGTAACCCTTTATTTTTTAAAACTGGTACTTTACAGGTCAATTTCCGATCGATTTTCTTATTGGAAACACATTTACACAATTCAATTTTCAAATTCAAACACCAAATGTCTCTTTTTAGCTCGAAAAAATGAGCTGCACATACTAAATTGGCGTGAAATGATTGTAGACATGTATCAATGCCATCTGAATTTTCAAAGCCACAGAAACAAAAGCAACCAATCAAACATAAAACTCCCCAAAAATTAACACAAAGCTACAAAATAACAAACATACGAGCCAAATATTTATTAGAAAACGGCTAACGGCTATGGCGAACACGTAGTTGAGTTTAACCACATTATCTTCAAAATAAGATTTGTTTACTTTTTTTTATGGTTCACGATGCAAACTTCGTGAAAATCCTTCTTCTTTTTATTCAAAGTATCAATTTATATCATTTCTGACCACAGTCACTTGATATTATCAAGTGACTGAAAATCTTAATTTACGTGACGCTCGTCACTTCACGTGACTCTCAGAATAGCCAACAGATCCAAAACGTCGCTTGAGGTGAAATAACAACACCTGACGTGACTCTCAGAATACAAAATCATGAGCGTCACCTCATTCGTCATGTGAGGTGACTCTCAGAATAGGGCCCTATGTGTTTATTGCACAATATCATCATTGATCAGGAAAAAATTGAAGATTATTGCTATTTATACTACACGAATAATAGCAATAAAAATAAAGCGAACATAGAAAGAGATAAGAGGTACAATAATAACAAATATTGTCCAAAACAAATTCGGCATAACTTCACAGCCTTTTTTTCAAACAAAACTACTTAATGAAGTCAAACTGTCATAATCAAAATAAAAGGCTTACTTGTGTACTTTAGTTTTTCGGCAACTTCTGCCCACAATCTGTCCGATACGACCCTATTATAGTAACACTTGTCACTCATGTTCCATAACGATGGTCGAATAAATACTTCGCTTATTAAAATTTCCCAGTCCATCTTGAATTTTCCACAAATCAAACGCGACTGTCACTTTCTAGGAGCGTAAAAATTCAACCATGCGGAAGTTCAAATTACGCTCATCTACGTAACGCTATTCTACGCTACGCTGCGCTGGTTGTATGCGCAATATCAAAGAAACAATGGATTTGTAAAAACGCCCGCTTACGCTACGCTGCGGTGCGCTTTTAGTCTGCGCTCGGACTTATGTTAATAAATACGATCCTTATCCAATAGGACTTTATCAAGTCTTCTATAATTCCTCCTACGGATTTATTTATCACTGCATTACACTTTAAGACCCATTTCAAATTGTATTTCTCATTATGTACAAGATGTGCAGAGACAAACAAAATTACCTTTTGTGATCATGATGATTTGGAAAGGGAATTAACTGGTACTTGGGTATGCTATCAGTAAAGGCTATAAAATGAGTAAAATTTTTGAAGTTTGGCAAATATGATTTTTCCAAATAAAGTTTCGACACCAAAACAGGAGGTTTATTTTTTAAATACAGCACCACCTTTTTGAAAATTAAATAATGTTCGAAGAACAGTAGAAGAATCGTGCAGGTTTTTAGTGCATATTCCACCACATGAGCTGCTTATTACGGTCAAACTGATTCAAACGCCACGTTTTACTTTGATCTCAAGAATGCATTATAACTCATATGGTGGAAGGTTTCAGATATCACCACTGGCATGAATTTCAACGTTTATGAGAGCAAAACACGGGTTAATTATATTCGTTACCAGTTGCTTATTTCACAAAATTTTGAAAGCAGCATCTCATATAACATTAATAAAGAAAATGCTCAGTGCCTGCAGCAGTGTAACTGAAGTTGGTGTTTGGGGCAGCGATCCGGAAAATTTGCAGAGCTTTGGGAATTGAAACATTGGTTATTTATTTTCATTGTAAATGTTTCCGATAGGAATACTAACTGTAAGCATTTATTGATACAAAAGTAGCACAACCGACTCGTGCTGGCAACCTTTCACCAGTATCAAAGCCAAGAACATATCATATCTGCTTCACGTTATTATATTACATTCGAAGTTATAGTAGGATAAAGAAATTGAGGGTTACCTGCAAAGAGTTTTTTCGAATAATCGAAAACTTAATATTTGCTGTTTATTGCCAATACAATATCATTACCATTTGAAAATTCTACGATAAAACCGCTTAATAAAGATATTGCAATTATACACAAAACCAGCAATAGCTGGCAACCCTATCATGGCTTTTCAACCATATTTGGCCTGAATAATGTTTATAATAGGTTCCATTAATTGTCATAAATTCGTATTGATTTCATGACTGCACTGGAAGTTATAGGGCAAAAAGTTTTATTTTCCTGAGCGAATATTCAAAACCAAAGACACAAAAATCAGCATAGCTGGCAGCACCAATCACATTTTTCAACCAAATTTCCATCAAACAGAGATTAGAGAAAGGTTCAGCTATTGTGTCAATTTCATGAAAATTTGGTAACTAATTCACATTTCATAGGGTAAAAAGCAGTTTTTTTTTCTTTGTAATTTTTCAAGATGGCATCACTGGCACAGAGTTGCCAAGAATTCAAAATCACTTCTATCAGATTTGGTCCTACTAAAGTCCAATGCATTCTGTAAATTCCAGTTGTATCTGATTATTGGTTCGTGAGTTCCCGTGAACAGAAGTTTTTGATGCTAAAAATATAGGTTAACTGGGAAAGTGTTACCGTTCTTTTGCGACATTAAACTGCCAAAGTTTTACTTTGAACGTGTAGATAAAGCATAAAATTTGTATACAGATTGGTTTTATTGTAACAAACGGACATTTTTTAGGATATCCGATGGCTGAATGTTTTTACTTCCAAATTTTTATTTTTTCAAATTTAAGACACCAAAATTATCATAGCTAGTAGCTCCAACCGAATTTTCCAACATGATTTCTACCAAATGTGGTTTGAAGTAAGGTCCAGCTATTGTGTGGATTTCGTTAAAATCGAACGATTCAATCAGAATTTATAGGGCTAAAAGCAGTTATAATTTTTAGTAATTTTTCAAGATGGCACCACTGGCACAGAATCGCCCGCATTTCAAAATCACTTCTATCAAACCTGGTCCTATTTAAGACCAATACATTCTGTAAAGTTCAATTAATTCTGCTCATTGGATCGTGAGTTTCCGTGAGCAGAAGTTTTTGATGCTAAAAATATAGGTGAATTGGGCAAGGGTTACCAGACGTGCCCGTTATACCATATCAAATTTTTTTTTTGTTTATGTAAATTAAGCACAAAATTTACATATGAGTGGCTTTTTTTGAAGAAGCGGCATTTTTTCAAGTGAGATGATGATTTGGAGGTTTTCACTTTCAGTGCCTGCCCCAGCTACAGGGTTGCCAGCACGCTCAACAAAATCTACAAAAACCTACAACTAAATAATACCAATATGTTCTAAAAATTTCGTAATGATTAAATAGCTTAGTCAAAAGTTATCACAAGTTAAAAATTTTCAAATTTTCCTGTTCTCTTTTTAGGCACCCAGCGCACACATGGGGTTAAAAAATTCCAAAACATCATCCGATTCACATGTCAAACACGTTCGAAATTTATTTTGTCAACTTTTTTTTGCAAAAATTACTTGTGTACGGAATAATAGGTATATTAAAAATATCACTAAAATGGCCGCCGGCGCCAAAGGGCTTAAGATAATTGACATTTAGTGAGATTTAGACCTATTCTGCATATACACCAATGTATCCTGAAAGTTTCAGCTCAATCGCATGGCGCGTTCCCGAGGTTATCTCACTGAAATTTTTTGACGATATATATATATATATATATATATATATATATATATATATATATATATATATATATATATATATATATATATATATATATATATATATTTATATATATATATATATATATATATATATATATATATATATATATATATATATATATATATATATAATATATATATACATATATATGTATATATATTTATATATATATATATATATATATATATATATATATATATATATATATATATATATATATATATATATATATATCTATATATATATATATATATATATATATATATATATATATATATATATATATATATTATCACGGGGTCGATTCCCGGCTGTACTAAGAAATATGTAAATGTGAGAAAACACGGCGAAGTAGGCGAGAACTGTTGATTAAATTATTAATTTTGTATTAGCGTATAGTATCTTAGAACTGCAGATTAAATTATTAATTTTGTATTGGCATATAGTATCTTAGAACTACAGATTAAATTATTAATTTTGTTTTGGCATATGGTATCTTAGAACTGCAGATTAAATTACTAATTTTGTATTAGCGTATGGTATCTTAGAACTGTTAAGGTAGGCCACGTACACATGAAGGATGATGTTGTCGTAGATGCAACGATTCGCTGGCATCGGGCCAAAACAGCCGTGACCGAACGTCAGCTTCACAGCCAACGTCTGTTTTGCCCCGACGTAGGACGATCGATAAAAGGGCCGGGTGCAGGGTCGACGATGCGGGGCGAAAATACACAAAACAGGAATGAAACGACTCACCCGAAGTGATCCATAGGGCGGGAGCAGAAATGGCATGTTCCACCTAACTCACTCCTTTCGACCATACTAGTGGCCTTCGTTCAAGGTAGGCTGGAATGCATCGTCTAAAGCCGGGGCGTCATGCATATCTTTTCGACGCAGGGAAATATTCTCAACATCAGATAAGCGGACGGTGCGGTCCCACGACGGCGGCACTAAAAAAAACCGACTGGAGACAGCTCCGAATCCCATGCAGAAATTACATCCGAGGGCGGATGGGATAGCCGCGCTTCAGGTTTCTTGATCCATTGGAGAGATTTTCGCACAATTCGGACGCCGTACAGACCATTCTCACAACTAAAATGTATGGAATTTAACAAAATCAAACTCAGATAAACACTCACCTGTTGACAGCGTAAACATGATATGAACACTCGTGAAGTGACAGATGAGGAAGTTCACGATAGGCGACTCGAAGTGGCATATGATAAAGGTCACAATATGACTGGAAGTGGCGTTGCCAGATAAGAGCGGTCAAATACAGGATCAATGACCGCTGTTAGAAGTCATTGCCCTGGTAGGGCGGTATTATTCAATGCAGAGGAATCGACATGGGAATAGTCCCGCAGAAAAAAACGGGGTCGCACAAGCAGGACCGAGGCTCTGCAGTGACCCGGATGAGAAAATGAAGTTCTTCTGGATCCCGACGTTGAGGTGAGCAGATCGGAAAATAATAGTTAGCAGAACGAATCGAAAGCAATAAATCTTTTTCATTTTACTTGATCCCGACTCTGAGGAGTGAAAACGGAGTCAATCCTGGCAGGCAGGACAGCGAACCAGCGGAATTTAGTCCCCTGAATTAAGGAACGATTGGCGGTTGAGAAGGCCGTAGCGGAGGCAGAGACGGTGCGCCCGACTAAAATCGATGGCGAGTTCTACTGGGATTATGTGAACGGAAGCGACGAGTGAGTAAAATATCGAAGCGAAGACGACGGTTACATTGTTGCGGAATGGCTCAGCGCATAGGAATATATTCTGAACGAGCGGCGAAGGTACAAGCGACGAGTGAGTAAAATATCAAAGCGAAGACGACGGTTACATTTTTGCGGAACGACTCAGCGCATAGATACAGATTCCGAACGAGCGGCGAAGGTACGTGGCAAGATATTTAGTTTAAGATAAGATTTAGGGTTGGATGTGTAAATTATAGATGAGCATAATTTTGTTTGATTCGCGGCGCCGCGTAGGTTTCGGTAAAATAGTGAATTAGTATCTGGCAGATTTTGAATTTGAATTATAATAATAAAATCCCTGTAAATTGGTGTAACGCGGTGTTTACTCTAGTGAAAAGGATCTATCGTGATAATACAGACCATCCGGCCGACTTCTCGTTTCGCGGCGCGGATAATAGAGGCAGTCGAGGGCTAGAAACGAGTGGCGCCCGGACTCACCCCCTTTCTCGGTAAGTGAGCCAGCCACCCGAGGCTGCCACCCTGACCTTCCGGGACAGAAGGCAGGGTCTGATTTCGTAGCGGCGGAGGCCGTACGGTGACAATATATATATATATATATATATATATATATATATATATATATATATATATATATATATATATATATATATATATATATATATATATATATATATATATATATATATATATGTATATATATATGTATATATATATGGAAATATGAATTTTTGGCCGAATCGATTATAATAATAATGTTCTTCGAACATTAGTAAAAATCGAGGAAGACGTTAATGTAGATGAAAATTTATCTAATTTCCTTTTGAGTCATAGATCAACCGCAAACCCAAATTGTTCTGAAGCTAAATCACCTTTGGAAAATCTTTTTGGTCGTTTCATGCCAATGCTAATGCGATTATGTCATTAGATTTGCAAATGGGAATGATCCTGCAAAGAAAATTAACAACAAATATTGACACTTTCAAAATTTGAAAAGTTTTGAGGGTGGTTACTCTTACATTTATTTCACCCGTATAACTTCCAGCGCAGTGATTCAATCGGAACGAAATTTACTGTAAAATTTACGAAATTTACTAATATAAATATATATATATATATATATATATATATATATATATATATATATATATATATATATATATATATATATATACATATATATATTTTTTAAAATTTACTATTATATATCTATATATATATATATATATATATATATATATATATATATATATATATATTTATTTATATATATATATATATATATATATATATATATATATATATATTTATATATATATTTATAAATATATATACATATATATATATATATATATATATATGTTTTTTTTTTGTTTTAAATTTTCCAACTCAAATCCCCAAAATTTTATTTGACTTCCTCAAACAACCAAAACTGAGTCTTACTTTCAGTCTTATTCACCATTTGTCTCGAATTTTTAAATTACCGAAATTCAGGGCATGAATCACGAGATGTCGATAGACGATATCGCCTACCGTCAAATAAAAACGATGGAAATTATCGACTTCAAAATGTCGGCAACATATCCTGAACGATATGATGTATCGAAATTTTCCTATTGAATTATAGCTCTATGGTAGAATTTCGTGATATTTGACATCTGGCGAGTAATAATGACGTTTGAAAAAGAAGGATTTTGAGAGATTCTAGTAATCCATAGGAGTAACCGAAACAAAAGTAAGAAATCATAACCTTAAAATATCTTGTGATTCAAATGTATTTTGTAGGTCTATGAAACGTTTCCGTGTAAGGAAGGAAGCGTATAATATAAAGTGAGCGAGTTGGATGCTGCAGGTGCTATAAGCTCTTCTACCTCGCCTGTATTTAATGTAGCATGCAAGGTGGAGCGTACGAAAACAATTACTTGATTGGAATGCCTCAAAGCTTTGTATCAAACATGTTCAAAGGTGTAATAGACAATATGAAAGAGAACTTATGCCACAAGTGAATAAAATTCACTTTTGCGGAGAAGTGCAAGATTTTGTTCCTCGAAAAATATGGGATTCCAGGTGGTACGGTATATGAATATTGAATACTAAAACATTTTCTTTTCTTACAGTCATCGGATGTATTGATGGAACTCATATATCTTTGCTGCAACCGAAGGCAAACGAACATATGTTTTACAACCTTAAAAGAAGACACAGCTTGAATGCAATGGTAGTAATTATTGTATATTTATATCATCTCAGCATGGAATAGAACAGAAGTCGGCCATGCGAGGATTTTGGTCGAGGCAGTCCCCGCTCCAGCGGGTGTTGACTACATCGCTCCGCAGTGCCTACTAGATGTGGAGTTCACAACTCACACTCCTGGTAGAAATGAATGGCGTGATGGCGCCACTCTCGAAAGTGGACTTATCCATGTGTACACTGACGGCTCAAAGCTCAACAATAGAGTCGGGTGTGGTGTATACTCGGATGAGCTGAATCTCAACCTGTCCTTCCGTCTACCAGACCACTATAATGTCTTTCAGGCAGAGGTTGTGGCTATTTTACAGGCTATTGATTGGCTTCTGTGTTATCGAATATTCGGTATTTTCACAGATAGCCAAGCTGCTATTAAGTCCCTTGCTGGTCCTTGTACAGTTTCCATCAATGTTGCGAAATGCCGTGCATCTCTTAGGGAGATATCGAGACATTCGGTTGTTCAATTGATCTGGGTACCTGGACATAGGGGTTTTCAGGGCAACTGTGAGGCCGATGAGCTGGCAAGGCTTGGAACCTTGTTACCAGATGTCTCTTGCTCCTCAATAGGATATATAGATATATATATAAATATATATACATGTATATATATATATATATATATATATATATATATATATATATATATATATATATATATATATATATATATTTTGTTTTTTTTACCTCCTTCCTTCCACTCTCTCCATCACTCAATCAAAATGCACGGTCCGTGTGCATCAATTCTCCTCAATATTTGTTAACTTCGTACTTCCCAGACAATAAAATATTGGTATAAGGGAAAGCACTTCATTATAAACTATCGTCTCCAGATGATATCGCCTGTTTCTTGTCGTCAAGACTTATGCCCAGAGAAAAGTTTAGAAAAAACTCTGGTTGGCGGCGTCTTCATTATCTTTGTAAAAGGAATGATCGTAGATTTTCCTTAAATTTAATCAAATTCGCTGAATTTCTTATATCCTCAGGTAAGGTGTTGTAATAAGCCAAAGACTGTTGCACTGGATCCATTTTCAAACGATCTGTCCTAGCTTTTTTGATCGCAAGGTTATTCGCCGATCTTGTGGCTGTCTAAGTTATTTCTCCAACATTTCTTATAACATATGGCCATTTGAGTTTTTTGTTAAGTATCTTAAATATTAGCTTTCCTTGTTCAAGACACATTATTTGTTGTATGCTTAGTAGTCCTGTTTCACGATACACATGTAAGCTTGGAGTCAAAGTTGGCATTTTGTAGATAGTCTTGATAGCCTTAGTGATTAGTCTTCCGATCAAATTGATGTTTTGTTTCGATGTTTGCTTCCACAAAACTGCTCCATAAGAGATGTTCGACAAAATAAAAGCATTGAATATGTCAAGTTTGATGTTGAGAGATAAAAAATCATATTTTTTTAGGATTCCTATCATAGGCGCTACTTTAAGTCTGATGTTATTGATATGTTGTAGCCAAGACATTTTCTCATCTAAAGTTAGTCCTAAGTATCTAATTGACTTGACCTTTTCCAATTGTATTCCATTGATTTGTAATGACGGACTAATTTGCTGCTTGTTTTTTTGTTGGAATACTAAATATTTAGTCTTTTGGATGTTTATTATTAATTTACTTTGTTCGAGCCAATTCCAATATTTTCCTAGGTCATTATTTATATTTTGCTGGAGAATGAATTCGTTTTTACCGGAATACAGCAGTAGTGTGTCATCAGCAAATAAAACTATTTTTCCCAACAGATAAATGTCCTGTACGCTGTTAATGTACAGTAAAAACAGTAATGGCCCAAGGATTGATCCTTGAGGAACGCCGATGTTTATAGTGCATTCCTGATTTTTATACATATTGTTAGTTGTAATAATACGCCTGTTGAACAGATAATCCTTTATTAACAGCTTGAAGTTGTGATGGATTCCATATATTTCGAGCCTCTGAAGCAGGATTTCGTGGTTAATGGTGTCAAAGGCCTTTTTCAGATCCACGAAGATTGCCGCTACATAGTCGCCCTTATCCAATCCATTGTTGATGAAATGTACTGCATCTAATGTCGCTGCTAGTGTACTACTGTTTTCTTGAAAGCCATATTGAATTGGCGTCAAAATGGAGTTAGTCTTAATAAATTGAAGCAATTGTTTTTGAATGGCTCTTTCAAATATTTTACTTAGGACACTTGTGACAGCTATTGGGCGATAATTTGATGGATCTGCTGGATCACCTCCTTTGTAGATTGGAGTGATTTTCGCCAGTTTGAGACAATCAGGGAATGTACCAGCTGCTAGGTGCTTATTTATTATTGTAGTTAGAAGCTCCAAAATATGATTTTTCAGAAATTTAATATCCTCCGATGTTATACTATCCAGACCAGGAGAAACCTTTGATTTAAGGTTGTCGATTATTTCAGATATTTCAACAGGACCCGTGGGACGCAAGTGAATTGAAGTGCACATATTAGGTTCAATATGAATCCTCGAGCGTGATGAACGTTGCAGTTGCTCGGTGACAAGTGTTCCAATGGTAGCGAAGAAGTTGTTTAACTGCTGTGCTACTTCTTCGGGGTCTGTAATGGATGTTCCATTTATCAACAGTTCTTCTATGCACGTTGAAGATTTGTTCTGTTGTTTAGACAAGAGCTCATTTACTAGTTGCCAATATCTGGAGGTATTTCCGGCTGAAGCTTCAAATTTATTTCTGTAGAAACGTTTTTTGGCCTCCATGATAGCTCGATTCGATTCCTTCTTCATAGATAAATAGATCTGCTTCTTGGACGTGGAGTTTGGATCTGCTTTGTATTTTTTGTAAGCAGCTCGTTTTCGATTTGCAGCGTCAATTACATTCCTAGTAATCCAAGATTGTACTCGTACACGAACTTGTTTCGTTGTTGTTGCTTTAACCTTAGCTTCGGTTATCTTCTCAATTAGCTCATCAAAGTCCGAAGTTGGAGACCCTTGGAGACTATCTACGAAGTTCCTTAAGAAATCTTTATTAATGGTTCTGCTCATCGATATTTTTTTAGGCCGTATTTTAGCTTTTACGAGATTTTTTATGGATAAGTTGATTACTTTATGGTCTAAGCCGGGCCAGTCGTCATCATTGTAAGACATACGTTCACTCATGTTTGGATGTTTTATGATAACATGATCGAGTAGTGTTTTGGACGTCATAGTGATGCGTGTTGGCTTTGTCTTGTTAAATACAACTCCATTATTTGTCGCAATTATATCGAGATATTCGCTGCATATGGCAGAAGATGTTAAAATATCAATATTTGTATCTGCTACAGTGATTAATTCCTCGATAGTCGAATAGAATTCGTTGATATGATTGAGAAAGAGATGGTCTTCTTCATTTGGCGCTTTATAAAAGGTGCCGATTTTAATTTTTCCTGAACTAAGTGCAAGCTCAACTACTATAGTGTTAAATTTATCAGACATGCTGACAAGCTTTGAGCGAATGTTTGACTTCACAAGTATTGCTGTGCCTCCTCCACGGCCCGATTGTCTTGTGCAGAAATAGCCTGTATATCCACTCGGCATATAGAGTTCCTGTTCGTTGCTATATATCCATATTTCATTAAGAACTACAACATCGATGTTTTTGTTGGAACATAAATAAATATTGATGTCGTCAATTTTATTACGAATGCTCCTAACGTTTGCGTAGAAAATGTTTAAAAGACAATTTTTTTCGTTTGCTGTTGATCTAATATCCATAGTTGACTCGCTTTTGGTTAACTTCAATCATTCTTTTAAATTCCGGGCACTCATAACTGTCTGCGCGATGATGTGTATGCAGATGGTTTTTAATTATGCAATTATTGCATTTTAAAGAAGATACTGTACATGCATGGGTAAGATGGTTACCAGCACATTTAGCACACACTTCCTTTGCCTGGCATGTTTGGGATTTATGGCCGAATCCTTGACATTTAAAACATCGCATTACGTTGTGGTCTTCAATAATGTAATGGGAGCCGAAATTGATATTGATGTATTGATTCACCATTCTTTCAAATAGCTTCCCACCAACCTCCACAAAAGCTATCCATTTATTTGTTTTTTTTGCCTGCCTCATATGTACCACCTCAAATTTATCATTAATGTCTATGTTATGGTTTAGACTGATTATTTCTTCTTTCAGCTCTTGCGTGCTGTATTTTTGTTGGAGTCCTCTTATCATCAGTCGAGGCAATTTCTCCTTGGTACACTCAATTTTGTATTGCGCTCCTAGGTTTTCTTCTAGGTTTTTTAATAGAACCTCAGTATTTTGCCGGTTATTCGATTTCATCAATATACCCCCACTTCTAAGTGATTTCGTAAATTCAACAGGGGTTTTCAATTTTACCGGGTTGATGTTTTTTTTAATGTCCCTCATCGTACTAGCAGCATCTTGATCACCTTTTGGCTTGATGATTATGCCTTTGTTGAATTTTTTCATTCCAACCGCGGTAATTGGTTTTGCCCTGGTGACATCTGCGTATGAAGGAATAGGAATTGGCGTAACAGCTGCTTTCGTCATTTGCTCAATTTTACCACTAATTGTTTTTAAGAGCTCATGGTTTTTTTCTACTTGCAGTGTAATTCTGTCCTCACGACTTTTTCGCAGTGCTGTTTCACACTTCTTGCAGAACCACTTCACTTAAATACCAAGCTCTTTTATTAACTCATAGTCTGCTTTTGTAATGTTCATGCAGCCGATGTGGTACCACTTGCCACCACAATAGCCTTCGCAAGCGAGTGCAGGATGTTCTTCCGATACTTGCTTTTTGCATTTTGCACACTTTTCCTCGTCAGTCATTTACTTTTTACTCAAAATATATAAAACAAAAATTCAATAAATTGAGAATATGAATATAAAAAGTGATTTTAATTTAATGTTTTTAATGGCAGCACCAATTTCAAGCTCTACACAACTTGGAAAGTGTAAAGCTTTTTTCAGTCAATCAAGTTTTGCAAACACACTTATACCACAAGCTTAACACCCACTCTGATCTTTAAAAGCTACTACAGGCGCTCACGTTCCACAAACTCACTTTGAAAGATTAGCTTTAATTTAATTTAAAACTAAGAAATCGTGTTAAATCACTGTATAATTCTCTCAATAACCCACTTTCGACAGACAGACTAGACACACGTCTCGATGTTTTTCAATATATTTTTATATATATATATATATATATATATATATATATATATATATATATATATATATATATATATATATATTTATATATAATGATAAACGTTTAGAAAAAAAGCTCTAGCGCACCTGAACCGCTAGAAACACTAATGTTCGAAGAACAGTAGAAGAATCGTGCAGGTTTTGAGTGCATATTCTACCACATGAGCTGCTTATTACGGCCAAACTGTTTCAAACGCCACGTTTTACTTTGGTCTCAAGAATGCATTATAACTCATATGGTGGAAGGTTTCAGATATTACCACTGGCATGAATTTCAACGTTTTTGTGAGCAAAACACGGGCTAATTATATTCGTTATCAGTTGCTTATTTCACAAAATTTCGAAAGCAGCATCTCATATAACATCAATGAAGAAAATGCTCAGTGTCTGCAGCACTGTAACTGAAGTTGGTGTTTGGTTCTGCGATCCGAAAAATTTGCAGAACTTTGAGAATTGAAACATCGGTTATTTATTTTCATTGTAAATGTTTCCGGTATGAATACTAACTGTAAGCATTTATTGATACAAAAGTAGCATAACCGACTCGTGCTGGCAACTTTTTGCCAGTATCAAAGCCAAAAATATATCACATCTGCTTCACGTTGTTATATTACATTCGAAGTTATAGGAGTATAAAGAAATTTAGAATTACCTGCAGCGACTTTTTTCAAATAATGGAAAGCTTAATATTTGCTATTTATTGTCACTACAATATCATTACCAATTGAAAATTCTACAACAAAACCGCTTAATAAAGATATTGCAAACAAACACAAGACCAACAATAGCTGGCAACCCTATCGTGGCTTTTCAACCAAATTTGGCCTGAGTAATGTTTATAGTAGGTTCCATTAATTGTATGAAATTCGTATTGATTTCATGACTGCGCTGGAAGTTATAGGGCAAAAAGTTTTATTTTCCTGAGCGAATTTTCAAATCCAAAGACAAAAAAATTACCATAGCTGGCAGCACCAATCGAATTGGCAGCACCAACCAAATTTCTAACAAACAG
>OZ022263.1:131507426-131519926 GCA_963978885.1 Nemotelus pantherinus
GGTGATAAATTATCGTCACAAAAATATTCGTCCTTCATAATATTATAGGCCAAAAACCATTTGACAGTTTTCAGTATTTTTAAGTAGATGAATTCTGAAGCATTATAGTTCTACCTTAAGATTACACTCCTAGTTTATCTCTAAAGTACCTCTGTGTTGACTTCCACGAATTTCTGATCTTTATGTGCGGCATGAAATACTGAAAAAGGGGAAATTTTCCGTTTTCAGTAAAACGGAGTGCAAAAACGGCTTTATTGCAATTAATTGCAATTAATCGTGGTACGCGAACATACCTTTTATTGTTGCTCATTGACAGTTTACAATATAGGAAGTAGTAATTAGATGACTTGAATATGATTATGCGTGACATTGTAAAAAGAATAACAGGTATCTAAAATATTTTTTCGTCGATCACTTAAATGCTATTTTTACAAGAGGTAGGAATAATGAGTTTCAACCATAATTTCAAAGAGAAAACGCGTTGAACAATGTATACGAAATAATAAATTATATAGCAGTTTATTTACTTGTATCTTTAAATTACCTATTTTTTAAAATACAAGTACATAAACTACTTAAAATGCCGTCTCACAGCTTTTTTCATTCAAAGAATAACCACACACCATGCCTCAGCTGTCCACTATTGAATATTAAACTTCAGCAGTAAAGACCTTGTTGATTAAATATATTCCGGTCGCATACCAATATTGCTCAAAAAAACATTTCTTTCGTACACTTATTTGAATATAAGTACAAATTAAGAGCCTGCACCAAGCCCATCTTTATAGATCTAATAATCTACAGCAAAGTGCTGAGGTTCAGCTCAGCTGCAATTTTCTACGATTTCTTGCAACAGAGCTAGCAGGCTATGAAGTCGATTGGTTCCAAAAAAGACAAACAAAGTAGAAGTGTTCACTGTTCGTGAAACCGCCAGATGCAATATCTGCAGCAAAGGCCACTATGTGACACAATGCAATGTCTTCAAAGAATTGAACCATTAAATCGAACATAAGTTGGAGTTTGCTCTTGAATTGGAGTGCGGTTTCACCACATCAAATTAAAACGAACGTAATTTGGTCCTTCGAACCGGATATTTGAGTGAGTAATATCAAGTGTTTTGAATAACTCCGTGCACTAAATCTCCACCGAGAAATTGTATAGTAATTTACAATTTGGTGCAGACGTGCATTGTTGAAGTTATTTGTATAGTTTATCATATTTTAGATACCTGTTATTCTTTTTACAATGTCACGCATAATCATATTCGAGTCATCTAATTACTACTTCCTATATTGTAAACTGTCAATTCAATTGCCGTACTACTTCCTATATTGTAAACTTTCAATTCAATTGCAGCAAAAATCTATTCAAATATATTGCGTAAACGCTCACATCAGTTCATCGCATATGCCTCCAAATTCAAATTCATATTCGCCACTCTGACGGCAGCTTCATGAACCTTCACTTAATTCTATTATGGGCAAATTAACCGATCGACTTCAATTGAGTGAATTTTCGTTCAGTTTCAGCGCTCACATAAGTTCACTTAATTGCATTATAGTTCTACCTTTAGTCAGCATACATACTTGTGTGACTGTAAATTGACCATGGGTATGCGACTGGGAAAATGAGCTTTGCTGTTTAAAATATGTTATGTTAATTTGCTACTTAAGGAACGATACGATGGAAAAATTGTTTTTGAATGGAAGACAGTGCGTTTTGAATAACTGAATATAAATAAAGTGTTTTGAATAACTCCGTGCACTAAATCTCCACCGAGAAATTGTATAGTAATTTACAATTTGGTGCAGACGTGCATTGTTGAAGTTATTTGTATAAATACTTGAAAGCAACCACTAAATAATCGAAAATACAATCAAGAAAAGGGTGTTGGAATGACAGAAGCGGAAGGAGACATTAGCATCCAGCGGAACAATTTTCTGGCTTTAACTAGGATGGTTCGGAATCTCGGGAAGGATAGCAAAGAGAATCACTGCCTGGCTTATTTCGAAGCCAGATTAGAACGCGTGCAAGAATTATGGACAGCATGTCAATCACAGCATGCGATTATACTTGCAATAATCAATGTTGCAAAGCGCAAATCATACAATGATGAGTATGAGCAGATTGAGGAGTTCCACCTTGACCTGGTTACAAAGTTGAGAACAGGTGTCCACGGGTACAAGAACAAGGCCGGTCTTAGTAAACTTGAAGAGCCTAAGGCCACAACGAATAACCAGGTGTGACTGGAGAGGCTGACAATACCGAAGTTTGATGGCAGTTATGGCAACTGGCGGATGTTTAACGATCTGTTCAGTTCACTTGTGCATCAAAACGAAACTCTCTCTGACGTTGAGAAAATGCAGTATTTAAAGACTCACGTGACAGGAGAAGCAGCAAGAGCCCTCCAGCACATAGGCATTAAAAACGAAAACTACCCGGTTGCAATCGAACTATTGCGTAAACGATTTGAAAACAAACGGGCTATAGCGTGGAATTAACTACACAAGTTTCATAAGCTGCCTGCATCAAAGGAGGGGTGTGACTCTACCATCAAACACATGATGGATACGACAGCGGAGCTCATAGCAAACATGAAGGGTCTTGGTGTTATCACAGAGCATTGGGATCTACTGATCATATTCTCATTGAGTCAAAAGTTGGATACTCAATCCAGAAAATTATGGGAAGCCTCATTAGGATCATCTGGAAATATCCCCAATTTGGAGGTTTTCATGGATTTTCTCACTAGTCGCTTCAGAATATTGGAAGACGCTCAGTACCCAGCCTATTTTATTGGCCACGGCGTGTGTACAAATCGAAAACTCATCTGGGGAACTCATAATGATGAGAGCATTGGTTGATTTTGGTTCTCAGAGCAGTTTCATAACAGAATCAGCTGCCCAGTTGCTTGAATTAACACGCGGTTCAGTAAAAACTCAAGTTTGCGGGATTGGAGCATCGTCAAGGGATCAGATTAGAGGCAGTATATCATTAAATATGAGGCCAAAAATTGGGAAATACACCATCAACGTGAAAGCATTAGTAATACCCAAAATTACAAACATACGTCCGTCGGTCGAAATGCGAGTGAGTCCTCCAAAATCAATATCAGCTTCCAAGTTAGCTGACCCATCTTGTGGAGCTCCCGGTTGGGTGGATATACTGCTTGGAGCCGATGTGTTTCATCTTATTATAATGCCCGGTGTCAAGAATGGAAATCCTTGTGCCATAAATACTAGGCTTGGATGGATTTTACTTGAACCAACAGCCACTACAGGGCATGAGCACACAATTACATCTTAAGTGGGAACTGAAGAAAAGACAGATGAGCTCATTCGTAAATTTCGGGAAATTTCAGAAGTTCCCACAAAGCCTCATTTAACGCCAGAAGAAAACGCTGCAGAAGAATGGTATGTAAAAACCACCACACGACAGAACTCAGGAAGGTATATTGTTAGACTCCCATTTAAGGAAAACGTCTACGCAAAGAGAACTTTACAAAATTCACAGTACATATTCGTTTTTAACAATTAGAGAAACGGTTAATGCGTGGTGAGAATCTCGGCAAACAGTATCGAGGGACACATGGTCGAAATCCCAACGCAGAAGATCTCGTCCGCTTATAGTTATTATCTGCCGCTTCACGCAGTTAGCAAAGAAGACCGCACGACCACTAAACTAAGAGTGGTCTTCAATGCATCGCAGACCACACCATCCGGTAAGTCACTCAATGACCTCTTGCTTGTGGGTCCAACTGTGCAGAACAATTTAGTGAACATACTTATGAGATGGAGGATGTACCGATACGTGATGATTGACGACATCGAGAAGATGTACCGGCAAATATTAGTACACCCACAGGATCAGGATTATCAACTTATTTTGTGGCGGAACCACCATTCGGAGCCTGTAAAACACTTCAGGCTGACTACAGTAACGTACGAAACAGCGTGCGTTCCATATCTGGCAATAAAAACTCTGCATCAACTAGCAGAAGACGAAAATATATTTTATCCTCAAGCATGCAAGTCCATAAAAGAAGACTTCTATGTTAACGACGTTCTTACAGGTGGACAAACCATAGAAGAAGCAAAACTCTTGCAACGCGACTTAATCACAGTAATGAACAAGGGCGGTTTCAAGCTGCGAAAGTGGGCTGCTAATCACGATTCTCTTCTTGCTGCCATCCCTGAATCTGAGAGAGAGATTCAATTACCACTAGACTTTCAGGAGACAAGTACAATCAAAACCCTTGGCTTGCGATGGCATCCGACTAAAGATGCATTCTCGTTCAAGGTGAATTTAGAACAAATTTCTAGCGATCAGCTGACTAAACGACAGCTATTATCCGAAATCGCAAAATTATATGATCCAGTGGGATGGCTCCAGCCTTGCATTGTCGTCGGAAAAATTATGATGCAGCAGATATGGGTGACCAAAACAAATTGGGATGAGCCAATTTCAACTGAGTTTGATCTCAAATGGCGAAAATTTCGATCAGAACTGCCGGAATTGCGAGGAATTTCCATACCAAGATGGATGCAATATATCAATATCGAGACAACACAGATACATGGATTCTGTGATGGATCAGACGCCGCTTATGCTGCTGTCATTTATCTTTGTATAGAACACAACGATGGGACAACATCTGTCAGACTTTTGACATCAAGATCAAAGGTGGCCCCATTGAAAATCCAATCAAGATGGAAACCGTTCGTCGCAAACAGAGTTAGCAAAATCCAATCTGAGTCAAAAACAGGACGATGGGAGCATGTCAACAGTAAACTCAATCCAGCGGATATTGCATCGTGAGGTGTGCTCCCACATGATCTCATTCAAAATAGCCTTTGGTGGAATGGACCCAGTTGGCTAAGAGATCATCCCAGTAAAATCAGCTCAAAACTGGATCATGCCATGGTCAAAACAGAGAAGAGATCCAGCACCTCAATTTCATTGGTTGCAAATAGGAAGCAACAAATATAAGTCTTTGAGAGGTTTTCTTCATTAACAAGGCTTATCAGAGTTTACGCATACTGCATACGGTGGATTACTAAATCAAAAGGCGAATTTCTGTCTTCAATGGAATGCGCCAAGCGGAGATAACCTGTATTCGAATAGTTCAGCAGGAAGCATATCCTGATGAGATTAAGATACTGGAAGCAAACAAGCCATTGCCAAAGTCAAGTCCCTTAAGACAACTAACGCCTATTATCGATGCAGACCGACTGCTCCGAGTGGGGGGAATATTGCGAAATAGTAACGTAAATGAAGATTCAAAGCATCAAATAATCATACCGCGAGGACACGTGGTTAACTTAATCATCAGGCACTATCATCATCTATCATTATTCGGCCCGCACAAGCTGGTTCACAGCAATATCCTCCAGAAGTATTGGATCGTAAATGGCATGACAGGTGTTAAAACATTAACTAGGAAGTGCATCACGTGTTTAAGAGTAAATGCAAGACCTTCCCAGTAATTGATGGGTGCTCTGCCACGAGAAAGAGTTTAGCCAGGAAAACCTTTTGCCAAAACAGGCTTAGCCTATGCCGGCCCTTTGACAATCAAGTGGAGTAGCGTTAGGGGAGCAAAAACAACGAAAGTATACATTGCTGTTTTTGTTTGTCTGTCCACGAAGGCCGTACATTTGGAACTAGCAAGTGATTTGACATCCAAAACTTGCATAGCCGCTATAAGAAGATTTATAGCAAGAAGAGGAATGTGCCACACTTTAGTAAGTGACAACGGAACGAACTTCGTGGGAGCAGACCGGATGCTACGGAAATCTGCAAGGAGAATGGTGATTGAAGCACAAGCAACAGTAGCCACAAACAGCATCGAATGGAAGTTTATCCCTCCCGGAAGCCCTCACTTTGGGGGAATCTGGGAAGCTGCTGTAAAATCAATGAAGCGGCATATGATAAAAGTCATCGGCACACAGTTGTTAAATGTGAAAGAAATGTATACATTCTTGGCACAAATTGAAGCGTGTCTAAATTCAAGGCCTCTGACTCCATTAAGTACCGACCCAAATGATTTGTCTGCACAGACGCCAGGACATTTTTTAACTGGAGCAAACTTGTTTGAACTTCCTAACGAAATCAGTAGATAATATTTCCAAGAAATGGCAGCTGATCCAAAGATTAAAACAGCACATCTGACAGCGATAGAGCATTGAGTACCTAACGCAGCTCCAGCAAAGATCTAAACGGTTCACCGAAAACCGAAAGATCAGGGTGAATGATCCCGTCCTGATAAAATATGAGAACTGTGCGTCAACGAGATGGTCCATAGGAAGAATAATAGCTCTGCATCCTGGAAAAGATACTCTGGCCAGAGTGGCTACCATCAAAACAATCAACGGCTTAATAAAACGGAGCATCTCGAAAATCTGTCCTTTGCCAATAAACGATTATGTCGGCAGCCGTGAAGAATCAACGGCGACGAACGCCTCTCCGAAAGATGACAATTTCGATTGCAATTAGCCATCAACTCCAGCAAACAATGATTCTAGCGATCCCTCATCAAATCTGATGAGTACAGACACTGGCAGTAGACAATCAAGGATGGTTGAAAATCAACGTAACACCCATGTGCGATCTACCAGCAACCATGCAACTACATCAAAGCTTTCACAGGTCATGGTAACTTTACTTGCTCTACTCATTTGCATAGCGCCAGGGAAACCTAACTACACGATTACTCGTCCAAAAGCAGGAATTTACGTGGAACATGTTGGAATGGTACAACAAGGCCAACTCAAGCTAACAATCAAAATATCGTCTGAAGAAATAATAACAGACATAAGCAATGTTGAGCACATACTCGGGAATATGACACGCCTCTGCGACGAGAGCCGCAAATTGCATCATGAATCTCGGTGCGGAGAATTGGTACAGCAGCTAGAAAAGATGAAAGATGGTGTTTTGGAAACCATAAAGCCTTGGATAAGAAGCAGGTCACGTCGTGGTATTCTAGGAAACATCCTACAAGGAATCTTTGGAGTGAATGATGAAGTATACATGGATATTGACAAGTTGGACGAAAATCAAAGGCATCTGATAGAAGGTATGCAGCAACAAGGTCATCTACTGCTGATTGCTAGAGCGTTTCTCAATTATACTCGTCATATCCTGACAACAAAACTGAATATCATAACGGAAGGCTATAATCATCTATCAAAGACTCTAGACGAAATGCCATCTTGGTAGAAATCAACAGAGCAAAATCATATTGACATACAGTTTCTAACAGCATATCAATTAGCGCTCGAATGGCTAGAACAAATACAGCATCAGTACGAAATATTTCACAGTCTCAGCTCAGGAACGAGTAGTATTGCCCAAGCGTGCTCCCCACGAATTCTCCTAAACACATTAGCGGTAGGACAAGAAAAGTTGGGTAATACACTATACATAGAACCCAGACAGATGGGAAAATCTTATGCAACCATCTCAACAACCGGGATACCATTTTTCGGATCCTTTCCTATCATCGAGCATCGAAAATTTGAGCTCATTTACTGCACCGGTATTCCACAGAGCTTAGGCAGCACAAAATATTCAGTAATTGAGATACCAAATACATACTTCGGCATCCGATACGATGACCAGCTCTACTTTGAACTAACGTCAGAGCATCTAGCTAAATGTGAAGTTCACTCACCCAGTAACCGTTATTGCACAGTCAATCCCTTGCTAAGTATCACTGACCATCCAAACTGTGTCTAAGATGAGATTTATGATAGACTGAACAAAACATCTTGCCCACAACACATCTTTCAAGTAGAAAATATTCTGTGGAAAAAAATGGGTAGACCTAATACTTGGTTTTTCTTGGCCACCAAGGCAAATTCTCTCGCCCTGACGTGCAACGGCCATTGAGAGGACGTACGAATTCAAGGCGTAGGACTCCTAGAGATCGATCCTCATTGCAGTATGAAAAGTGCAATAGCAATCATCCGAGCAAATCTACATATGACAAACGATATTCTCATTCACCCAACGTACATTAAACCAATTATGTCGCTGCAAAAGGTCATCAATCACACTTCACATGTGTATACTCCGCTAAAAACAATTTTGCGACAAGATGAAACCTTTATTCAAAGGGATCAACATCGCGAAGTAGCCTTGGTCGATATGCATTCAACTAACTGGCGTCACCTTAGGAACCACACTATAATCTTGGGCTCTAGCATAGGCCTGGTTTTCCTCGCTACTTGTATCACAGCAAGTTTCCTCATTTGGATGATCCGTACTAGAAACCCATCGCCCGAAATCAAGCCGACAAAATCAGCAAAATGATACGAACCCAGCAGCTGATTTAATTTAAGAAATATCTTAGTAATGTAATCCATAAAAACAGAACCTTTCAGTAAACTGGTACAAACTCAAAGGAGAAAACTATAGATTGTAACCCGAGAAAAGTAATTATATTAAATATCATTTAATATAACTAAAATGCTACATTAATTATTTCTCTTCTTCAAAATTTCATTCATAATCATAGAGTTGTATCACCAACAGTATCTATTGTATAAAAACCACTAAAGTTGTAATGTAAGCATTTAATATAAGAATGATGTTTTCCCAGTCGCAAATCAGTGTATAGAAGAACCAGTGGTTCTTGGCGGGCAGAATGTTTAGAAAAAAAACTCAGTAAATAGCTCAGCTTATTCACTATTACGTTCCAGACTGAAATTTGATCTAATCCAAACAGATCTGCAACATAGTCACTTGCCCAACGCGTGTGACTATCAGTTGATACAATGTTGCGAAGCTTAGTCAGCATACAGACTTGTGTGACTGTAAATTGACCATGGGTATGCGACTGGGAAAATGAGCTTTGCTGTTTACAATATGTTATGTTAATTTGCTACTTAAGGAACGATACGATGCAAAAATACACAGTTTGTTTTTGAATGGAAGACAGTGCGTTTGACTAAACCATTAAATCGAACATAAGTTGGAGTTTGCTCTGGAATCGGAGTGCGTTTTCACCACATCAAATTAAAACGAACAATATATGTAAATATATGTGAATATGTATACATATTAGTGAATTCTTTATTGCACGTTTCACTTTGTATATCAACTATTTAGTTTCGGCAAAAGAATATTGATGCTTGAATATTCATATCAGATTTACGGACAACATTTACATATATTCAAACTTCCGCGCAAGCTCCTATACCCAAAACGAACCATTCATCTACGCCCCGAAAAATATGTCCGAATGTTCTTAAATATTCAAATAATGGGTAAAATCTTGGTAAAATGAAGACAGTCTACTTGCTTTATTGCGACTCTTAATATCTTCATACTCAAAGCCATAAATGATGCCCAACGACCTAAAAAATATTTGAACAGGTGGTGAGAAATCAATATTGGGACCGAAAACTGGTTTTTCTACCAACTCATATAAGGGCTCAGTTAGCGAACATCCGTCGCGTCGGTTCCGTTTGCTCCGTTTGAGTTGAATTTCACAGTTTCCATATACTTTGCATTGGAAGACGGAGCAATAGTTATCCAACCGGTGCGTCGGACGGAACGGAGCGGAAGAGATAACGAAATTTCATGTTTGTACGCATCGCGAGAGAGAAAGGTGAGTTTAGAATGTGTGGTGAGTGTTTTGCAAGGAATTCTGTCGGTTTAGTATTTTTGATGGTGAATATGTTTTAACATGTTTTGTGGAATTGATAACTCCTTTTCCTGAAATATTTATAAAATCAAATGTTGATGCTGCGGGAACTTGTTACTTAGCGTACTTTATGGTAATAAATCATACTGATGAAATAATGTTAATATATTGATGGCTCAAACAACCGTCAATATTTGTTGAACCAATTTAACTGATGTCTGTATTAAATAAGTTTCTCCTTCATTTATTTTCGCAACTGTTGCGCTTAAAACTTCATTGATAACTTTTCAGAAAAAGCGTGCTTGAAAATAACGTGACAAAAATAATAGTAGATGTAATTTATTATATAAGTTTGAATTTCTGATTGATTCAGAAACCAAACAGCCGAGTAGAAATGTAAACAAACGGTTACGTTATTATACCATACTTAATCAATTAGGCTATGAAGTCATTATATAAATTTTAAGGGCCATCTCATTTTTCCCTGTTAATACTTCCTGTTAAATAAAAATTTATCAATATTCTTGTTAAATACCAGTGTCTACCTAGGACTGCTTAATTAATTCGTTGGGAGTAAATAGTAAATTTCTGAATATGCAATATATACTGTGCAATTATTATGAAAAATTGCTTCTTTCATACGTTTAGCTACTCCGATGTCCATGAATGGAATTACTGGCAAATATCTTTTTTGATTTTTATAACAAACCATATTTTTTATAGGTAAGGTTTTATGATTAAGATATGTTTATTGGGCATAGATTGAAAAAGTGCATTCCTGAATGCTATTGTGAATGCTAGTAATTACAACGCACGCACAAAACAGTTCAAACAACTCCCGCGTTCGAATATGAATTTTACACCACGAAAATAACTAAGCTGACCTCCTTTGGCTTTGACAGACGGAGCGGACGCAACGCACTCTCAATCATCATCTATCCGTCCGATCATAAAACGGAACGGACACGACGGAGGTTTGCTAACTGAGCCTTAATCTCCGGTCATAAAACGGAGCGAACGGAACGGATGCCATGGAGGTTCGCTACCTGAGCCTTATATGGTGTTCACACTACATTTCTAAATCAAGAAAATCTAGGAGCTGTCAAGTTAATCAGGTAAGCGTTCACACTTGCCGAAGTGATTTAGAATGAGGAGATTTAGAGAGAAAAATATCATTCAAATTTAGGTGTACAATTTTTTGCGCGAAAATTGTTGAAAATGATGCAGGAACATGCAAAAACATTTTTTTTCACTTTGCCCAACATTTTCCTATTTTGTTCAGTTTTTGCTATTTTAGAACAAAATTCGAATGGCATTTCATTCAAATCTACGGTGCCTCTCACGGATGGAATTCAGCACGCTCTGAAAACAATTCAGCCGAGAAAAATTCACAATAATGCCTGATTAGTACATAATTAACTCTAAATCAGATAGATAGCTTTCGACTGATAGACACCGAGAAAAATGTATGGGTAATCAGGCAGATTTAAGTCGATTTAGCTCTAAAGCGGTCAACTGATCGAAATTGCCATAGCCAAGATTCAATCAACGCGAATGCGAAATGCGAATCGCATTTTTTGACAGGAGCACGCAAACGAATCGCATTTGACGAGCCAATTGGTGCAATTTGCATTAGCGTCAAAGCTGCCAATTGGGAAACTTGTAAAGTGAATGAGGTATTTGAATTTGTTGGTGGTTGTAGGATACGGTGCCATTTCCAAAAATTGCGAAATTAATTGAACTAACTTTTTTTAATCCTGAAAATACTTTGTTTGTTGCAAATTGAAATAGTTATGAGAAAAATGCATGACATCCAAGAAAAATACCTGACCAAATGTTGAGTGGCGTATTGTTGCTATTAGCAGATACAACGCTGCCGAACTCTGAGGGAAGCTCTCCAAATTACTTATTAAGTAATAACAAATAAAAATAAAATGCAAATAAAAAATGAAAAATTGAAGGGGCATCGACTTGGCACGTAGGTTTGAATTGGAACTGTATATTAATTTATGTCGAATAAGCATAACTATTATGATTTGTGATGAAATAATTGAAATGTAGCCAATATGAAAATGAACATAATGCAAAATATTCGAAGGTATTTTGAAAAATGTTTTAATCCATGTTTGCAGTATTCAAATTATTGAAAATGTCCATGAATTAGCCTCAATGTATTTTTCTTTAACCATTTAACTCCTACTAACTTGTATACTGCCCCACTAAGCATAAACGTTCTATCTGCATTTGTTTTTGCATTTTTGCGCTAATAGTGGATTCAAAAACTCCATACTCTATTACATTATTCTACAAAATATGAAAAACCTATCTTTTTTGGAAGTATGATAAAATCAATAATGAGAAATCCCCCTTTCTACAAAAAACTCTAGCGCACTTGAACCGCAAGAAACACTAATGTTCGAAGAACAGTAGAAGAATCGTGCAGATTTTGAGTGCATATTCTACCACACGAGCTGCTTATTACAGCCAAACTGTTTCAAACGCCACGTTTTGCTTAAGTCTCAAGAATGCATTAAAACTCATATAGTGAAAAGGTTTCAGATATTACCACTGGCATGAATTTCAAAATTTATGAGAGAAAAACACTTCTTAATTATATTCGTTATCAGTTGCTTATTTCAAAAAACTTTGAAAGCAGGATCTCATATAACATCATTGAAGAAAATGCTCAATGCCTCCAGCACTGTAACTGAAGTTGGTGTTTGGGGCTACGATCCGAAAAATTTTCAGAACTTTGGGAATTGACATGTTTCCGGTGTGAATACTAACTGTAAGTATTTGTTGATACAAAAATAGCACTACCGAGTCGTGCTGGCAACCTGTTGCCAGTATC
>OZ022263.1:131524926-131532426 GCA_963978885.1 Nemotelus pantherinus
CCAAATGGAAAGAAACAATTTGGGAGTTCGTATAGTCCAGTATTTGTATTGTTGTCGAAACCAAGTGGATAATAGATCTGAAAAGGGAATTAATTTCGTATTTTATCTTTGTGGATTATTTTTCCTGATTCGGTTAAAACTGTTGTATTTCTATTTTCTTTTATCACTTCTTGTCGATATCTTGGATTCAACTTTGAACCAATTCGTTTATTTTGTCTGACATATACTACCTGTCCTGTCTCGTAGTCCTTTGTTGGCTGTCTGTTTTTGTTATGATTTTTAACGTCCTTATTCTGTTTTAGTTTAAGCTTTTCTATGTTACTCATGCGGGCGTTTTCGAGTTCTTCAGAGGTGAGATTTGGGATTCTACCAAGGTACAGTTCTACAGGTTTTTTGCCTGTAGTGGAGTGGACAGTGAAGTTGTATTCATTAACCGCTCTTTCTAGCAGTTCTTCGAAAGGTCGTGGGGGTCCTTCTTTTTTCAGACATCTCATAATCTCTATTAATGTGGAGTGAAAGCGTTCGACCTGTACCTCGCTTTTGTATGGAGGTGTACGGAAGAGGTTAATCTTCAGTTCATCTTCTAACATGGACGATAATGCCGCGGATCGAAGTGCTCCTTCGTTGTCAATTACCACATTCTCTGGGATGCAGAAGAAAAACAGTATATCTCTTAGGGGTCGTTTAATATCATCGGACGATTTGGACGGGAGTACTTTTGCTTGCGCAAACTTGGTGAATTTGTCTATGGCAGTCAAGACACGCTGTTTTTCGGTGGTAAAGATATCGATATGCACAGTGTGTCCTGGGTAGTTAGGAATAGGCGTAGGCTGGAGATACGGTTTGTTTGGGTGCCTATCATATTTATTTTCTCTGCATATAGTGCAGAGCTTCACTAGTTGCCTGATTTTAGAAGACATTTTGGGGAAATAAAAATTTTCAAGTATTTGCAGACGGTTTTCTTCTGCATTGCGGTGAGCTCTTCTATGGGTCGTAGAATCCATTCTTCTTGCTCTGCCTCGCTTGGTATGTCTTCAACCATTTTCTGGGTGTAGCGGATTTTATAATCTCTAAAGTGGTGTGGGTAGATTTGTTGGATGAGGCCCATGGTTGGTTTGTCTGTAAGAAGTCCGTTTATCGTGTTAGGATTCAAGTATCTCTTGAAGATATTGATTACGTCCCGTGCGGAGTAGTTTGCCTGTATTATTATATGTCTTGTGTAGCCGTCGAATGGGTTTAAAATCTGATAACTATTCTCATCGCCTGTTTTCAGGATGAGTTGGTTCCTGAAGGCGATGACTGCGGTTTCTACGGAAGGAATAAGGTTTTGCGATGAGCTTTCATCGCTATGCTGTGTGGGAGTCATGGAGTTTATTTCTGGGCTTTGAAGAGTTTTAGGAGCTAAATCGCTGATTATTTGGGGTGGTCTCGAAAGGGAGTCAGCCACAACATTTGCCTTACCTGGTTTATACCGTAACTCGTAATCGTACTCCTCGAGTATCGATTTCCATTGCTTTAATTTGCTATTGGTGTTTTTTGAGCTTAGGGCGTATGTGAGTGGCTGATGATCGGCAAAGATTCTGACCTTACTTGATCCGTATAAATAGTTTCTAAGTTGGTTCAGTGACCATATGATCGCCAACATCTCCTTTTAATTCGTCGCGTAATTGTCTTCAGGTTTGCGAAGCGTTCTCGACAGGAATTAAATGGGTCTGTTGTCTTGCGATAGAACAGCACCGATTGCATAGTTGGATGCGTCGGTGGTTAGCTCGAAAGGCTTTTTGAAGTCCGGATGGGATAGCACCACATCCTGAGAGATGAGAATATTTTTTAATTTGTTTGTTTTTCTTGTCTAGAGAAATAGGTTTGTTTTTGGAAGCATGCTTGGACACTCGTCCATCTTCCCCTCTCAAGAGAGATGTCAAGGGCTTTGCGATTTTCGCATAGCCCCTGATAAATCGACGGTAGTATCCCGCCATACCAAGAAAAGAGCGCAAATCCTTCCATGTTCCAGGAGGCGGAAAGGAAACGATGGCATCCACCTTTTTAGGGTTGGTTTTAATGCCCTCTACGCTAACAACAAAACCTAAAAACTCGACTTCCTTCTTGAGAAATTCGCACTTATCTAGATTTATTTTAATATTGGCGTTTTTGAGTGTGTTTAGAATAATGTCAAGGTTCTCGAGGTGTTCGTTTTCGTCTTTGCCAAAGACTATGATATCGTCGATATAAATACGACAGCGTTTCCCAATATGACTCCTTAAGATGTCGTCTAGTGCTCTTTGAAAAATGGCTGGTTGTTACCGACCTCCCCCCTGGACGGTAATACGACCGCTTCTCCTTCTACTGGGGAAAGGGGCGACAGCCACGGGCGGCTCGCTCACACCGAGATGGGTGGATTCGGGCGCCACTCGTTTCAAAACCCGCGCTGTCTTCCAGCCCGTTCCCGCGAAACGAGAATTCGGGCGGGCAACACTTTTCCTTCCACGAAATTAATCACGAACAAATACACCGGCGATAACACAAGTTTACAAACTTTATTTCTGACCAAAAGAAAAAAGAATTCACTTTTGCTATCTACCGATTACGGCGCCGATCCCTAACGTTACACGGCTAGTCGCTAACCACCCTAAACTACCTATCGCCAATTATCACTCCTAGCGGCCTCTAGCCCAACTACACTCTACCAACTAAAAGCTAACGTACCTTATCTACTCTCGGGGCTTCCCCCAATTGATGCGTCGTCTTCGTCGTCGGTCCCGTCGTATGGCGAAACTCGTGCTTGGCGTAGGGATTGTCGCACAGTCTTACTTGCTCGGGATGCTGTCCCAAAAGTAGCTCCGTCGGGGCGTCTCAGGCGCTTCCAAAATGCTGACGAGATTCGAGCCGAGCCGCCGCTTTCGCTATTTGGGAACGAGGTGAAAGCGTCAGCTCTGCGGGTCTGGAATTTGGGTGCGACATCAGCTCAGAAGACGGCAGCGTGGGTTTCGATCATCGATGAATTGTTTGAGACGGTTTGATTGAATACGACGAACGAAGCGAAAGCGGCGGCTCGGCTCGAATCTCGTCAGCATTTTGGAAGCGCCTGAGACGCCCCGACGGAGCTACTTTTGGGACAGCATCCCGAGCAAGTAAGACTGTGCGACAATCCCTACGCCAAGCACGAGTTTCGCCATACATATATATATATATATATATATATATATATATATATATATATATATATATATATATATATATATATATATATATATATATATATATATATATATATATATATATATATATATATATATGTATATATATATATATATATATATATATATATATATATATACATATATATATATATATATATATATATATATATATATATATATATATATATATATATATACATATATATATATATATATATATATATATATATATATATATATATATATATATATACATATATATATATATATATATATACATATATATATATATATATATATATATATATATATATATATATATATATATATACATATATATATATATATATATATATATATATATATATATATATATATATATATATATATATATATATATATATATATATATATAAGTTAACACGCGCCCGGTCATCGACAGCGTCAGGTCATCGCCAGGTGTAAAACACCTTCACAGCAAAATTCATCGAAACTGCAAATTGCAGTCAGACGCCGCATCAGCGATTTGTAGCAAATAAATACCACTCATAATCGATTGTACTAGTTGTTAATAATTTGTTATCGTAAAATAAAGACGCAAGGTTTTGCCTTGCTGGTATTTTTTTGAAAGAACTCGACGGAGTTTTATTAACTGGCGCCCGAGCAGGGACCACTCTTTACTACACCGCGTTTAATAAAGTAGATAAATTTCTTTTCGCTAAGTTCCGCGAGTTAGTACGAGTAGTACGGGAACTAATCGAGTTAAAGGTATTGGATCGAGCATAAGCCATAGTTAGCTCGCTAAAATCACTTCTGAGGCTGGAAAGTGGTCCAATACTTCTCGAGTACGGGAAAAATCTTTGTGAACAAAGTACCGTCGTGACAGAATTTATTTAAAAAGGTCGCGCGATAACCAAGCCGGCATCGTGGTATTTTGAGGGAAAAAGGCCCCTCAGTAACCATTTAGGTAAACAGGAGTTAACGGAGTTAACAGCCGCCCTCAGCAGCGGAAGAAGTGGTCAACAGTAAGCAACCGTGTGATATCCCTGACAAAGCAGACTTAGCCACCTGCGCGGAATCCTGGAAGCTACAGACGAAAATTTAAACCAGCATGCAGGCTTTGAACATTTTAGCAATACTGTAAGTAATAAATCAAGACTTTTTAATTGTAAAAACAAAAAAAAAAGGAAAAATTCGATTGAATGAAATCAGAGTCAGTAAAATAATTGTAAAACAGAAAAGTATCACCATAAATATCAAGAAGAAAATTATTAAAATATATGAAGGAAAAATTTACAATGCAAATTTTAAAGTTTTGATATTTTATCATATTTATTAGTTATTTAAGTGAAAATACACACCAATATTCTTATATCGAGTGACCAGTATTGAAGTGATACAATTGTGAAAGTGATTTGTTTGTGATAGTGGTTTTTTTATTGTGAAAGTGGTCTCTAGTTGTGTAAACTATAAAGCGAATCTTACCTTACGAGCATGGCAAATCCGAGCAATCTTATTCGACCCTCACGTTTAAATTTGGGAGAAATTCCTCCTCAAATCGAAGTTGGAGATAAAACTACTCCTCCTATTCCTTCTAACCCACAAAATGTCAGTAATATTCAGCTTAACGCTGACCTTGTGCAATTAGTGACACAGTTGGTATCGAATACCTTACGGATTGAGGGCAGACGGCTTTTCGATTCCTTTATGAATCCTGCATCAGATGCAAATAATGAGTATGACGTCCCTATAAATATTGATAATGAAAGGGATTTATCCGACCTGGATATAATTCCTGATGCCGTAAAAAGCTTGCGAACATTCTCGGCTGACGCAAGTGAGTTTTCCTCGTGGAGAAAGAGCGTAGAAAGAATCTTAAAAATCTACGCACACCTACAAGAAACACCCAAATATTTCGGTATTCTGTCGGTAATACGGAACAAGATCATAGGACAGGCTGATATAGCCCTCGAATCCTATAATACACCGTTGAATTGGCCGAAAATTTCAAAATGCTTAACCTTACACTATGCTGATAAATGTGATCTTGGTACGCTCGAGTACCAGATGACGACGCTGGTGCAGGGTAATAGCACCATCCATGAATTCTACCAAATCGTGTATCACCATCTATCGCTCATCCTAAATAAGCTATCGGCAATGGATATGGGCCAGGAATCCTTGCGCATTATGACCCAAGCTTACCGGGACAAAGAACTTGATACCTTCGTGCGCGGTCTCAAAGGTGATCTACCACGCTTACTGAGCATCCGTGAACCTGTAGATTTACCGCAGGCCTTACACCTATGTTTGAAGCTTCAAAACGTAGATTACAGGTCTCAGCACGCGCATCATTCGCACACGACAACGCGAAGAAATCATTTGAGCATGCCATCTAGTACACCGCCCCCAATTCCACCTGAAAGATTTGATGCACAACACAAATCCTCGGCACCTCACATCCCGAGACGCGATTTCTTCCCTGAACTACTCAATAATCCTAACAACCCACAGCCACCACAATTCCGCAGACAAACATATCATCCTAACGCTTTCAGCCCGAACCACAGACCGCTACCACCTAAACCACGACAATACGAGTCAATGGACGTTGACCAGTCTATCAGATCACAAGCGGTAAATTATCAGAATAGACCGCCACTTAGACAGCAACATCAAGGTGCTCATAAACAGGTGCTTATAAGCATGCACATGTACCTAACAAGCAGCAAAGAATTTTTAACCTGGAACATAGTGCTACAAACACAAATGACGCTCACGATCCCATGTACGACGAACATTACCAGTGTGACGAACATTACTACTATGACGAACGCAATGAACATAATGCCGGCGAAGACTCACCTCCAGACGAAACTAACCCAGGAAACAATTAACATATTGACAATCAGGAGCAACAGGACGAAATACATTTTTTAGATTGCTGAGCTCTTCGCTGCCGTATATGGAATACGCTGCGAAGAGCGGAGAAACCCTAAAATTCTTAATCGATACCGGTTCGTATAAGAATTATATCCAGCCATGATTTATACGAAATCCTATCCCAAACGAAAAACCTTTTTGAGAACCAACTCAGTCGGTGGACCGATAGATATAAGACAACATGCTTATGTCAGTCTATTCGGCCCTAAAATTAATACGCTCAAATTTTATCTTTGCCGCCTCTTAAAACCTTCGCCGGAATAATCGGAAATGACAGCTTAAAGGCACTTCAAGTCATACTAATAACGACTTTATGACCATTAAACATAATCTTAAAATTCCATTGAAGCAACAAATCTCACAAGCAGTTAACCACCTAAATTTACGAACTACTCATTTGACTGAAGAACAAAACAAACGACTTAAACACATCTTAGGAAAGTACCCTTGAGATAAATATATATATTTTATATATATATATATATATATATATATATATATATATATATATTTAGATATATATATATATATATATATATATATATATATATATATATATATATATATATATATATATATATATATATATATATATAGATATATATATATATATATATATATATATATATATATATATATATATATATATATATATATATATATATATATATATATATATATATATATATATATATATATATATATATACATATATACGGCAGGCACTGAAAGTGAAAACATTCAAACCATCGAATCTCCTAAAAAATGTCCGTTTCTTGAAATGAAAACAAACTTGTTAACAAATATTATGTTTTGTCTAAACAGTCAAAGTAAATCTTTGGAAATTTCATGTCGGACAAGAACGGTATCCCGTTCCCAATTTACCTATATTTTTAGCATCAAAACTTCTGTTCACGGAAACTCATGAACGAATGATCAGATGCAGTTGAAATTTACAGAATACAATGGACTTAAGTAAAACCAGGTCTGAAAGAAGCGATTTTGAATTGTGTGCCAGTGGTGTCATCTTGAAAAATTACAAACAAAAACTGCTTTTTGCCCTATGAATTCTGATTCACTTACTAGATTTTCATGAAATTGACACAGTAGCGGAACCTTACTTTGAGCCGTGTTTGATAGAAATTTGGTTGAAAAGCTCAATTGGTGCTGTCAGCTATGGTAATTGTCATGTCTTTGGCTTTGAAAATTCACTCAGGAAAATAAAGTTTTTTGCCCTTTAACTTCCAGTGCAAACATGAAATCAATACGAATTTCATACAATTGATGGAACCTAATATAGGCATTATTCGATTATTTCAAATGAAAAATTTTGCGGCTAGTAACCCTCAGTTTTTAC
>OZ022263.1:131534926-131647426 GCA_963978885.1 Nemotelus pantherinus
AATCACTTCTGAGGCTGGAAAGTGGTCCAATACTTCTCGAGTACGGGAAAAATCTTTGTGAACAAAGTACCGTCGTGACAGAATTTATTTAAAAAGGTCGCGCGATAACCAAGCCGGCATCGTGGTATTTTGAGGGAAAAAGGCCCCTCAGTAACCATTTAGGTAAACAGGAGTTAACGGAGTTAACAGCCGCCCTCAGCAGCGGAAGAAGTGGTCAAAAGTAAGCAACCGTGTGATATCCCTGACAAAGCAGACTTAGCCACTTGCGCGGAATTCTGGAAGCTACAGACGAAAATTTAAACCAGCATGCAGGCTTTGAACATTTTAGCAATACTGTAAGTAATAAATCAAGACTTTTTAATTGTAAAAACAAAAAACAAGGAAAAATTCGATTGAATGAAATCAGAATCAGTAAAATAATTGTAAAACAGAAAAGTATCACCATAAATATCAAGAAGAAAATTATTAAAATATATGAAGGAAAAATTTACAATGCAAATTTTAAAGTTTTGATATTTTATCATATTTATTCGTTATTTAAGTGAAAATACACACCAATATTCTTATATCGAGTGACCAGTATTGAAGTGATACAATTGTGAAAGTGATTTGTTTGTGAAAGTGGTTTTTTTATTGTGAAAGTGGTCTCTAGTTGTGTAAACTATAAAGCGAATCTTACCTTACGAGCATGGCAAATCCGAGCAATCTTATTCGACCCTCACGTTTAAATTTGGAAGAAATTCCTCCTCAAATCGAAGTTGGAGATAAAACTACTCCTCCTATTCCTTCTAACCCACAAAATGTCAGTAATATTCAGCTTAACGCTGACCTTGTGCAATTAGTGACACAGTTGGTATCGAATAGCTTACGGATTGAGGGCAGACGGCTTTTCGATTCCTTTATGAATCCTGCATCAGATGCAAATAATGAGTATGACGTCCCTATAAATATTGATAATGAAAGGGATTTATCCGACCTGGATATAATTCCTGATGTCGTAAAAAGCTTACGAACATTCTCGGCTGACGCAAGTGAGTTTTCCTCGTGGAGAAAGAGCGTAGAAAGAATCTTAAAAATCTACGCACACCTACAAGAAACACCCAAATATTTCGGTATTCTGTCGGTAATACGGAACAAGATCATAGGACAGGCTGATATAGCCCTCGAATCCTATAATACACCGTTGAATTGGCCGAAAATTTCAAAATGCTTAACCTTACACTATGCTGATAAATGTGATCTTGGTACGCTCGAGTACCAGATGACGACGCTGGTGCAGGGTAATAGCACCATCCATGAATTCTACCAAATCGTGTATCACCATCTATCGCTCATCCTAAATAAGCTATCGGCAATGGATATGGGCCAGGAATCCTTGCGCATTATGACCCAAGCTTACCGGGACAAAGAACTTGATACCTTCGTGCGCGGTCTCAAAGGTGATCTACCACGCTTACTGAGCATCCGTGAACCTGTAGATTTACCGCAGGCCTTACACCTATGTTTGAAGCTTCAAAACGTAGATTACAGGTCTCAGCACGCGCATCATTCGCACACGACAACGCGAAGAAATCATTTGAGCATGCCATCTAGTACACCACCCCCAATTCCACCTGAAAGATTTGATGCACAACACAAATCCTCGGCACCTCACATCCCGAGACGCGATTTCTTCCCTGAACTACTCAATAATCCTAACAACCCACAGCCACCACAATTCCGCAGACAAACATATCATCCTAACGCTTTCAGCCCGAACCACAGACCGCTACCACCTAAACCACGACAATACGAGTCAATGGACGTTGACCAGTCTATCAGATCACAAGCGGTAAATTATCAGAATAGACCGCCACTTAGACAGCAACATCAAGGTGCTCATAAACAGGTGCTTATAAGCATGCACATGTACCTAACAAGCAGCAAAGAATTTTTAACCTGGAACATAGTGCTACAAACACAAATGACGCTCACGATCCCATGTACGACGAACATTACCAGTGTGACGAACATTACTACTATGACGAACGCAATGAACATAATGCCGGCGAAGACTCACCTCCAGACGAAACTAACCCAGGAAACAATTAACATATTGACAATCAGGAGCAACAGGACGAAATACATTTTTTAGATTGCTGAGCTCTTCGCTGCCGTATATGGAATACGCTGCGAAGAGCGGAGAAACCCTAAAATTCTTAATCGATACCGGTTCGTATAAGAATTATATCCAGCCATGATTTATACGAAATCCTATCCCAAACGAAAAACCTTTTTGAGAACCAACTCAGTCGGTGGACCGATAGATATAAGACAACATGCTTATGTCAGTCTATTCGGCCCTAAAATTAATACGCTCAAATTTTATCTTTGCCGCCTCTTAAAACCTTCGCCGGAATAATCGGAAATGACAGCTTAAAGGCACTTCAAGTCATACTAATAACGACTTTATGACCATTAAACATAATCTTAAAATTCCATTGAAGCAACAAATCTCACAAGCAGTAAACCACCTAAATTTACGAACTACTCATTTGACTGAAGAACAAAACAAACGACTTAAACACAACTTAGGAAAGTAACCTAATCTATTCTCTGAGCCGAACGAAAAACTGACATACACCACCTCCGCCAAGGGCGAAATTCGCACCACTACCAATGACCCAGTCTATGCAAAATCTTATCCCTACCCGATGGCCCTTAAAGATGAAATAGAGAAAGAAATACAAAAACTACTGGATGATAACATCATAAGGCCATCAAAATCCCCATATAACGCACCAGTTTGGATTGTCCCGAAGAAGCAAGACGCTTCAGGCGAAAGGAAATTCCGAATGGTTTTTGACTATCGCAAACTAAACTCGGTTACCATCTCTGATGCGCACCCAATACCGGACATTAATGATGTTCTCTCTAATTTGGGAAAAAATCAGTTTTTTTAAACAATTGACTTGAAAAGCGGGTTCCATCAGATTCCCCTAAGGGAATGTGATGCTGAGCAAACTGCTTTTTCCATCAATAATGGAAAATTTGAGTTTGTTCGACTACCATTTGGATTGAAAAATTGACCATATTACGCGTTAGGTCTGCGCACCAAAATACAAGTGACAGATACACCAGCGAGTCGGTTTAGGGCATAAAATTTGTAAATATTATACTAGTATTTTTATGATATAACAAGGAATATAATATGAATATATACTATAAGGTAACGACCCCTTACCTGAAAATCCCAGAGGGATTAAAGTGAACAGCCTTCATCGTGTTCACCTTTCCGGCCACCAACAAACAAAATTCATATATCTGGCTCGTCTTGCATTCCGTTCTACAGCCAAGCTCCTGGATACCCAAATAGAACCAGACTCGTTGCTCAGCGGGCATAGCCTTGTCATGGTAGACGATCGACTGAACAACCTCACGTTCCATTTCGTAGGTGAACAGTATCGAAAAGCAAACGATTGTAATGATCAAAGCAGCAATGGCCACGCAACCAGCGAATATCCTTGACGATACAACTCGACATGTTCCCCTGCATTTGCTTTCCGGTCCTAGACCCTCGGACGAGAGGTACCCTTCATCGAAATGCCTTCGCTGCCGATACGTATCCTGCATTTGTATATTGTCGCGCGAGTCGTGAAAATTCAACCGATTACTTGGCATTACCGTGCGATGACTAAACCTCACTTGCGAGCAGTACTGGACGTTTTAATCAATCTGCAAGACAGATTGATTTACTTTGATAAACACACTCACTAAACTCACAGCCGTAACGTCAAATCACGACAACAGAAGCGATGATCGGCGACAGGGACGCCGCCAAGCGGCTGGAAGTGTCGTTATTTCCAGCCGAATGGAAGGAATCGGAAGGCTGCGTTCGGACCGCCGGGTGCGAAATTCTATTCAAGAGCTTTTCGTCCGATGCACCCAAGTGCAACAGTGCATTGCCCCCAAATGCAGAATGGATGGTAGAATAAGGGAAAACGGTTCCCACGAACTCCCCTAAAGCGGGCAGTTTATGGTCCACCGAGGCTAGGTGGAAGATGTAATGTGAGGAGAGGGTCTCATTTGGTGACTGGCGGCGGTAAGAATAAGTCGAGGAAAAAAAGACGACAGAAATTGGCTGAGAATTATTTTTTTCTTTCCACGTTATCGACGATCTGTGATCTGTGGCGGCAGGAAAAATGACAGCGTCTACGCTCGAAATCGATTTTGGCTACCAAATAGAGGATAGAGAAAGGAGTTACGACCCCGGAAGCTAAACGAAGATACCGACTGCGGGTTTAGAATTTGGGTGCGACATCAGCTCAGAAGACGGCAGCGTGGGTTTCGATCATCGATGAATTGATTGAGACGGTTTCAGTGAATACGACGAACGAGGTGAAAGCGTCGGCTCTGTGGGTCTGGAATTTGGGTGCGACATCAGCTCAGAAGACGGCAGCGTGGGTTTCGATCATCGATGAATTGTTTGAGACGTTTTAATTGAATACGACGAACGAACGAAGCGAAAGCGGCGGCTCGGCGCGAATCTCGTCAGCATTTTGGAAGCGCCTGAGACGCCCCGACGGAGCTACTTTTGGGACAGCATCCCAAGCAAGTAAGACTGTGCGACAATCCCTACGCCGAGCACGAATTTCGCCATACGACGGGACCGACGACGAAGACGACGCATCAATTGGGGGAAGCCCCGAGAGTAGATAAGGTACGTTAGCTTTTAGTTGGTAGAGTGTAGTTGGGCTAGAGGCCGCTAGGAGTGATAATTGGCGATAGGTAGTTTAGGGTGGTTAGCGACTAGCCGTGTAACATTAGGGATCGGCGCCGTAATCGGTAGATAGCAAAAGTGAATTCCTTTTTCTTTTGGTCAGAAATAAAGTGTGTAAACTTGTGTAATCGCCGGTGTATTAGTTCGTGATTAATTTCGTGGAAGGAAAAGTGATGCCCGCCCGAATTCTCGTTTCGCGGGAACGGGCTGGAAGACAGCGCGGGTTTTGAAACGAGTGGCGCCCGAATCCACCCATCTGGGTGTGAGCGAGCCGCCCGTGGCTGTCGCCCCTTTCCCCAGTAGAAGGAGAAGCGGTCGTATTACCGTCCAGGGGGGAGGTCGGTAACAACCAGCCATTTTTCAAAGAGCACTAGACGACATCTTAAGGAGTCATATTGGGAAACGCTGTCGTATTTATATCGACGATATCATAGTTTTTGGCAAAGACGATAACGAACACCTCGAGAACCTTGACATTATTCTAAACACACTCAAAAATGCCAATATTAAAATAAATCTAGATAAGTGCGAATTTCTCAAGAAGGAAGTCGAGTTTTTAGGTTTTGTTGTTAGCGTAGAGGGCATTAAAACCAACCCTAAAAAGGTGGATGCCATCGTTTCCTTTCCGCCTCCTGGAACATGGAAGGATTTGCGCTCTTTTCTTGGTATGGCGGGATACTACCGTCGATTTATCAGGGACTATGCGAAAATCGCAAAGCCCTTGACATCTCTCTTGAGAGGGGAAGATGGACGAATGTCCAAGCATGCTTCCAAAAACAAACCTATTTCTCTAGACAAGAAAAACAAACAAATTAAAAAATATTTTCATCTCTCAGGATGTGGTGCTATCCCATCCGGACTTCAAAAAGCCTTTCGAGCTAACCACCGACGCATCCAACTATGCAATCGGTGCTGTTCTATCGCAAGACAACAGACCCATTTCATTCCTGTCGAGAACGCTTCGCAAACCTGAAGACAATTACGCGACGAATTAAAAGGAGATGTTGGCGATCATATGGTCACTGAACCAACTTAGAAACTATTTATACGGATCAAGTAAGGTCAGAATCTTTGCCGATCATTAGCCACTCACATACGCCCTAAGCTCAAAAAACACCAATAGCAAATTAAAGCAATGGAAATCGATACTCGAGGAGTACGATTACGAGTTACGGTATAAACCAGGTAAGGCAAATGTTGTGGCTGACTCCCTTTCGAGACCACCCCAAATAATCAGCGATTTAGCGCCTAAAACTCTTCAAAGCCCAGAAATAAACTCCATGACTCCCACACAGCATAGCGATGAAAGCTCATCGCAAAACCTTATTCCTTCCGTAGAAACCGCAGTCATCGCCTTCAGGAACCAACTCATCCTGAAAACAGGCGATGAGAATAGTTATCAGATTTTAAACCCATTCGACGGCTACACAAGACATATAATAATACAGGCAAACTACTCCGCACGGGACGTAATCAATATCTTCAAGAGATACTTGAATCCTAACACGATAAACGGACTACTTACAGACAAACCAACCATGGGCCTCATCCAACAAATCTACCCACACCACTTTAGAGATTATAAAATCCGCTACACCCAGAAAATGGTTGAAGACATACCAAGCGAGGCAGAGCAAGAAGAAAGGATTCTACGACCCATAGAAGAGCTCACCGCAATGCAGAAGAAAACCGTCTGCAAATACTTGAAAATTTTTATTTCCCCAAAATGTCTTCTAAAATCAGGCAACTAGTGAAGCTCTGCACTATATGCAGAGAAAATAAATATGATAGGCACCCAAACAAACCGTATCTCCAGCCTACGCCTATTCCTAACTACCCAGGACACACTGTGCATATCGATATCTTTACCACCGAAAAACAGCGTGTCTTGACTGCCATAGACAAATTCACCAAGTTTGCGCAAGCAAAAGTACTCCCGTCCAAATCGTCCGATGATATTAAACGACCCCTAAGAGATATACTGTTTTTCTTCTGCATCCCAGAGAATGTGGTAATTGACAACGAAGGAGCACTTCGATCCGCGGCATTATCGTCCATGTTAGAAGATGAACTGAAGATTAACCTCTTCCGTACACCTCCATACAAAAGCGAGGTACAGGTCGAACGCTTTCACTCCACATTAATAGAGATTATGAGATGTCTGAAAAAAGAAGGACCCCCACGACCTTTCGAAGAACTGCTAGAAAGAGCGGTTAATGAATACAACTTCACTGTCCACTCCACTACAGGCAAAAAACCTGTAGAACTGTACCTTGGTAGAATCCCAAATCTCACCTCTGAAGAACTCGAAAACGCCCGCATGAGTAACATAGAAAAGCTTAAACTAAAACAGAATAAGGACGTTAAAAATCATAACAAAAACAGACAGCCAACAAAGGACTACGAGACAGGACAGGTAGTATATGTCAGACAAAATAAACGAATTGGTTCAAAGTTGAATCCAAGATATCGACAAGAAGTGATAAAAGAAAATAGAAATACAACAGTTTTAACCGAATCAGGAAAAATAATCCACAAAGATAAAATACGAAATTAATTCCCTTTTCAGATCTATTATCCACTTGGTTTCGACAACAATACAAATACTGGACTATACGAACTCCCAAATTGTTTCTTTCCATTTGGGGCAGACGAAAATAAGGGACGGAAACTACAAAATAATACACATAATAGACCTGGACCAGTACGAGCAATTTATCACAAACACGCAGACTATCCTGAATCTCCCACTAGTTCAACATCATCCTCTCTCCCGCTATCTAGCGTTCGAACTCCAACAAATTGAAACACTCGTACAAAATTTAAAACCTCGTAAAGTCAGAAGATCGCTTAACTTTATCGGCTCAGCATGGAAATGGTTGGCCGGAAATCCTGACCACGAAGATTATGTCACCATTAAAGAAAAAATAAACAATGTCTTAAAGAATAACAATAAGCAAGTTGTAATTAATCAAATGTATAATGAGCGCATTAATAAAATAACAAGAATAACTAATGAAATTGAAAAGCTATTAAAAGAAGAGAAAAGAACTGATAATAATATTGTTGTAGAAATTCAGTTTAAAATTAAATTAATTAAAGAGGAACTAAAAAACATCAATTACGCCATCCATTGGGCAAAAATGGGTATCATAAACTCACTCATTTTATCTAAGACAGAAATTAAATTAGCTACTGATACCCTTCAAAAAGAATTGTTACCATTTTCAACAATCGAAGAAGCATTAGACTTCGCTGAGATCAAAATCATTATAAATAACGCAACAATTCTATACATTATTAACATACCCATTACAAAAACAGAAATCTATGACAAGTTACTTGTTAAGCCAATCAAAAAAGGAAATTTGATAAACGACATTGTGTTTGACAACATTTTGAAGAATGAAGAAAAAGTCTATGGAATCTATAAGAATTGTAAATCCTTTAATAACCTATTCATTTGTAAAGAATCTGACATCTTAGATATAAGCGGCACAAATTGTATACCTAAATTGCTAAAAAGTTCAAATGCCACCTGCAACAAGGTAAATGACCAACATGTACCAACCATCGACGAAATTTCGCCCGGATGCCTGCTATTGAATGGATTTGTTGGACAATTAGAAGTTGAAAACTCAACGCACTACCTTAACGGCACTTACCTCGTCAAATTTCATAACACCACGATAACAATACAAGCACAAACATATTTCTCACAAGAAGTGTCTACCATTCAAGGACTCCCCGCTATATTACAGCCGCCCCCTGAAGGTAAAATACATCAAGAGCGCCTATCACTAGAGATGTTGAACGAGATACATATAAACAACACCGATAAAATCGAGATGCTGCAAACCGAAAGCAGAATACATCAATTAACATCATACGGTCTAACCGCATTATTAGCGATCACAGCATCTGCATATTTGCTTTGGAGACTTCATCTGAAAGGAGGTAATCCTGAAATAATAATAACTCCATCCATTCCAGAGATCAAATCACTGCAACCTGTAGCACCACCATCGGTTATCATTCCACCGAGCATACCGCAGCCAAGATTAAACAATCTCCCATATTTCTGACGATCGGGGACTATCGTACCCAAGAGGGGAAGAGTTAACACGCGCCCGGTCATCGACAGCGTCAGGCCATCGCCAGGTGTAAAACACCTTCACAGCAAAATTCATCGAAACTGCAAATTGCAGTCAGACGCCGCATCAGCGATTTGTAGCAAATAAATACCACTCATAATCGATTGTACTAGTTGTAAATAATATGTAATCGTAAAATAAAGACGCAAGGTTTTGGCTTGCTGGTATTTTTTTTAAAAAACTCGACGGAGTTTTATTAACTTATATATATATATATAAATATATATATATATATATATATATATATATATATATATATATATATATATATATACTTTTATATATATATATATATATATATATATATATATATATATATATATATATATATATAATATATATATATATATATATATATATATATATATATATATATACCTTTCGATTAATATATATATATATATATATATATATATATATATATATATATATTAATCCTGAGTGAATTTTCAAAACCAAAGACATGACAATTACCATAGCTGACAGCACCAATTGAGTTTTTCAACCAAATTTCTATCAAACACGGCTCAAAGTAAGGTTCCGCTACTGTGTCAATTTCATGAAAATCTAGTGAGTGAATCAGAATTCATAGGGCAAAAAGCAGTTTTTTTTGTTTGTAATTTTTCAAGATGACACCACTGGCACACAATTCAAAATCGCTTCTTTCAGACCTGGTTTTACTTAAGTCCATTGTATTCTGTAAATTTCAACTGCATCTGATCATTCGTTCATGAGTTTCCGTGAACAGAAGTTTTGATGCTAAAAATATAGGTAAATTGGGAACGGGATACCGTTCTTGTCCGACATGAAATTTCCAAAGATTTACTTTGACTGTTTAGACAAAACATAATATTTGTTAACAAGTTTGTTTTCATTTCAAGGAACGGACATTTTTTAGGAGATTCGATGGTTTGAATGTTTTCACTTTCAGTGCCTGCCGTAGCTATAGAGTTGCCAGCACGTTTATCAAAAACTACGCAAGTGTGCAACTTAACAGCATTTATATGTTCTATAAGTGAAATGGTACGCTAATGAACAATTTGAGTATATTTGCTTCATGCATATATATATATATATATATATATATATATATATATATATATATATATATATATATATATATATATATATATATATATAAGACAATCTATAAGACATTCAGAGTGGTGATAAAGAAGCAATATGTCTCGAGGTCACCCATATCCACAAATTATTCCAATACAATGAAATATCTTTCGGGGTGTAGATCAGTTGCTCGTTTTGGGGGCAGTAACTTGGCGCGCATATTTGAAAAAAAACTCTAGCGCACCTGAACCGCTAGAAAAACTAATGTTCGAAGAACAGTAGAAGAATCGTGCAGGTTTTGAGTGCATATTCCACCACATGCGCTGCTTATTAGGCCAAATTGTTTCAAATGCCACGTTTTACTTTTGTCTCAAGAATGCATTATAACTCATATGGTAGAAGGTTTCAGATATTACCACTGGCATGAATTTCAACGTTTATGAGAACAAAACACGGGTTAATTATATTCGTTATCAGTTGCTTATTTCACAAAATTTTGAAAGCAGCATCTCATATAATATCAATGAAGAAAATGCTCAGTGCCTACAGCACTGAAACTGAAGTTGGAGTTTGGGGCTGCGATCCGAAAAATTTGCAGAACTTTGGGAATTGAAACATCGGTTATTTATTTTCATTGTAAATGTTTCCGGTATGAATACTAACTGTAAGCATTTATTGATACAAAAGTAGCACAACCGACTCGTGCTGGCAACCTTCTGCCAGTATCAAAGCCAAGAATATATCAAATCTGCTTCACGTTGTTATATAACATTTGAAATTATAGGAGTATAAAGAAATTTAGGGTTACCCGCAGAGAGTTTTTTCAAATAATCGAAAGCTTAATATTTGCTGTTTATTGTCACAACAATATCATTACCAATTGAAAATTCTACGATAAAACCGCTTAATAAAGATATTGCAAACAAACACAAAACCAACAATAGCTGGCAACCCTATCATGGCTTTCCAACTAAATTTGGCCTGAATAATGTTTATAATAGGTTCCAGTAATTGTATGAAATTCGTCTTGATTTCATGACTGCACTGGAAGTTATAGGGCAAAAAGTTGTATTTTCCTGAGCGAATTTTCAAAACCAAAGACACACAAATTACCATAGCTGGCAGCACCAATCGCATTTTTCAACCAAATTTCTATCAAACAGAGTTTAGAGTAAGGTTCAGCTAATGTGTCAATTTCATGAAAATTTGGTAACTTATTCACATTTCATAGGGCAAAAAGCATTTTTTTTTCTTTGTAATTTTTCAAGATGGCACCACTGGCACAGAGTTGCCTCCAATTCAAAATCGCTTCTATCAGACCTGGCCCTCCTTAAGTCCAATGTATTCTGTAAATTTCAATTCTATCTGATTATTGATTCGTGAGTTCCCGTGAACATAAGTTTTTGAAGCTAAAAATATAGGTTAACTGAGAAAGGGTTACCGTTCTTGTCCGACATGAAATTTCCAAAGTTTTACTTTGACTGTGAAGATTAAGCATAAGATTTGTATACAGATTTGTTTCATTGTAGAAACGGACATTTTTTAGGATTTTCGATGGTTTGAATATTTTCACTTCCAAATTTTTTTTTTTTTCAAATTTAAGACACCAAAATTATCATAGCTGGCAGCTCCAACCGAATTTTTCGACCAAATTTCTACCACACGTGGTTTGAAGTAAGATGCACCTACGGTGTAAATTTCGTCAAAATCGAACCATTCAATCAGAATTTATAGGGCTAAAAGCAGTTATCTTTTTTAGTGATTTTTCAAGGTGGCACCACTGGCACAGAATCACCCGTATTTCAAAATCACTTCTATCAGACCTGGTCCTATATAGGACCAATACATTCTGCAAATTTTAATTAGTTCTGCTCATCGGATCGTGAGTTTCCGTGAACAGAAATTTTTGATGCTAAAAATATAGGTAAATTGGGCAAGGGTTACCAGGCGTGCCCGTTATACCATCTCAAATTTATTTTACTGTCTATGTAAACAAAGCACAAGATTTACATATGAGTGGCTTTTTTTTGAAGAAGTGGCATTTTTCCAAGAGAGACGATGATTTGGAGGTTTTCACTTTCAGTGCCTGCCCTAGCTACAGGGTTGCCAGCACGCTCATTAAAACGTACATTAATCTACAACTAAATCAAATAAACATGTCCTGAAAATTTCGTAATCATGGAATAGCTCTGTCAAAAGTTATCGCAATTTAAAAATTTTCAAATTTTCCCGTTCTCATTTTAGGCACCCAGCGCACACATGGGGTTAAAAAATTCCAAAACGATATCTGATTCACATGTAAAACAGGTTCGAAATTTATTTCATTAACTTAAATTTTGCAAAAATTATTTGTGTACGGAATAATAGGTATATTAAAAAAATCACTAAAATGGCCGCCGGCGCCAAAGGGTTAAAGATTATTAACTTTTTGTGAGACCTGGCACTATTCTGCATATACAGTAATGTGTCCTGAAAATTTCAGCTCAATCGGATGGCGCGTTCCTGAGATTTTTTCACTGAAATTTTTTGATGAGAAGATATATAGATATATATATATATATATATATATATATATATATATATATATATATATATATATATATATATATATATATATATAAATATATATATATATATATATATATATATATATATATATATATATATATATATATATATATATATATATATATATATATATATATAGAAATATGAATTTTTGGCCAAAGTGATTTTAATACTAATGTTCTTCTTCGAACATTAGTAAAAAGGAAAATATTAAAATTCAAGGAACAATATGCGTATATTTAAAATTTGAAGGTAATCTGCATTCTACATCGTGGTCGGTCATTGTTCGTCAGTATTAATATTTGTCAATAAATTGAAATATATGGCTTCTCAAGTAAAAATTAGTCATTAAATTAAAATAATTGCTTCTTAAAAGTAGAACGAAATGAATCTTATTGTTGAATTGTTCAAGAACTATAAATTATTATATTGCAACATTTTCATTAATTGCATTAACGCTATTTAACCACTGTATGCAGATTACTGAGAAAATTATTATCATTTCATTACGTTTGCTTACAATGATAAATCTGAACTTTTGTATGCAAATGAGGTGCTAAATTTTCGACTACCTCCCTCTTCCTTTTCAACCGGGCTTGGGACCGGCTTCGGCGGAATTAAGGCAAAATGAAAATTTTTTTAGGCTCTTTTTATTTACATGAATTCATTCTTCTAAAATTAACTAGAATTTATGATAGTCGAAACCATACCATTTTAATAAGTTTCTTATTTTAGCATATGTTATAATAGTAAACAACACAAATTTTCCCAAAAATTATAATTTTTTCTTAGTAAATGTACGCTACTAATAATCGCAGATTTTTTTTATGCACAAATTTTATTTAGTTCGTTCGACATTTTCTTTGAATTTTTCAAACTAAAATCAGTTGGCCTTTGAATGAACTTCTAAGCCTACTTCATTGGCATTTCCGCCATTTTGGAATTCAAGAGAAACTGTCAAACGCCCAGGTGTCAGATTCGTGGGCCACCAGCCGAGCACTTGAGTCCGCTTCGCACAATTGCACTAAAATTACTCGTTTTCGGCCACGCCAAGTACCCGAATCTACTTAATTTGGATTACAGACTTTATCATAAGGTAAATGGTAAGTACTTACCTGTAGAAAGTTCACCGAGGCAGGCAGGAGCGCGTATTTTTTGAACAACACTTCACTTCACAATTCGTTGCCGGTGTTTTGCTAGAAATTGAAGGTGTCACTGTCACTTTTAACCGTATCTTATACTTCTTATGACTTTTTAGACTTCTCAGCACTCGCGTCGTTAAATTAGTTTTGAAAACGCAGTTTGTTCCAGCTAATTTAATCTAAAAACCAATAGCATTCTTGAAAATTGTTTGGTTTGTTTGTGTGTTCGATTTGACATTGACTCCTGGGTACTTGACAGCACCCCGTAAAGATTGAGAGGTGAAGGCAAGGGGGAGAAGAATGCTCCAGACACACACCTACAGGCGTTTACACGGATACCGCCACTCTAATGTCTTATACCTCTATTGCTTGATGTGCAATAGCTGCCAATAGTGGCTACCACAACGCCTGGCAATATATAAAAAAAAATATTTTGGATGTGAAGTGAAATTTTCTTGGATGAGATTTTTATGTAAAAACTCTCCTCTCAGAACAATCTCAACTTCTGCGTAGCGGATTCAAACGCCCCTACTAGCGTCAGCTGAGATGTGTTCGGATTAATGGAAAAAAAGACGATGTTTTCTTGAAAAGTCTTTTTGGTCGCCGACCAGTTTGGCTTACCGGAAAAGTCTGATTTATTCAAACAAATTTCTCCTATATATACCGTACATTTGAATTAGTCAGTGTGTGGATCGGTCTTTCAAAAATAAAAATTATTTTACTTTGTTTCGCGTTTCGCCCGCTCAGAGGGGGATGTCGCTGTTGTCAGTGAGTGGATTAAATTGTTGACATTTGTCAGTTTTACATGTCAAAAATCGTGCACAACACCATCTCCTTTTGGGAAGAAAATTTTTTTTTTCTTGTTGGAAACAAAAAAATTTTTTTATTCAAATCCATACATTTTTACAATTTTCGTACAATTTTGATCAAATTATTTCCATTGCGTTCTTTATATTATAAAACTCATGATTCAATTAAGATAGCTAACAATAGATACATATATATTTTTTTTTTTGCTTTTGTTTTTTGTTATTCAATATATGATAATTTTTACTAAATATAATTTTGATTACATGTTTTTTGTTTTGTTTTTGATGATTTGAACACATTTCATTTGCTAGGATAACTATCTGAATTTGTTTGCATATTTTACTAATTTTCGAAGAAAATTAGTATTAAACTCGTTTCGCCGAAAATTCATATTTCTTTATATATATATATATATATATATATATATATATATATATATATATATATATATATATATATATATATACATATATATATATATATATATATATATATATATATATATATATATATATATATATATATATATATATGTATTTATATATATATATATATATATATATATATATATATATATATATATATATATATATATATATATATATATGTATATATATATATACATATACTATATCACCAAAATGATTTTCCTAGATAATTTCTGGAGTGGCCAATCCGATTGAGCTGAAATTTTCGAAGGACGTAGACGTATTTAGTAAGTAGGTCTATGACTTGCTAGAATTCAGATATCTTAAACCTTTTGGCGGCGCTTTAGTGAATTTTCAGGCACTCCTATATTTCCAAGCAGTGTAAAGTTTTGTTAAAACAAATGTTTGGGAATAAAAACTTATTATGTTTTAAGCTTGTTTATGTTAAAATGTTGCAAATTTTGAGCTGTGTGTGGGTGCAGCATGACTAAAAGTAGGCAAGGATTTTTTTTCAAATTTTGATTTGTCATTACTTCTAAGAAAAACAATGGATCATAGTGAAATTTGCAGAACGTATTAATGTTGACCAAAAATTTAGCACACGTGAATTTGCAAGATAGTGCGGGTAACCCTGTAGCTACGGCAGGCTCCTGAAAAAAAACCTTCAAACCATTGAATTTCCTGAAAAAATTTTGATTTTTGACAAAAAATCAAATCGTTGATAAACTTTTACCTTTGTCCATCGTTTCCAATTGAAATTTTCAAAATTCCGATTTGCACAAGAACGGCAACCCATCACCAAATTACCTCTATTTTCAACACTCGAAAGTTCTGTTCACGAGAACTGACGACCAGATCATCCGATCATAGTGAAATTTACAGGACATGTTGGTGTTAGCTAGGATCAAGTCTGATAGAAGTGATTTTGAAATGTGGACAACCCTGTGCCAGTGGTACCATATTGAAAAATCACTGAGAAAAAAACCCGGTTTTTGGCCTATAACTTCCGATTCATCAGATTTGGACAAGATTCATACAGTACTTGAATCTTACCTTAGGTAACATTTGATGAAAATTTGGCTGAAAAATTAAAATAAAGTGGCCAGCTATGGTGATTTTTGTCTCTTAAATCTTGCAAATTTGCTCAGAGAAATAAAGCTTTTTTCCCTATTACTTCCGGTCCAATGTAGAAATCAAAACGAAATTCACGCAGTAAATGGAACTTAATGTGAGCCAAATGTCGTAGGAATTTCGTACAAAAATCATGAAGGAGCTGCCAGCTATGACCATATTTGTAATTTTGTTTAATTTCATTACTGAGCGATTGAAGAAAGATGGAGGGGAAAGAGCATTGCTATTTGCAGTGACAGTCAAGCTGCACTGATGGCGCTGTGTAGACCCCTGACAAACTCGAAAATTGTCCAAGAGTGCAGAGCACGATTGAACTCTGTCGCCAGATTCAATAGGGTGCATCTGCTCTGGGTACCGGGGCACTGTGGTGTTGAGGGGAATGAAATTGCTGACGTCATTGCGAAGCAAGGTTCGGGACTTCCACTACAGTGCCCTGAACCCACCTTGGGTATGCCGACCGCATCTGCACGTGCTATTCTTCGAAAGTGGGTAGATGATGCTCACAAAGATAGATGGATGACTGCTGGTGTGGCCAGGCACACGAAGGTCTTCCTTTCAGAACCCAACCATGTGACTGCGGGATTCTTGCTCAATAAGAGCAGGAAAGTTTGCAGGGCCATGGTGGGTATTCTGACTGGATACAACTGCCTAGGAGGACATATGTACCGAATAGGTGTTGTACAGGATGACCTCTGTTCATCCTGTCTAGCGGAGGCTGACTCTGCGGAGCATTTGCTCCGTGAATGCCCAGCGTTTGCGCGTCTCAGATATCAATACTTTGGCTGGGATGTTGCACGCATGCAGACGATAGCCTCTTTTGCCCTATCAGTGATCCTAGACTTTGTCAAGAAGTCTGGGAAACTATGGTAGGCAGGTGGAAATCAGTACAATGGGTCCTTTGGCCTGAGTGCTTAGAGGTGCCAATGCGCCTCTCATCCAACTCACACACACACACACACACACTGAGTGATTATGTCATTAAATTTGCAAATGGAAATGATCCTGCAATGAAAATTAACAACAAATACTAATGCTTTAAAAATTTGGCAAGTTTTGAGGGTGATAACCCTTAAATTCTTTTCACCCGTATAACTTCCAGCGCATTGATTCAATCGAAACGAAATTTACTGGTTGGGTTGAACTTAACGTGAAGCAGATTTGGTACGTATTTTGCTTAGCTGCAGACACAGATTAACCAGCATTAGCCATTCCCGTAAATATTGCACCGAAATTATGTTCTCATATGCAAAGCATTTGCAATAAAAATAAGGAATCAATTTTTAAATTTTCTGAGTTTTGAATATTTTTCGGATGGCAGCCTCAATCAACGTTTAACCGCTGAAACTTTCGATGAAATCCTGCGATGAGAACGAAATTCAAAGGATAAGTTGATTTGAGTATGAGCTTATTGTGGTAAACTTATTGTTGCTTCGTTCGGAAAGTGTTGCCAACACTGAACATTTTCATCATTTGTGTTATAGTTGAGTTTTGTTGCTTTGGAAAAGGAATGGTTGATATGATTCTACAAAACAGTGTATTACGTCTTTCCCCACTTTTTTGTCACTCAAGGGGCTCAACCAGTGTAACAGCAAAAAAATAAGGCGATTTTCGGGTATTTTTTAAATAAAAAGTTCTGCACTGATTGTTTTGAAATTTTCTGAGTATATTGATACATAATTACAGTATATTTACAATTTTTTTCAAATGAAAATCTTCTATTTTCTTTTACATATGCACTATCTCTCGGAGGACAAAAAAAAAAGTTTCCGCACTGCTGCCCTTGTTGCGGTCTTTACAGTGCCTGAAATAAAATCAAACAAAAAAAGCGTTAAAGTAGATAATATCACCTATTGATTGAAGCAGAAATGTGGGATAAAAATTAAATCCAAAAAAAATTATGCAGCTTTGAAAATTTTTTTTACAATTTAGCTTAAATATCTAATGGTATTTTCTTTAGCAAATTAACAGTTTTCATCCAACTAAAATATCAGAGGTTCATTGAATACTTAAAACAACAAAACAAGATTTGAGTCGACTGGATAATTATTTTTCAAGTTACAGTGGCAGCAAATTTAGAAAACGCTATTTTGAGAAAAACCCGTTTTAAGAAAAAAATACTGATCTCACATTTATAAAACGATAAATATCATACCTAATCCTAATCTGCTATTCCAGGCCCGTATAATTCACCTTCCTCTTCTTCAAAAAGCTGCTGTTGGTTTGCTGCAGCTCTCCTTCGAGCTGTACGAGCCTCTTGTTGGGCTGCCTCATGCCTCATTAAACTCGTTTCGCCGAAAATTCATATTTCTTTATATATATATATATATATATATATATATATATATATATATATATATATATATATATATATATATATATATATATATATATATATATATATATATGTATTTATATATATATATATATATATATATATATATATATATATATATATATATATATATATATGTATATATATATATATATACATATACTATATCACCAAAATGATTTTCCTAGATAATTTCTGGAGTGGCCAATCCGATTGAGCTGAAATTTTCGAAGGACGTAGACGTATTTAGTAAGTAGGTCTATGACTTGCTAGAATTCAGATATCTTAAACCTTTTGGCGGCGCTTTAGTGAATTTTCAGGCACTCCTATATTTCCAAGCAGTGTAAAGTTTTGTTAAAACAAATGTTTGGGAATAAAAACTTATTATGTTTTAAGCTTGTTTATGTTAAAATGTTGCAAATTTTGAGCTGTGTGTGGGTGCAGCATGACTAAAAGTAGGCAAGGATTTTTTTTCAAATTTTGATTTGTCATTACTTCTAAGAAAAACAATGGATCATAGTGAAATTTGCAGAACGTATTAATGTTGACCAAAAATTTAGCACACGTGAATTTGCAAGATAGTGCGGGTAACCCTGTAGCTACGGCAGGCTCCTGAAAAAAAACCTTCAAACCATTGAATTTCCTGAAAAATTTTTGATTTTTGACAAAAAATCAAATCGTTGATAAACTTTTACCTTTGTCCATCGTTTCCAATTGAAATTTTCAAAATTCCGATTTGCACAAGAACGGCAACCCATCACCAAATTACCTCTATTTTCAACACTCGAAAGTTCTGTTCACGAGAACTGACGACCAGATCATCCGATCATAGTGAAATTTACAGGACATGTTGGTGTTAGCTAGGATCAAGTCTGATAGAAGTGATTTTGAAATGTGGACAACCCTGTGCCAGTGGTACCATATTGAAAAATCACTGAGAAAAAAACCCGGTTTTTGGCCTATAACTTCCGATTCATCAGATTTGGACAAGATTCATACAGTACTTGAATCTTACCTTAGGTAACATTTGATGAAAATTTGGCTGAAAAATTAAAATAAAGTGGCCAGCTATGGTGATTTTTGTCTCTTAAATCTTGCAAATTTGCTCAGAGAAATAAAGCTTTTTTCCCTATTACTTCCGGTCCAATGTAGAAATCAAAACGAAATTCACGCAGTAAATGGAACTTAATGTGAGCCAAATGTCGTAGGAATTTCGTACAAAAATCATGAAGGAGCTGCCAGCTATGACCATATTTGTAATTTTGTTTAATTTCATTACTGAGCGATTGAAGAAAGATGGAGGGGAAAGAGCATTGCTATTTGCAGTGACAGTCAAGCTGCACTGATGGCGCTGTGTAGACCCCTGACAAACTCGAAAATTGTCCAAGAGTGCAGAGCACGATTGAACTCTGTCGCCAGATTCAATAGGGTGCATCTGCTCTGGGTACCGGGGCACTGTGGTGTTGAGGGGAATGAAATTGCTGACGTCATTGCGAAGCAAGGTTCGGGACTTCCACTACAGTGCCCTGAACCCACCTTGGGTGTGCCGACCGCATCTGCACGTGCTATTCTTCGAAAGTGGGTAGATGATGCTCACAAAGATAGATGGATGACTGCTGGTGTGGCCAGGCACACGAAGGTCTTCCTTTCAGAACCCAACCATGTGACTGCGGGATTCTTGCTCAATAAGAGCAGGAAAGTTTGCAGGGCCATGGTGGATATTCTGACTGGATACAACTGCCTAGGAGGACATATGTACCGAATAGGTGTTGTACAGGATGACCTCTGTTCATCCTGTCTAGCGGAGGCTGACTCTGCGGAGCATTTGCTCTGTGAATGCCCAGCGTTTGCGCGTCTCAGATATCAATGCTTTGGCTGGGATGTTGCACGCATGCAGACGATAGCCTCTTTTGCCCTATCAGTGATCCTAGACTTTGTCAAGAAGTCTGGGAAACTATGGTAGGCAGGTGGAAATCAGTACAATGGGTCCTTTGGCCTGAGTGCTTAGAGGTGCCAATGCGCCTCTCATCCAACTCACACACACACACACACACACACTGAGTGATTATGTCATTAAATTTGCAAATGGAAATGATCCTGCAATGAAAATTAACAACAAATACTAATGCTTTAAAAATTTGGCAAGTTTTGAGGGTGATAACCCTTAAATTCTTTTCACCCGTATAACTTCCAGCGCATTGATTCAATCGAAACGAAATTTACTGGTTGGGTTGAACTTAACGTGAAGCAGATTTGGTACGTATTTTGCTTAGCTGCAGACACAGATTAACCAGCATTAGCCATTCCCGTAAATATTGCACCGAAATTATGTTCTCATATGCAAAGCATTTGCAATAAAAATAAGGAATCAATTTTTAAATTTTCTGAGTTTTGAATATTTTTCGGATGGCAGCCTCAATCAACGTTTAACCGCTGAAACTTTCGATGAAATCCTGCGATGAGAACGAAATTCAAAGGATAAGTTGATTTGAGTATGAGCTTATTGTGGTAAACTTATTGTTGCTTCGTTCGGAAAGTGTTGCCAACACTGAACATTTTCATCATTTGTGTTATAGTTGAGTTTTGTTGCTTTGGAAAAGGAATGGTTGATATGATTCTACAAAACAGTGTATTACGTCTTTCCCCACTTTTTTGTCACTCAAGGGGCTCAACCAGTGTAACAGCAAAAAAATAAGGCGATTTTCGGGTATTTTTTAAATAAAAAGTTCTGCACTGATTGTTTTGAAATTTTCTGAGTATATTGATACATAATTACAGTATATTTACAATTTTTTTCAAATGAAAATCTTCTATTTTCTTTTACATATGCACTATCTCTCGGAGGACAAAAAAAAAAGTTTCCGCACTGCTGCCCTTGTTGCGGTCTTTACAGTGCCTGAAATAAAATCAAACAAAAAAAGCGTTAAAGTAGATAATATCACCTATTGATTGAAGCAGAAATGTGGGATAAAAATTAAATCCAAAAAAAATTATGCAGCTTTGAAAATTTTTTTTACAATTTAGCTTAAATATCTAATGGTATTTTCTTTAGCAAATTAACAGTTTTCATCCAACTAAAATATCAGAGGTTCATTGAATACTTAAAACAACAAAACAAGATTTGAGTCGACTGGATAATTATTTTTCAAGTTACAGTGGCAGCAAATTTAGAAAACGCTATTTTGAGAAAAACCCGTTTTAAGAAAAAAATACTGATCTCACATTTATAAAACGATAAATATCATACCTAATCCTAATCTGCTATTCCAGGCCCGTATAATTCACCTTCCTCTTCTTCAAAAAGCTGCTGTTGGTTTGCTGCAGCTCTCCTTCGAGCTGTACGAGCCTCTTGTTGGGCTGCCTCATGCCTCATTAAACTCGTTTCGCCGAAAATTCATATTTCTTTATATATATATATATATATATATATATATATATATATATATATATATATATATATATATATATATATATATATATATATATATATATATATATATATATATATGTATTTATATATATATATATATATATATATATATATATATATATATATATATATATATATATGTATATATATATATATATACATATACTATATCACCAAAATGATTTTCCTAGATAATTTCTGGAGTGGCCAATCCGATTGAGCTGAAATTTTCGAAGGACGTAGACGTATTTAGTAAGTAGGTCTATGACTTGCTAGAATTCAGATATCTTAAACCTTTTGGCGGCGCTTTAGTGAATTTTCAGGCACTCCTATATTTCCAAGCAGTGTAAAGTTTTGTTAAAACAAATGTTTGGGAATAAAAACTTATTATGTTTTAAGCTTGTTTATGTTAAAATGTTGCAAATTTTGAGCTGTGTGTGGGTGCAGCATGACTAAAAGTAGGCAAGGATTTTTTTTCAAATTTTGATTTGTCATTACTTCTAAGAAAAACAATGGATCATAGTGAAATTTGCAGAACTTATTAATGTTGACCAAAAATTTAGCACACGTGAATTTGCAAGATAGTGCGGGTAACCCTGTAGCTACGGCAGGCTCCTGAAAAAAACCTTCAAACCATTGAATTTCCTGAAAAATTTTTGATTTTTGACAAAAAATCAAATCGTTGATAAACTTTTACCTTTGTCCATCGTTTCCAATTGAAATTTTCAAAATTCCGATTTGCACAAGAACGGCAACCCATCACCAAATTACCTCTATTTTCAACACTCGAAAGTTCTGTTCACGAGAACTGACGACCAGATCATCCGATCATAGTGAAATTTACAGGACATGTTGGTGTTAGCTAGGATCAAGTCTGATAGAAGTGATTTTGAAATGTGGACAACCCTGTGCCAGTGGTACCATATTGAAAAATCACTGAGAAAAAAACCCGGTTTTTGGCCTATAACTTCCGATTCATCAGATTTGGACAAGATTCATACAGTACTTGAATCTTACCTTAGGTAACATTTGATGAAAATTTGGCTGAAAAATTAAAATAAAGTGGCCAGCTATGGTGATTTTTGTCTCTTAAATCTTGCAAATTTGCTCAGAGAAATAAAGCTTTTTTCCCTATTACTTCCGGTCCAATGTAGAAATCAAAACGAAATTCACGCAGTAAATGGAACTTAATGTGAGCCAAATGTCGTAGGAATTTCGTACAAAAATCATGAAGGAGCTGCCAGCTATGACCATATTTGTAATTTTGTTTAATTTCATTACTGAGCGATTGAAGAAAGATGGAGGGGAAAGAGCATTGCTATTTGCAGTGACAGTCAAGCTGCACTGATGGCGCTGTGTAGACCCCTGACAAACTCGAAAATTGTCCAAGAGTGCAGAGCACGATTGAACTCTGTCGCCAGATTCAATAGGGTGCATCTGCTCTGGGTACCGGGGCACTGTGGTGTTGAGGGGAATGAAATTGCTGACGTCATTGCGAAGCAAGGTTCGGGACTTCCACTACAGTGCCCTGAACCCACCTTGGGTGTGCCGACCGCATCTGCACGTGCTATTCTTCGAAAGTGGGTAGATGATGCTCACAAAGATAGATGGATGACTGCTGGTGTGGCCAGGCACACGAAGGTCTTCCTTTCAGAACCCAACCATGTGACTGCGGGATTCTTGCTCAATAAGAGCAGGAAAGTTTGCAGGGCCATGGTGGGTATTCTGACTGGATACAACTGCCTAGGAGGACATATGTACCGAATAGGTGTTGTACAGGATGACCTCTGTTCATCCTGTCTAGCGGAGGCTGACTCTGCGGAGCATTTGCTCTGTGAATGCCCAGCGTTTGCGCGTCTCAGATATCAATGCTTTGGCTGGGATGTTGCACGCATGCAGACGATAGCCTCTTTTGCCCTATCAGTGATCCTAGACTTTGTCAAGAAGTCTGGGAAACTATGGTAGGCAGGTGGAAATCAGTACAATGGGTCCTTTGGCCTGAGTGCTTAGAGGTGCCAATGCGCCTCTCATCCAACTCACACACACACACACACACACACACTGAGTGATTATGTCATTAAATTTGCAAATGGAAATGATCCTGCAATGAAAATTAACAACAAATACTAATGCTTTAAAAATTTGGCAAGTTTTGAGGGTGATAACCCTTAAATTCTTTTCACCCGTATAACTTCCAGCGCATTGATTCAATCGAAACGAAATTTACTGGTTGGGTTGAACTTAACGTGAAGCAGATTTGGTACGTATTTTGCTTAGCTGCAGACACAGATTAACCAGCATTAGCCATTCCCGTAAATATTGCACCGAAATTATGTTCTCATATGCCAAGCATTTGCAATAAAAATAAGGAATCAATTTTTAAATTTTCTGAGTTTTGAATATTTTTCGGATGGCAGCCTCAATCAACGTTTAACCGCTGAAACTTTCGATGAAATCCTGCGATGAGAACGAAATTCAAAGGATAAGTTGATTTGAGTATGAGCTTATTGTGGTAAACTTATTGTTGCTTCGTTCGGAAAGTGTTGCCAACACTGAACATTTTCATCATTTGTGTTATAGTTGAGTTTTGTTGCTTTGGAAAAGGAATGGTTGATATGATTCTACAAAACAGTGTATTACGTCTTTCCCCACTTTTTTGTCACTCAAGGGGCTCAACCAGTGTAACAGCAAAAAAATAAGGCGATTTTCGGGTATTTTTTAAATAAAAAGTTCTGCACTGATTGTTTTGAAATTTTCTGAGTATATTGATACATAATTACAGTATATTTACAATTTTTTTCAAATGAAAATCTTCTATTTTCTTTTACATATGCACTATCTCTCGGAGGACAAAAAAAAAAGTTTCCGCACTGCTGCCCTTGTTGCGGTCTTTACAGTGCCTGAAATAAAATCAAACAAAAAAAGCGTTAAAGTAGATAATATCACCTATTGATTGAAGCAGAAATGTGGGATAAAAATTAAATCCAAAAAAAATTATGCAGCTTTGAAAATTTTTTTTACAATTTAGCTTAAATATCTAATGGTATTTTCTTTAGCAAATTAACAGTTTTCATCCAACTAAAATATCGGAGGTTCATTGAATACTTAAAACAACAAAACAAGATTTGAGTCGACTGGATAATTATTTTTCAAGTTACAGTGGCAGCAAATTTAGAAAACGCTATTTTGAGAAAAACCCGTTTTAAGAAAAAAATACTGATCTCACATTTATAAAACGATAAATATCATACCTAATCCTAATCTGCTATTCCAGGCCCGTATAATTCACCTTCCTCTTCTTCAAAAAGCTGCTGTTGGTTTGCTGCAGCTCTCCTTCGAGCTGTACGAGCCTCTTGTTGGGCTGCCTCATGCCGGTACTCTGCTATGCGAAGCCTCGTTTCGTCTCGTTGATCGGCATAATTACTTGCTGCATGTCCGATCGTCACTCCCATGACACTGAATATCCTTAAGATGGATGAAAATCCATCATTGAATATTACAGTAGCAAGGTAATTCGCTATTTCAACTGTTTTTAAGCCGCTATGAAGGTGCTTCGGAGCAAAATGCCAGAGCAAGCCATTGTAACTCTCGTTGTTGTTCTGAGTGTTATTCCCTTGACATCTATCGAGCAACTCACGTCTACTCAAGTCTTCGTATATTGGCTTAAGAATTTTTTGAACCTTTGGGTCAATTGGAAAATAATCATGCTTGAACTTTCGCATGTTCTGTCCCTGAGCCTCAGCAACACGATAAGCACACCAGCTTTCAGCACCTTCTGGGCAGTTTCCATGGTTTGGATTTTTATCACTAGAACTCAAATGATAGAATGTAGCCCAGATTTCTTTTTCCATTTCATCAACATTATCTTGGTGTCTTGTGATCGCTAGGCCATAGTATTTTTGAAGTCTATTGATCAGCTTATCTGATAATTTGACTGTATTTTTACTCTTTCCTCCCAAACCTTTGTTTAGTTTTTTCGCGTTACGGCATCGAGTTCCCATTCTTTTTTTAACATGTAAAAGACACTCAAGTTTTTCTACGGGGACATCGTATGGATCTAACGTTAGTAGTCCTGTATATGTGGCACTATCACCATCGCCAATATACCGCGTATATTTCACACCGTATTTTTCAATCGAGCTTCCGAACATTTCCTTTACACTATCGACTTCCATTTTTGAAGCTGAGCCAGAGCGATTTATATCGCAATCATCATGCTGCGAAAGCCATTCTTCGTACTCTTCAGGTTCTGTTTCTTTCTTTCTCTCCCAGTATATACATTTTTGACAGAATGTAGATTTTACACGTGTATCGATGATCTTTTTGCAATACTTTCCTACAAGAGTTATTACGCCCAAACGTGAAGTATGACCACGTTTTTTCCACGTGCCATCCCCAGAAACCGTCAAATTCGTTTCTGAGTTTTCAGATTCTGATGTCAGCTTTCGCTCTTCTTCAACGGCTTTTTTAACGGATAATTTATAAACCGATTCAGCTGCTTTCCAAAAATTTTCGAAACAGCCAGCGTAAGTGACGTTATTGAATTTGCTCAGTAGATCCATCAAACCACAGAATAAATTCAAACCATTTATTCCGATACCTAGAAGCCGCATCACACCTACTATACGTCTATTCACTTCGATTGCATTTCCAATCATTGGTCCAGAATTTATGTACGATACACCGCACTCACACACAACAACAATCTTGAAACCTAAACCTCTTGGATTTGTTTGTTTGAAAGTAACATTTTTCACACAAGTTTTGCACATCACTAGGTTGCTAATAGCAGTAAAAACCGTCAAAAACTGAATGATACAATAGCCATGAGCAGGATCAATAAGGATTTCTTCATCGCTAGAATGTAAGAGATTTCCAGAAGCCGTACTTGTATTTGCCGTGGACTGCTCGAACGTATGTTGATTTCCAGCAAATTTTCTTTTTTCCGATCTCGATCTATGCGCAGGTTTAGCATGATTACCTTTGTGGAAAGTATCACTAGATTTCTCACTCATTTTCACTAATGTTCAATTCGCGATAGCCCGTTGCGCTCTATACAAAGTTTACGAGGGAACTAAATAAATCGTTCAATTTAAAAACGTTAATCTGCTTCAAAAGAAGTAATATCAGCAACAGTTTACAAACAATTTCACAGGTAACCATCTACGGACATAAATTGTTGTATTCAAATGCCGATGGGAGGGTCCCTAGCTTCATAATAATACCCACAAGGCTGTCAAAGCCCAAGCAATAGCTCAGGTAGAAACTGGCTTACATGACTTGACTCACGCGTTTTGTAAATACTCCGAAACTGTTTCAGTCACGTATCTGAAATTTTAGTATGTTTTTCTTAAAGGTATAGACAATCGAAAAATACAAAAAAAAATTTTTGATTTCTTGAAAGTTTCACACTGGTTGAGCCCCTCAAAGACAATTTCTTCGAAAATTAGTTTTTCTTTACATGTATACTTTTTGTTGCTTATTTAGTATTGTCTTACAATAATAATGATGCTCATATTCAAATATATTTATCTAGTCATTTCAAATTAGTGGTGTATATAATTTTTAACAGATTGTTGTGGTGTTTCTTACATCTTCCATTTATTAATACATTGGTATTCACACCATTTCTTTCTAGTATTTCATATGGTCCGTGATATGTATTCTGTAATTTTTACTAATGTTCGAAGAACATTAGTATTAAAATCGATTCAGCCAAACATTCATATTTCCATATATATATATATATATATATATATATATATATATATATATATATATATATATATATATATATATATATATATATATATATATATATATATATATATATATATATATATATATATATATATATATATATATATATATATATATATATATATATATATATATATATATATATATATATATATATATATATATATATATATATATATATATATATATATATACATATATATATATATATATATATATATATATATATATATATATAAATATATATATATATATATATATATATATATATATATATATATATATATATACATATATATATGTATATATATATATTATATATCATCAAAAAATTTCAGTGAGATAATATCGGGAACGCGCCATCCGATTGAGCTGAAACTTTCAGAATACATTAATGTATATGCAGAATAGGTCCGGGTTTCACTAAATGTCAATTATCTTTAACCCTTTGGCGCCGGCAACCATTTAAGTGATATTTTTAATATACCTATTATTCCGTACACAAATAGTTTTTGCAAGACTAAAGTTGACGAAATAAATTTCGAACGTGTTTTACATGTGAATCAGATAATGTTTTGGAATTTTTTAACCACATGTGTGCGCTGGGTGCCTAAAAAGAGAACGGGAAAATTTGAAAAATTTTAAATTGCGATAACTTTTGACAGAGCTATTCAGTCATTTCGAAGTTTTCAGAACATATTGGTATTCTTTAGTTGTAGATTTGTATAGCTTTTAATGAGCGTGCTGGCAACCCTAAAGCTAGAGCAGGCCCTGAAAGTGAAAACCTTCAAATCATCGTCTCTCTTGAAAAAATTCCGCTTCTTCAAAAAAAAGCCACTCATATGTAAACCTTGTGCTTTGTTTACATAGACAAAAAAAATTTGATATGGTATAACGGGCACGCCTGGTAACGCTTGTCCAATTTACCTATATTTTTAGCATCAAAAACTTCTGTTCACGGAAACTCACGATCCAAGAAGCACAATTAATTAAAATTGGCAGAATGTATTGGTCTTAAATAGGGCCAGGTGTGATAGAAGTGATTTTGAAATGCGGGAGATTCTGTGCCAGTGGTGCCATCTAGAAAAATTACTAAAAAATATAACTGCTTTTAGCCCTATAAATTCTGATGCTATCGTTCAATTTTGGCAAAATTCACAAAAATTCGGGTGGAGCTGCCAGCTATGATAATTTTGGTGTCTTAAATTTGAAAAAATAAAAATTTGGAAGTGAAAACATTCAAACCATCGAATATCCTAAAAAATGTCCATTTCTTACAATAAAATCAATCTGTATACAAATCTTATGCTTTATCGACACGTTCAAAGTAAAATTTGGGAAATTTCATGTCGGGCAAGAACAGTAACCCTTTCCCAGTTAACCTATATTTTTAGCATCAAAAACTTCTGTTCACGGGAACTCACGAACCAATAATCAGATACAACTGAAATTTACAGAATGCATTGGACTTTAATAGGACCAGCTCTGATAGAAGCGATTTTGAATTGTGGGCAACTGTGTTCCAGTGGGGCCATCTTGAAAAATTACAAAGAAAAAACACTGCTTTTTGCCCTGTGAAATGTGAATAAGTTACCAGATTTTCATGAAACAGTAGCTGAACCTTACTGTAAACTCTGTTTGGTAGAAATTTGGTTAAAAAGTTCGGTTGGTTCTGCCAGCTATGGTTTTGTCTTTGGTTTTGAAAATTCGCCCAGGAAAATAAAACGTTGCTGCTTTGAAAATTTTTGTAAAATAGGCAACTGATAACGAATATAATTAACAAGGGTTGCTCTCATAAACTTTGAAATTCATGCCAGTGGTAATATCTGAAACCTTTCCACTATATGAGTTATAAGACCAAAATAAACTTCCAGTGCAGTCATGAAATCAATATGAATTTCATACAATTAATGGAACCTATTATAAATATTATTCAGGCCAAATTTGGTTGAAAAGCCACGATAGGGTTGCCAGCTATTGTTGGTTTTGTGTTTGTTTGCAATATCTTTATTAAGCGGTTTTATCGTAGAATTTTCAATTGGTAATGATATTGTAGTGAAAATAAACAGCAAATATTAAGCTTTCGATAATTTGAAAAAACTCGCTGCAGGTAACCCTAAATTTCTTTATACTCCTATAACTTCGAATGCAGTCATCGGATCGAGACGAAATTCGCAGGGTAGGTTAATTTCAACGTGAAGCGGTTAATTTCAACGTGGTTTAATTTCAACGTGGCTTTGATACTGACAAAAGGTTGCCAGCACAAGTCGGTTGTGCTACTTTTGTATCAATAAATGCTTACAGTTAGTATTCATACCGGAAACATTTACAATGAAAATAAATAACCAATGTTTCAATTCCCAAAGTTCTGCAAATTTTTCGGATCGCAGCCCGAAACACCAACTTCAGTTACAGTGCTGCAGGGACTGAGCATTTTCTTCATTGATGTTGTATGAGATGCTACTTTGAAAATTTTTGTGAACTAAGCAACTGATAACGAATATAATTAACAAGTGTTGCTCTCATAAACTTTGAAATTCATGCCAGTGGTATTATCTGAAACCTTTCCACTATATGAGTTATAAGACCAAAATAAAACCTGGCGTTTGAAACAGTTTGGGTGTAATAAGCAGCTCGTGCGGTAGAATATGCACTCAAAATCTGCACGTTTCTTCTACTGTTCTTTGAACATTAGTACTTCAAGCGGTTCAGGTGCGCTAGAGTTTTTTCTATTAATGTTTCTGACTAAAACTAGGTCTCCTACTTTGAAGTTTGCTGGATTTATGTTACTATGAGTATCTAATCTATCTCTTCTTTTCATTTTTACCTTCTCAATCAGTTTTCGAGCCAAACTAATGCTATTTTTAAGTCTAATTTTCAGTTCATTAGCGAAATTTTCTAAATTGTTGATTGGTTTGTTTTCTTCTACAATATCGTCGGGTAATTGGGGTAATCTTCCAAATATAAGTTCATATGGAGAATATTGCGTGTCTACATGTGGGGTAGTATTATACACGAAAGTATAGTACGGTATCCATTTGTCCCATTCGTAGTTATTAGCAAAATTAAGCAAATATTCATTTAGCACTCTGTGGTTACGTTCCACAGTGCCGAGTGTTTCGTGATGATATGGTGCTGAGAAGATTTGTTGGATTTTTAATAAATTACAAATGCTTTCCGTAAACTCATTGACGAATTCAGTTCCATTGTCTGATTTCAATATTTTGAAAATAACATGCTTTAAGGGGTTAGGGGTAGTCAGAGACATGAAAAAATGAGAATTTTCAATAATTTTTTTTTGCCGGTAAATCATTTAATTTTATAAAAGTAATTATATGGCAACATTACATAATGTTTCGACTTGACCTCACGAAAATTTGAAGAAAAAAAATTAATAATTTTAATAGTTATGGCTGTTTGTGTTGATTCAGCTCCAACAGAAATTCCTTGCGGTGACCACCACAAATCCTTGGAGATTCATCTAAAATCAATCGGACGAAAAAAAATAGTTTTATTAATAGATAATCTAGTGCCTGATCGAAGCTTTTTTTTTTTAAAAAAAAATTGACAAAATAGCGGCCTCATGAAATTTTTCTCCAGATAATTGTTTATAAAAAATCGAAATTTAAAAAAAAATAAAAGTTCTTCGATCAAGCACTAGTTTTTTTCTGTTTTCCAAAAGCTGTATAAATTTCATTGAAATCTACTGAGCGGTTTTCGAGTTACAGTGGTCACCAGTTCAAAAAACATAGTTGTGAGAAAAACGCATTTAGAGTTTTACACTCGATTTATGAAGAGTAATACGAATTATTTAATTTAAACACTTATGCCACCTAAAAATTGTAAATATATATAGTAAGGTATTTATAGATTTAGGTATAACTATATATTCATCAAAGTTGTAATTCATTCAATCGAACCCGAGAAATCGGTTGCTTGCAGCTGCTGCTAACTACCTGCTCTCGAGCGTTCTGGAGAGCCCGAGAGCACTTGGTTAACTGTCGAGTAACTCGAAAAGTATTTGTCGGATTCACTTCAAAATTTCAGAGAATATTTTTAAGATATTATACTTTAAGGAAATGCAAAAATAGATTTTTTGAAAATTCTGACTACCCCTAACCCCTTAATATTAATTGTTCTACTAATGTTTTGGCGATGGTTTTAGTGTCTTTTGTTTCTATTGGGTAAGCAATAACGTATTTTAATAATTTGCATTGCATTGTAAGGATATATCTATAACCATTGGATATTCTAAGTTGTCCTACTGTATCTATAGCAATTGTTTCGAATGTGTTTTTCGGTGTGTTAGTTATTGTTTGTTTTTCTTTTATATGCTGTGTTTGTTTATTTTTCGCACAAGTTTCCAAATTTTTGATAAATGTCTTTATCATCTTATTCATATCTTTCCATATATATTTTTGTTTTAGTTTGAGTAATATTTTTCGGACACCTAAGTGTCCTCCTATCGGTGTCGTATGATAGTTGTTTATTAGTTTAAATTGTATTATTTTATCGGTAACTCGTTTTGGTGATTTGTGTAATATTACTTTTAGGGTTTCTTTATTATTTCTTAGGATACTATTCTGTAGTTGGTTGGATTTGTTTTCAAATTCTTCTTTATTTACTATGTTATATTTTTCATTTCATTCTTCTAGTTGCTTGTGATGTCAGTTTCTCCAATATTGGAACTAATTCCGGTGGATTTTCGCTGCATCGAACTAAGATCTGATTGTCTTCAAACATAATTTTTGGAATGCTCCCTATTTCGAATTTTAGTTTTACTAGATTTTTTATATCAGCTGGGAAACCGCTGTCCCATATGTAGATTTCGTTAGCCATTAGGTTATGTTTTAGTTTGCTTACTTTTCTTGTTTGCACTTTTTTAGTGTTTCTAAGTTTCCTACCATATTTCTTGTAAGGGGTAATACTTTCATTTCTTCGGTAATATTTCTCTGCTTTGGTATCCTATCTTTTAACGTATCTGAATTTAATTATATGCGTGATAATGCATCTGCATCAACATTCATTTTGCCCTTTCGATATATTATATCGAAGTCGTAATCGCATAAATCGTGTCATCTTTGATTATGGGTTTTTATGTGTAAACAATGATATAAGTGGTCTGTGGTCTGTAATGACTGTAAATTTGTGTCGAAATATAGTTGATAAGGTCTAAAAAAATTTATCGCCCAATGGATTGCTAATAACTCTTTTTCGATGATCGGTTTATTTATTTTATGTTTCACTAAGGTTTTACTTGCGTAAGAAATGAGTTAGTCATGTCCTATTTCGTCTTGTGAGAGTACTGCACCTAACGCGTAGTCTGTTGCATCGGTTGTGACAATAAATGGTTTATTGAATGTATTGTAATATTGGTGCATTCATCAGTTTATTCTTCAGCATTTCAAATGTTGATTAACATTTTTCCGTCCATAGGAATTTCGTATTCTTTTTTAACAAATCGTTCAGGCATTTTGTGGTTTTGGCGAAGTCTGGGATAAATTGGCGGTAGTAATCAGCGAATGAAACTTCGTCTGCGTTTAAAGGTACTGGATAGTTTCTAATTGTATTAAATTTGTCTCCGTCTTTTGTGATTAAGTGTCCCAAATAGACTACTTCACTTCTCAAAAAGTTGCATTTTCCAGGGTTGAGCTTGAGGCTGTATTTTTCTAGCCTATCAAATATTTTTATTAAATTGCTATTATGATGTGCGAGGCTGCAACCAAAGACCATTATCTCATCAATATATAAAAATGCTGCTGAATCTAATCCACTTAGGGCTACTGTCAACATACGTTGGAAGCTATTCGATGAAATAGTTAGACCGAAAGGTAATCGTTTGAACTGATAATGTCCTTTGTTTGTCGAAAAGGCTGTTAATGGTCTTGATTCTTTTGTCAGGTTGATTTGGTGAAAGGAACTTGTCATGTCAAGAGTAAAGAAGTATCTCGCTCTCCCTAGCCTGTCTAAGACGTCTTCTAATCTTGTTAGTGGAAACTTGTCATTCACAATTTTTTTGTTGAGTGCCCTGAAATCCACTACAAGTCTCCATTTTGTTGAACCTGACTCAATTTTCTTTGATGTCAAAGGTAATGGTGAGTTGTATGGGCTCGTGGAGTTTTCGATAATGTTATCATTTAATAATTGATTAACTTGTTTATTTATTTCATCAATTTGTGTATGGGGCAGTCTATAGTTCTTGATATATGTTGGAGTGTTACCCGTGACGTTTATTTCTTGTTTATAAAAATTATTTGCTGTAAGGGGGTCGTGCTCTAAGTGAAAGATATGCTGATAATGTTGAATAGTTCCTAGTATCGATTTTTTGTCTTCTGAGTTCAAGTGGTTTATGTTGGTATGTTTTATCAAATCTTTAAATTTTTGCTTATCTTTGATGTCTTTATTTACTGAAGAATTGCTTTTATGTGCTTTGTATCTAGTTAGTGGTTGTGTTTCTATTTCAAAGTTTTTAATTACAATGTCCTCTTCGTTAGTGTTAAGTAGTTTTATATGATTAATGTCTTCTGCTGGTATTATTGTACTGCCTATGTAGTGATTTCTTTATTAACTATCACACTGTCACAATGGTAAAGTCAACTGGATAAATAAATTCACATCCTGTGGTTATCGTTAATTTGTATATTTTGGAATTTATACTGATTGGTATTGTGTAATCTTCACTGTCGATATTAATTGGTAACGTATATGTTTCGTAATCAATTTTTGCCAGTTTCTGTACCAGGAAATCTCTTCCTAGTATTCCATCTGTATGGATAGGAAAATCAAGTTCCACTATTTGGAAAGGGTAGACTATGGGTTTTTCACCAATATTTAAGTCTTGATTCGCAATACCTATTGAGTATATTTCCTGGTCTGTTATGCCAGAGAATTTGCATCGTTTGTCTCTGTCTATGATTTCATCTTCTGAAATTGCATTTATCTTGCATATTGATATATCTGATCCTGTATCTATTAATAGTTTCAAATATTTTCTGGATTTTCTACAATATAGAGTAATGTAATTCTTCAATTGTGTATTTAATAAGTATATCTTTTCTATCTGGATCTGGATCAACTTTTATTCTGTTAATGGTCTTGATTCTTTTGTCAGGTTGATTTGGTGAAAGGAACTTGTCATGTCAAGAGTGGAGAAGTATCTCGCTCTCCCTAGCCTGTCTAAGACGTCTTCTAATCTTGTTAGTGGAAACTTGTCATTCACAATTTTTTTGTTGAGTGCCCTGAAATCCACTACAAGACTCTATTTTGTTGGACCTGACTCAATTTTCTTTGGTGTCAAAGGTAATGGTGAGTTGTATGGGCTCGTGAAGTTTTCGATAATTTTATCATTTAATAATTGATTAACTTGTTTATTTATTTCATCAATGTGTGTATGGGGCAGTCTATAGTTCTTGATATATGTTGGAGTGTTACCCGTGACGTTTATTTCTTGTTTATAAAAATTATTTGCTGTAAGGGGGTCGTGCTCTAAGTGAAAGATATGTTGATAATGTTGAATAGTTCCTAGTATCGATTTTTTGTCTTCTGAGTTCAAGTGGTTTATGTTGGTATGTTTTATCAAATCTTTAAATTTTTGCTTATTTTTGATGTCTTTATTTACTGAAGAATTGCTTTTATGTGCTTTGTATCTAGTTAGTGGTTGTGTTTCTATTTCAAAGTTTTTCATTACAATGTCCTCTTCGTTAGTGTTAAGTAGTTTTATATGATTAATGCCTTCTGCTGGTATTATTGTACTGCCTATGTAGTGATTTCTTTATTAACTATCACACTGTCACAATGGTAAAGTCAACTGGATAAATAAATTCACACTGAAAGAAAAACTCTTGGTTGGTTCAACCATTTTTAATAGTATTGCAACGATTCATTCAAAATCGTTAAACGAACTACGGAAAATAGTTATTTTTACTATGTTAATATAGTTAATTTAACGATATAAAAGTAGTTGGTTCTGGTTATACAAAAAATATCACAACGTTCATGAAATCAACTGTTTTAATTGTTTCATAACCACGAAGAACAGTTGATAAATAGAAAAATATTCATCAATTCACTCAAAACTTCAACGTTTCGAATTATCAACAGTTTTTATGGTACTTAAACTACTTCGCAATAGTTGATTTCAGCAAACGTAATTAAGAATTATTCTACGCAAAGTAGAATGGTTTCAACATTTGGACGTTTTTCATGCTCCGAATGAAATTGTTTATCAACCACGCGTCATAGTGCATAAAAGTAATCAACGATTTTCTTATGGTTGTTTTAACTATAGCCCTAGTTGATGCAAAAACAACTAAGGCAAACTATTGATTTTTCATACTCCTCATACTCATGCTCCTATTCTATCATAGAAGTTTCATATGATACATGGCAAAATTGTGTTCGGTTTGCTGTTCGATATAATTCATATGCATGTTATGCAGTGAAGCCTTTATATTACCTTGTACGACGCTATTTTGTTCACAATACAGCGTTTTCCGCTGTGGCATAGCATTGGGCTGCGGCAAAGCGCAGTCAAAAAATTAGAATGCACTGTTTTGTATGGTAACGCGCACAATAGCTGCGGCCGAATTTGCGGCAGCGGCAGAATTTGCCAAATATCTAATTTTGCCGCACCGCTAGCGGTGATACCTACCATAGGTTGGCATCACCTTTTGGTTGAATTAAATCTGTTTGAATTAGGTTGAATGGTCTGGTGGAATAGACAAGCGATGGCTGATGTGTATTGTGATAAGCCAACCTAATCCTCGCACAACAGCATTTAGCAATACAAAAGAAAAAAAAATGAATTTGGTTGGTGCCTTGGTTGCATTGACAGCGGCATTGTCGGTGCATTGTGATTCACCAAATTCAACTGCGGCATTCACGCCTCCCCTGCCTATACTTCGTAATATGTATGGAAAAAAAGTAAGCAACCACAAACAATGGTTGGAATACCATTGTTTGTGGTTGCTTACTTTTTTTGCACCACGGACGTTGTTTATCAACCACGCGTCATGGTGCATAAAAGTAATCAAATATTTTTTTATGGTTGTTTTAACTATAGCCCGTAGTTGACGCAAAAACAACTAAGGAAAATTGTTGGTTTTACCAAGATTTTTCTTTCAGTGCACATCCTGTGGTTATCGTTAATTTGTATATTTTGGAATTTATACTGATTGGTATTGTGTAATCTTCACTGTCGATATTAATTGGTAACGTATATGTTTCGTAATCAATTTTTGCCAGTTTCTGTACCAGGAAATCTCTTCCTAGTATTCCATCTGTATGGATAGGAAAATCAAGTTCCACTATTTGGAAAGGGTAGACTATGGGTTTTTCACCAATATTTAAGTCTTGATTCGCAATACCTATTGAGTATATTTCCTAGTCTGTTATGCCAGAGAATTTGCATCGTTTGTCTCTGTCTATGATTTCATCTTCTGAAATTGCATTTATCTTGCATATTGATATATCTGATCCTGTATCTATTAATAGTTTCAAATATTTTCTGGATTTTCTACAATATAGAGTAATGTAATTCTTCAATTGTGTATTTAATAAGTATATCTTTTCTATCTGGATCTGGATCAACTTTTATTCTGTTAATGGTCTTGATTCTTTTGTCAGGTTGATTTGGTGAAAGGAACTTGTCATGTCAAGAGTGGAGAAGTATCTCGCTCTCCCTAGCCTGTCTAAGACGTCTTCTAATCTTGTTAGTGGAAACTTGTCATTCACAATGTTTTTGTTGAGTGCCCTGAAATCCACTACAAGTCTCCATTTTGTTGGACCTGACTCAATTTTCTTTGGTGTCAAAGGTAATGGTGAGTTGTATGGGCTCTTGGAGTTTTCGATAATGTTATCATTTAATAATTGATTAACTTGTTTATTTATTTCATCAATGTGTGTATGGGGCAGTCTATAGTTCTTGATATATGTTGGAGTGTTACCCGTGACGTTTATTTCTTGTTTATAAAAATTATTTGCTGTAAGGGGGTCGTGCTCTAAGTGAAAGATATGCTGATAATGTTGAATAGTTCCTAGTATCGATTTTTTATCTTCTGAGTTCAAGTGGTTTATTTGATATGTTTTATTAAATCTTTAAATTTATGCTTATCTTTGATGTCTTTATTTACTGAAGAATTGTTTTTATGTGCTTTGTATCTAGTTAGTGGTTGTGTTTCTATTTCAAAGTTTTTCATTACAATGTCCTCTTCGTTAGTGTTAAGTAGTTTTATATGATTAATGCCTTCTGCTGGTATTATTGTACTGCCTATGTAGTGATTTCTTTATTAACTATCACACTGTCACAATGGTAAAGTCAACTGGATAAACGGCTTGAGGGGTTCACTTAACCCATTTTTGAAAATAGTTAATGCTTAGGAGTCATTTGACTTCTGTATTGCGCTTTTTTCTGCGGGAGATGGGTTCTGACCTAAGCTACTAATCTGAATTTCGCTTAGTTCATTAATGAGCTCAGATAGTTTTTCGCCGAACTTTTCAACCGTTCCGCGTTGACTTAATTGTCCTAATTGAGTATGAAGTTGCTGTCGACTTTTTTTGTTTTTAAATCTATTTCTGAGATTTTTTTCTAATTCTTCATATGTTTTCATATCTTATGTTAAGAGCTGAGTTTTAACTGCTGTTCCTAATTTCACATTTCTTATAAAATTCAGCAAATTGTTTTTGCCATTTTCATTAAGACTTTCATTGATTAGACTAACTATGGTTAGAAATGCTTCTAGTTCTTTGGGGTTTCCCGTAAAAGTTGGTATGGATTTTAAAGCTAATTCAATATTGAAATTACTCATTTTGCTATCTACTGAACTTTCTAATTTTGCTAATAGTAGTTCTTTTGCCTCTTTATATTTTCTTATCAATGTTTCTAATAACTCTTGACTACTGTCTATGCTAATTGCTTCTTTTTGTATTTCCTCTACAGGATTTAATTTTTCAATAATGTATTCTCTTTTGTATATTCTGTTTGGGGTTTTTTTTAGATTTGTTATTAGTTTTGTTATTAGACAAATATTTTCTTCCATTTATAGAGAATTATCATGGACCATATGAAATCTTACTATTTCTTATCTTCAATCTAGAAATTGAACATATTAAAACTGCAATTTGTGTTTTAATTCTAACAATTGTACACATTTGAATTTTATTTTCAATTTGCGATTAAATTCTACTACTGAGTCATAGGTGGCGCTTGTGACGCCAAATGCAGCAAAGTGGAAATGTCACAAATAGAGAGAACTTAGGCCTTTTACATTTATGTCACTAGCTGTCAAGAACAGAAACGTTGTTTTGGTTAGTTTTGTTTTTCATTTATATTTTATAATTCATTACAATACATTTTATTCAGTGTAATTCATTCTTGTTTTAATTCTTAGTACACGGTTAATTTTTTTTTTGTTTCATATGTGCTCGTAACTCTTCAATTTGCTCATAGAGCCGTTGCTGTTGCTCCCATGGTGGAGGATGTTTGTCGTCTTTAGCGATTCTCAATAACGCAGCTATCCGTTTTCTGATGAAAACCTGTCGTCCACCGCGTTTTTTCTTCTTCGTGTCTACCTTCGGAATAGTTGTTTTCTTTGCTTCGAATTTTCGTGCTTCGAGGATCGCCGGTTGAATTCGTGGCTGCGGTCCACCTTCCTTCGGTAAATTTTTCGAGGCTGGCAAGGTCGCCATGAAATGGTAAAACTGGTCGTTCTTCCTAGCCAAGTTGTTTGAGTCTTGTACTTGTTTCTTTTTTGTTTTGGACTAGACAAATGAATTACTACCAAAAAATTAGAGTCGTGGTAGAAAATAATGAAAAGAATATCACTCTTGTGAACACAAGTGATTTAAGCTTCAAAGTATCTAGTGAATACAGGTGATTTGAGCATCGGCGTGGCAAATCTAACCGCCCCTACTAGCCTCAGCTTGAAATGCACTTGTTAAGTGAAACAATTAATTGTTTTTCAATAATAAATGAAACAATCGTTTTGTTTTAATAATGAATGTCTGCTTGGTCGCCGGCCGATCTTGGCATACCGAACAAACTGATCTATTCATATCAATTTCTTCTATATATATGGTACATTCGAATTAGACAGTGTGTGGATTGGTGTTTCAAAAAATGAAAATTAATTTAATGTAACTTGCGTTTCGCCCGCTCAGAGGGGGATGTCGCTGTTGTCGGTGCGTGGAATCAATAGTTGACATTTGTCAGTTGTCAACAATGTCAACAATCGTGAAATTGCCTGGAAGAAACAAACCAACCTCATCAACAGTACAACCTCTACAGCACCCCCAAACAACCGCAAGATGGTACGAGGCATCGACCACCAGAATGTTAAGAATTCATAACTCATTTAAGTTCATTTTCATCATAAAATACTTATTTTCACTCAAGTTCATTGTCATCATAAAATGCTTAATTTCACTCAAGTTCAATGTCATAAAATACCTCTCTTCACAAACTCAAGCACACGTTAGCATATTCTTACTCATTCATTTCCGTATAAAAAAAACGATTGTACACTTAGTCATTCAATGTACCGACAACTCACATGTTTCATAATTAAGACACTTCTTTACAACTTGTCAGTTATTGTAACACAAGCTTTTCTTGTTTTTCACAATTTCCGTGAATACGATGACACTCAATGGGCCTTTTCACACTTGTATTCTTGATTCACTTGATTCTTCCGTCTCTTGCCCAGTAAACCGGTTTGAGGAGTGCATCAAGAATACGAGTGTGAAAAGGCCCAATAATTTGCTCGCAACTAAAGTTCAAATTATAGATGCATGTGTGCAGTTTATTGTAGTAATTGCAGTTCAATATAAAAATATCCAATTTTGCATTTTGTAACATTAGTACGTAAGTTAACTTTAGGTATAAAAGAAGCGTTAGCGATGAATAAAGTATCTTTTTCAAACCAAAGCCCACAAGACTTTTGACTTGGTCAAAGCTGTTGGTGAGCCTGCCCCAGCACTTTGATGAAAGAATTGGCACATTGAAAGTATTGTGAATTGCAGTTTAACTCACAATCAGTAGGAGTCAAAATGATTGCCGAATGCATCTATGCAAATTGCGGCCCATTAGCAGAAATTCTAATGCCAGAAAAGCGGCTCATGGTTAAGTTTAAATATGATTACATACTTTATTGGGCAAGAAGCAAAGCTGCATCGAAAAAACCATCTTAAACTGGAAAATGAACTGCATGGTAAAGAGTTGTTCAATTACAATCGGCTCTCATACCATCGGATTGCAGATTTTCAGTTCAAAACCAAATTCACGGCACTAATAATTAAACTAACAAAAGGACTCACTCAACACCAAATTCATAAATGAAAAACTAGCGCTGGAATTAGTAATCTTTTGCAGATACCGTACTACGCGCGAGTTACGGGTTCACATGGTAACCCACTAATGCACATGCCACCATCAGCTAGACGAAATAGTAACCTGATACTCCAACGTGACATCGCAAGTGCATAATGAACTCTCATGCACATTTCGAAGAAGTGCACATGCACAATTTGTATAGTCAGCATTGCACATTTGGTTAAGAGGCAACAAATGTAATTTAGATTAAAAATGCAGTCAGTCAATTGTGAACAGAGGAATAATAAAGAATACTTTTTTGATCTTAACGAAACATCTTTTAATTTTTTTTCTACAAGGAGACTACCGCACTCCTAACTGGCGCAGTCGACTCAAAGGGGGAAGGTAAATCGTTCGAAAAAGTGAAATTTCGATAACTGAATATCGAAGGTTCGGTACGCGAAGGTTAATCGCTGGTCGGTTCGCGAAAGTTCACAAAAAAGTGTCCTGTGTGTTGGAAACAGCAGCAGCGAGGGAACATTGCTGTAAGGTGCAGACACTCGCTAAACGAAGGAATATCGTTTTGAGAACGAAACAAGCGACAGGCATGCAGTTGAAAATTTACATATTGTACATGTAAGTCGGCAAAACTTTATAAATTAAATTTTTAATTGCTTGGATGATATATGTCCCCAAATAAGCCTCCTAAGCCTTCCTCCTCTCGGAAACCTTATCCTACACCCCCAAGACGTAGGCTAACCGATTCCAATAGTTTTAGTTCCAAACATTTATTAAATTTTAAAAAATATAAGCATGATTCCGATAGTATAAGAAGTGAAAGTGGTGAAAACGCTAGTGCATTAGAAACCGTGAGTGTTCCAAAACGTTCATTCCAAACGTTCATACCAAACATAACCAAATTTTTTAAAACCGATAATCAGGAAACACATAATTTGAATCAAATTTATACAATTGAAGAAACAGAAGCGGAAACACTTGATTTTGAGACCTTTGATAACAACTTTCGGAATAATTTAATTCGTGACAGAATGGCGCAAGCCAATGACGATAACGTGTTGCATGTTGATTTGTTTAGTGCGCTTCGAGTGCCAGATGCCATTAAAGATCTCCCTCGGTTTGATGGAAACCCAATGTTACTTTTCGATTTTCTCGACAACGTAGACGAAATTCTCGCTTTAATTCAGCCCACAACCGGGACACCTTATGGACAATTACTCCTACGTGCAATTAGGAACAAAGTAATAGGACCGGCTAACGAAGTGTTGAATATGTACGGCACTCCGCTAAATTGGGCCAACATAAAGGAAAACCTGATCCTGCACTACGCGGACAAGAGGAACGAAACTTCCCTCATTAAGGACCTTCACGGTCTTAAACAGAAAGGCAGCACCATTCAGGAATTTTACGGTACAGTAATTGAATTGCTCTCTAGCATGAACAACCATGTAAATATTCATGAGATAGATGCGAATGTAATCGCGGCGAAAAGAAATTTGTTTTCTGAGATGTGCTTAAATACATTTCTCTCAGGATTGAACGATCCTCTTGGTTCAACAATCCGGGCTATGAAGCCTCAATCACTTGCTACAGCTTATGCTTATTGCATTCAAGAGCAAAATATTACCTATACGAGATCAGATAGTATTAGGAAGCTCGAATCACCTAAATTACCCCCAAAACCAAACTTTAGTCTACAAAAACCGGTAGGTATGTTTAATACCCCAAATTTTAATTTTAGAATACCCAATTTACAACCCCAACCATTTTTACAAGGGCAAACACCCTTCCAACGGAATTACTTACAGAATCCCTTCCAAAGTAGACAGCCACAATTATTCCCAAATAATAATATACATTTTCCTAAACAGCCACCATTATTTTCAAACAATAATACCCATTTTCCTAGGCAACCACAGTTGTCCCTTAATAATAACGCCTCATACCCCCAAAGAAACAATTTCCAAAATTTTAACATGCAGCAAAGACCATCGTATCCTCGACCAAATAACTCCTTTTTGCAAAAACCAGAGCCAATGGAATTAGGCAGCGATTTCACGCGAAGAACTCGACCCCAATACCCACAAAACACCGCCAATTTTGGAAATAGGGCACTCCATAACATCGAACAAATTACTAGCCCTGATGGAACTTTGGTTAACCCTTGTTATTCCGATGACCAATATTATCAAACTTATTGCGAGAACGCAGATGAGCTTCAAGGATACCAGTATGAGTACGACCAAGGAATTCCTCAAAACGGTTGCCAACTGGATTCACAACCTCAGGCAGATCAGGAGGAACACATCCCGGAAGGAGCTATGGTAGATGACTCAAATTTTCGCTCACGTGCCTCGACGAACCCGTCGGATACGTAGACTTGAACACACACGGACAAATTTTACCCTATATTCAGATTTCGTCTCCGTTTGGTCGCCCATTGAGATTTCTAATTGATACGGGAGCCTCAGCATCCTTTATTAACCCGGAATTTGTAGATCCAACAAAAATCTCTAAAATAAAGCCCACGTATATCACAACCGTTTTAGCGAAGCACAAAATTGAGGAAGAAGCCATCCTTCCCAACTTTATTGAGTTCAACCAACCAGGGGAAACACATTTTCTTGTTTTCCGATTTCACAGGTATTTTGATGGACTTCTAGGAATCGATACATTACATCATTTGGGAGCAAAAGTAGATTTGGCTAACCAAATTCTAATTACAAATAATTCAGTAATCAAATTACAATTTAAACCAAATTTCACTTCTGGAAAATACATTATCCCGGGTAAAAGTAAAGTAATCTTAAAAATACCTACAGATGTAGAAAATGGTGAAATCTACATCAAGTCCACACAAGTAGCCCCTCACCTAATTACATCTGAGGGAATTTATGAATCGGAAAATTGGTATGCAATGGTCGAGGTAATGAACACTTCTAATTCCGAAAAACTATTGTTTATCGAACAACTTCTTAAAGCAGAGATCCTCACTGCCTACCATCAGATCAACAACTTTGATATAGGTTACCAAGATAGAGTTTCAGAGACACCTTCGTCGAGTGATATTTCCAAATTGCTTCGATTGTCCCACCTTAACGGTGAAGAACAAAAGTACCTCCTCAAAATTTGTCGAGAATACGACGATATCTTCTTCAAAGAAGGCCAAAGGTTAGGTTTCACCAACCAGATCAAGCACCACATTAACACGGAAGATAACGTTCCAATATATACAAAATCATACAGGTACCCTTTCGTACATAAGGAAGAAGTACGCAAACAAATATCCGATTTGCTCGACCAGGACATAATTCGTCCTAGCTACTCCCCATGGAGCTCTCCAGTATGGATTGTCCCTAAAAAGGTGGATGCTAGTGGTAAGCAAAAGTGGCGATTGGTCATCGATTACCGAAAGCTCAACGAGAAAACGATAACTGACCGGTATCCCTTGCCGAATATCAACGACATCCTGGATAAACTAGGGAAATCAATGTACTATTCCACATTAGATCTGGCAAGTGGCTTTCACCAGATCGAAATGAGTCCCGAAGACATTAGCAAAACCGCTTTTACGGTAGAAGGCGGGCATTACGAGTACGTACGGATGCCTTTTGGCCTTGAAAATGCCCCATCCACCTTCCAAAGGGTAATGGACCATGTCTTGAAAGAGCTTCAAGGGACAATTTGTCTGGTTTATCTCGATGACATCATCGTTTTCTCTACGTCGCTTCAAGAACACATCGAGAATTTGAAAAAGGTGTTTCAAAGGTTAAGAGAGGCAAACCTCAAGGTTCAATTGAATAAATCAGAATTTATGCGAAAGGAAATATCATTCCTAGGCCACTTGGTCACAACTAAAGGAGTGAAGCCAAACACTGACAAGATCCAGGCGATTAAATCCTTCCCAATACCCAGGACGCAGAAAGAAATTAAATCTTTTCTTGGACTCTTGGGGTACTATCGCAAGTTCATTAAAGATTTTGCGAAATTGACCAAGCCAATGACTGAATGTCTTAAGAAAGGCAGAACAATAGAGCTGAATGATCGTTACGTCAAATGCTTCAATCATTGTAAAGAGATACTCATGAACGACCCGATCCTGCAGTACCCTGATTTCAGCAAGCCCTTCGTCTTAACGACAGATGCGAGCAACTTCGCAATTGGTGCCGTCCTATCACAAGGCCCCATCGGCAGTGATAAACCAATTTGCTACGCGAGTAGAACATTGACGGAAACTGAGATCAATTACTCTACTATCGAAAAGGAGCTATTGGCCATTGTTTGGTCCACAAAGTACTTCAGGCCATATTTGTTTGGAAGGCAGTTTAAAATAGTCACGGACCATAAACCATTGGCCTGGATAACAAGTCTTAAGGATCCAAACTCTCGACTCATTCGATGGAGATTGAGACTCGAAGAGTATGACTATGACATCGTCTACAAAAAAGGTAACCAAAACAACAATGCCGACGCTCTAAGCAGAATTAAGATTCCAGAAATACACCAAATCGAAATTAATACCAACGAAAATGTCTCACCGACACCAAATACTTCTACACAAAGTACCGGTGGTACAACCATCCATTCTGCAGACGAAAATCTTAACACAGGAATTCCTATATCCGAGAGACCTTTGAATGAATTCTCGCTACAACTAATTTTGGAGAACAGTAATAGGAAACCGGAAACCGTTCTGGAAATGCCATTCCGCAATAAACAACGTCGTACGATTAGGAAACAAGAATACTCAGAGGCAACCCTAATCGACATTTTCAAAAAATATATCTCTCCTAACCGGTTGACAGCAGTCTACGCCAATGATGATACTTTCCGTAAACTTCAAGAAGTCTATTCCACCCACTTTTCACAGGTTAAAAGATTCAAAATTATCCGCTGCGTCGAGTTGTTGCGAGACGTTACGGACTCTGATGAGCAAGATGCCCTTATTAATAATTATCACACCAAAGGTAACCATCGTGGAATAAACGAGACTTTATCTCATTTGAGGAGAGAACACTATTTTCCCTTCATGAAAACTAAAATAACACAAATTATCAATAATTGCGATACATGCCAAATGATGAAATACGATAGAAACCCACAAATTCCTAAACACCAAGTCCCAGAAACCCCTGTAAAACCTCTAGACATACTGCACACTGACATTTATACAATTAATAAAAGATACATATTTACGATAATCGATAAATTCTCTAAATATGCTACAGCATATACGCTGGAGAGTCGAAACAGTCTTTCAATAGTTAAAGCTTTAAAACATTACATAAGCCTACACGGCATACCCAAAACCCTAGTTACCTTGATTACAGACCAAGGAACCGAGTTCAATTCCACTATTTTTAAGGACTTTTGTAGACAGTACGGAATAGGACACCACATGACTTCATACCAACAAACCAGTAGTAACGGACCCGTCGAAAGACTTCACTCGACCTTGACCGAAATTTACCGAATTATTTACGACAAGCAACGTGACAAGGACCACGACGACATACTAAACGAAACAATTATCACATATAACAACGCTATCCATTCTTCTACAAACTATACCCCATACGAAATCTTTTTTGGCAGGACATACAAATTCAATAACAGTCTACAAGAAAATACAGTACATGATTATCTAGAAAAACTAAAAGAATTCCAAGCAGACTTATTCCCTAAAATTCAAAAGCATTTGGAAACTCAAACCAACAAAAGAATTGAAAAATTAAACCAAGCAAGGAAAGATCCCGAGCCCGCAAACGAAGGATCTATTGTGTTTAGAAAAGAATGCAGAAGAAACAAGCTAGCACGAAGATTCTCAAAACATAAAGTTAGGCAAAATAATCATATAACTCTTATTACAACAAACAACCAAAAATTGCACAAATCCAAAATTAAAAAGAAACGAAAATTTCAGGTTACTCAAAACGATTCACGGACAGAAGATGGACATACAGGACCTAACCAATAGACAAGGACTTCTACCAATGAAACTTGGCGACGCTAGACTAGTTGAATCACACAGCAGCTTATTACACATAGTTCAATTAGACAAATACCGAGAGAACATCGTAAAAATCAACGAAACACTTCTTACCTTGGGGTCTTACACAGACATGACCGACTCCTTAGAAATAAGCAAAATCAAACTACAAGAAGTCGACAACAAACTGATGACCCTAATGCCCAAAAGACGTACTAAGCCAGGACTCATCAACGGACTTGGCACCATAATTAAAAGCATAACCGGTAATCTAGATGATAACGATGCAATTAAAATTAATGATAACATAAATAAAATACTAAACGACGAAAACTACATGAAATCTGAAATAAACCAGCAATTTAAAATTAACGAACAGATGATTGAACGGTTTGGAAACGTTACACAGCACATAAATAGTCAGCAAAAACGCATTACTGAATATTTGAAACAAATCCAAGAAAATTTTCAAAATCAAATCAAAACAGATAACACTAACCTGAAACATTTTCAATTTTTATCACAAATTAATTATAACATCGACTTGCTTAATAACCATTTATCAGGAATATTAGAAGCAGTAATGCTAGCAAGACTCGGCATAATATCAAAATTAATCCTAAGCCCAAATGAACTGTCGGAACTATACTCTATATTTACAAATCAATCAATAGAAATATTATCAAACGAGCACTTATATGAACTATTGGATTTACAAGCCTACACTAACGGCTCCAATATTATCTTCAATATTCAGATCCCTATCCTCTCAAAAGAAAAATATTCCTTCTTCCATATCATTCCTCTACCTATAAATAAAACTAAAACCATCTTGGTTAAGCCTTACCTCTTAATGAACCCTGAAAACATCCAAGCAATCGACGAAAAATGCCGCAATGTTGAAAAAACGTACTATTGCCCTCGAACGACACTTCTAAAGGGAACCTCCGAGTCACCATGCATGGGAAAACTCATGAAAAACCTACCAGGACACTGTGAACTCTACGACCGCGAAAATTTGATGGAGATTTACCAACCCGAACCGAATCATTTGCTACTAATCAACATCCCTGAGACGACCGTCACAACAACTTGTGGTCCAGGAAACATCAAAATCAACGGAACAATCCTCATTCGCTTCAAAGAGTGTGAAATATCGGTTAACAACATTAGTTACATCAGCAGCAGCTCCATCCACTGGGATGAAATCAGCATCCATCCAATGATATTCGCCAATATTAACGCAACTACTTCAACAAACATCGAGGTAAAGTTCAAGGACCTAAACCAGTATCAATTCATAAGAAACCCTCCACGAGAAATTTTGGAAACCTACACGCAGCCAAAAATCCTGTACATCTCAACAACAGCCGTACTTACCATCATAGCCTGCGGAATCATCATTCTTTCCGCGAGCATGTACCAAAAACTCAAGATGACCCAATACCAAACCGACTATAATAGAGCAGCAGCTCCAGCAGTCGAATCTTCTAGCATAAGATTCATCTGGCCGTCGCTACCATCTAAGGGGGGAGGAGTTACGGGTTCACATGGTAACCCACTAATGCACATGCCACCATCAGCTAGACGAAATAGTAACCTGATACTCCAACGTGACATCGCAAGTGCATAATGAACTCTCATGCACATTTCGAAGAAGTGCACATGCACAATTTGTATAGTCAGCATTGCACATTTGGTTAAGAGGCAACAAATGTAATTTAGATTAAAAATGCAGTCAGTCAATTGTGAACAGAGGAATAATAAAGAATACTTTTTTGATCTTAACGAAACATCTTTTAATTTTTTTTCTACAAGGAGACTACCGCACTCCTAACTCGCGCGATCGCTGACAATTTATTTTGACAACATGAGTTTTCTTATATTTCTATGAGTGGGGAGCGTCAAAGGCGCATTAATTAGTTTGGCTGTTGGGAGTCAAAAATACTTTTGAATGTATTTTTTTCCAAAACTAAGATGAATGCATGTTTGTGGCTGCAAATGATAACATGTTACAAGAATATAATTATGAAAGAACGAGGTTCATGAAAATATGTATTGTATGAAAACAATCATAACGTCTCTACTTTTATTTATTTGCGTCTCTCTGACCTCGGGCAATACGATGGGCTTTCAACTCGGTTATTAAAGTTCCAATTTGACACCGTGACGATTTGAAAGATGGTGGAATCCTTTTGAAGACGGATTCGGTGGAGGACCCCGTACACTTAAGAACAATTTCTTGCAATCTCTTGATAAGTCTTACTCGGTTGAGTCCACAAAAGACTTGACCCCAAGACTAACTGCTCATGGGCTTGATAGAACCTTCACATCTGATGAGTTCTCAAAAGAGATCAAGTATCTCAATCCGAATTTCGCTGAAGGTGCCATTAGGGTTGTTTATTGTCGATAAAATATAAGGACAAAAAAATATTCGGTTACCTTTGAAGTAATTTGACCACCTTTGCAAGACTTGCTAACAAATATATCAATAAATTTTTGCAGAGAGGCCATATATGTTAGTAGGTGTTATAAGTGTCAGAAATTTGGGCACACCGCAGTTAATTGCAAAAGCCAATAGATTTGTGTGCGAAATGTACAGAACATCATAGCACGTCCGTTTGCAACTCGCAAATGCTCAAATGCACGAACTGCTCACTGGCTGGTTGCGGCCCCGGATCTTGAATTTTTTCAAGGCGGGGCAAAAATTCAAATATGCCGCTTCTGCTCACCAATATTTTTACCTTTATCATAATCATCATTTCAGCCCACTGATGGACATAGGCCTCCCCCAAAAAACGCTACAACGACCGGTCTAGCGCTGCTCTTTTTCTGTTAAGCCTATATTTTGCCAAAACAATCATGAATATGTCGGACATATGTATATTTTAATTAGGATAGAAAAGGATAGAGTCTGAAATAAAACGTGAGATTATAAGTAATGATTATGTTGCACCTCAGAAGAGAGATATATAAGGAATTGAAAACAGCAGCTATTGTGAAAAGTCAAGCGATTGGCCTCAATCAGAGAGATAGTAGTATTGAAGGAAAACTATAGGCACTATGGCCAAATTTGACAGACGTTTACTCCGCGAACAGCAAGATAGAGATTTGGCACGTTATAACCAAAATCTCGTAGATCTTAGGTATCGGAGAAACCAAAGAAAATATATGAGGTAGTCATTCTCTCGATTTATTGTAATTATGGACTTAACCTTTCTAGTAAAATAGCTTCACTAAATTTCGTATAATAATTTATTTCATTTCCTTAAATCTCTCTGTTCTCAGTGTTTCACATTGCAATTACAATTTTATTCTTCGAGCCTCTTGTTTTGCAAACAAATCGATGGCTTAGTCATAATTAGTCTCATGAGCAGTTCGATTTTCTGTTGGTAATTTTGCTAGACTCTATAAAAGTTCCTAGCTCATCTACGATCGCAGATAATTTTTATTAAGTTTAAGTTTGCGGATTTAGTAGAAAGCATAGAGTAAACTCACAGGGCAATACAAATATAAGGAAAGGCACCCTGCAAATCATGCTCATAGATCTGTTGGATGAGATTGAATGCCCTAGCATTTTTTATACCTCCAAATAAAAGTGGAGTTTGCTCTTTAAAAACGTAAAGTTCCTGGCAGAATTCAACAGTGTTTAAGTCTTGCTCATATTATCGTCCAAGATCTGCTCCATGCTTCTGTAGTTCTCCAGTTGACATATTCAAGACTTCAGTGCCATTGAGAAATGCAAAATTCAAATTCATCGTGATAGCACTATCAACCTTTTTTTTAATTTCTGATAAAATTCAATCAAATACCATCATTGTTGCCCTAGCAAAAAGTTGAACAAGTTGAAGTCTTCGTGGTTTGTCACCACACATCCCATCAAATGGTTTTTTGCACCTCGGAGTTCGTTTATTAAGCAGAATAGATTCATCGCCAATTTTCTATCCAATATTTAATTACTCTCATTTCTTCCAAAGTTTTCATCAGGCCATCCTTTGAAGAGGCGGAATGCGCAAGAATTATATCTTCCTTTTGAATATCAATATTTACTCGATTGATTTCACAGAGAATATTTGCCAAATCGTCAAGTTCAGAATATATTTAAAATTCTATAAAGCATTTAAGAGTACTGCCTCGTACTTTGCTTCCGAAGCATGAGAAGTTTGCGCAACTTCCTCCAAGGATTCCACCATTTTTGGCAAATTATTTAAGAGGACTTTCACAGTTACATATTTCGCTGACCATCTTGACTGACATCTGACTGCATCCTTTGAAATTGGTTTTAACATATTTTTTCATAGTATCCCACCGAGTATTGGAACCAACAATAAAGCAATAAACTTTTTGAATTACTCCAAATAGATGTAATGCTTCCGGTCATGATGAGCCAGAATGGACTCTGACAAGATTTAAGGAGTGAGCCAAACACCGTTCGAAGTTGACCAGCTCATTCTTTTCTGCAAGTCTTTGCTTGCACTTCGTTATAGGTGCCAGTCATACTGGCCCCATAATCATGAGATTGGCCACAACATTGTCTAATATCTAAACCATAAACTGCCAATTTTTCAATAATCTGTTGACAAATGTACTAGTGATGGGAAATTTCGTTACTTTTGAGTAATGATTACGAATCATTACTTTCAATCGTAGTAATCATTACTTCTAAATCGTTACTCATTACTATTACTACTATCTGCGAGGACAGCTCAAAAAAATGTGTACCCTTACGACAACAACGGAAAATATGTACTCTTATGAGCATGACATTCTTAAAAGATTTAAAAAAGATTAATTAGTAAGAAAACAGTTTTATTTTTAAGAATATAAAAAAATTGCTCTTGACAAATACCAATAGAGAAGGAACTTTATACCAAGCTTATTGAAAATTTAAAAATTGTTTATTCGAAATTAAAATAAACCATCATCCGCAAATTTTTTGGTCTTCGTCTACTTCGCCTGTCCGATATTATGTGGCCTGTTTTGGAAATATTCTCTCACACAGAAGTTGCTGGTACTCCTAAATATTTTTTCGCGAACTTTCCTAATCTTGGATAAGTTTGTGGCCTTGTTTTCCACTATGTAAGAGGATTTTGATTCCTCCGATTGTTGGGCTTTTCACTGAATTGTCATATTTAAATGAGGGTCTCCCGGATGTTGGAGTTGATCTGGCACATGCAACTATTGTTTCGAATACAGACCACAATCCAATCTCCTCATCAGGTCTAGTTGTTGTGCTTGGGATTGAACTGGCTGTAGATTCTTCAGTCCCAAGATCATTACTTGAAGTTGGAATGACATCAACTGAAGCTTGCATGTTAGTTTGTTCAGCTTCTTCCTTCAGTTCGTCCTTCTCTTTCACTACAGTCAAAGCTGATTCATCGCCGAACTCATACTTTTTGAAACGCGGGTTTAAGTATGTTGCTTTCCTGAATAATCTTAAACAGTCGATTCTCCACTTCGCCTCACTGAAGCAAGAAGTTTGCGGAAAATTTTATTAAGAAGTGTTACAAAAAATGTTTCGCTTATTAAACATGCACCCACTAGGGGGCCAACCTCCTCGGTAAGGCTGGACATGAGTCCAGGGGCATCCTACCTCCCGCGGTCTCGTAAATTTTACAACCCCGGTGGGGTTGGAGATACCCTCGTGGCAACCTGCAGTCACGAGGATGGCCTCAGCACAGCCAGAGAAGCCAACTGACGACACAAAAAGGATCTCGACCTGTTAATCCTTAGCAATTTAAGTGCTACTTTCAGTTTTCCCGGACGGTTTTCTGGCGGATTTTATTTTGCCGAATCTTCGAAACTAGGCCGCTTTTTCCCAGACTTGTATGAGAATTTTGCCCGAAACAACTGAGAAAGGTTCCCGAATTTACCCTAGACAAAAAAAAGATTTTGGAAAAAATTGATGTTTTTGCCCAATTTCATCCTATCAACATTTTTTTCGCCCTTAAAATATTACTATTGTACTCCCCGATCACTTTCAATCATCGAAAGCGCCGCAAAGGCATTGTTTGCCAAACTATGGTCAAAAAACCCCTTACTCCCCTACAAAACTGAAATTTTTGTATCACAGCAATAGGTCTTGGCCCGTTATGTCCCAAACCACTCTAACCCAAAATTAGCTGATTTCAGCTACTTTTGCCGTATCTTCGAAACTTGGTCGCTTTTTCCTAGACTTGCATGGAAATGTCGCCCGAAACAACTCAGAGAGGTCCCCGAATTCATGCTAGACCAAAAAATAGATTTTAGAAAAATGGACGTTTCTGCTCAATTTTCCCTATCAACATTTTTTCACCCTTAAAATATTACTATTGTGCTCCCCGACCACTTTCAATCATCGAAAGCGCCATAACGACAGTTTTTGCCAAACTATGGCCAAAAAACCCCTCACTCCCCTACAAAACCGAAATTTTTGTATCACAGCAATAGGTCTTGGCCCGTTATGTCCCAAACCACTGTAACCCAAAATTGGCCGATTTGGTCCGATTTCAGCTACTTTTACCCTAACAACTTTTTGAATATTTGAATAAAATACTTCCAAGTACGAAAATACTCGACAGTACGAAAATACTCGATACAAAAATACGCGATACGAAAACACTTGCAAGTACGAAATACTCGTGATAACGAATTCAAAAGCCATCAAACATCCAGCAATCGAAATCGTTACTCATCTCATTCCTTACTTTGTGAATCCATCACGAATTCAAAAGTAACGAAATGGTATCATTCATTATCGTTACTCATTTCATTCCTTACTTTCAATCACGAATTCACAAGTAACGAAATGGTCAGAATTCATTATCGTTACTCGTTACTCGTTACTCATTTCATTCCTTACTTTCGATCACGAATTCAAAAGTAACGAAATGGTCAGAATTCATTATCGTTACTCGTTACTCGTTACTCATTTCATTCCTTACTTTCGATCACGAGTTCACAAGTAACGATATGGTCAGCAAATCGTTACTCATTTCATTCCTCAAAGGAACGAAAAGTAACCATTACTTTGCACACGCAGAGAGTAGAGACCGGTCTCAACATCACCCCAAGCTTGGATATCATTGCTGCCCGTTGACTCGGCAACGAAATGCATTTTGTGTGTCGTTTGGCCTTAGAACGACGAAGGAACGATTGTGAGAAAAGTAATGGTTACTTTCGTTTCCCGGTAATGATTACTTTTCATTACTTTGAGTAACCATTACTTTTAAGTCGTTCATTACTTTTTGAACACCACTAAAATGTACTCTCCTGTCTTTCCAGCAGCTTCTATGATATCAATGAATTTTTTTTTATTTTACACACATCGCCAGTTTCTTCTTACATAGCGAATAACCTGGCTCAGTTTTTCTGTATGCGAGATATCTGGAGTGCACTCGAACATTATTGTGTATTATTTGGCTTCTTTGATGTCGTTTAGAGTGATATTTCTAACTCTTTTTGCTATTATGTCAATAACTTCATTCTGTATTGTCTTTGACAAATATGATACTTGTCCCTTTTTTAGATGTTCTAATTGAAACTTTAGAGTTGAATTATGTTTGGAAAGCAGGAAAAATCAATTCAAGAAGCTCCCTTGACCAGGCTGAGGACATTGTGTTATGAGGTCACTAGGGGTTTCGTGGGACCCACGAAAAGAAAGACAGTGTTTTGATAGATACAATATAGTACCCATAAAAATACGCAGGATTTGTCTAAATATAGCTGCATCCCTTTAGGACGAACGCTAACCGCCCTAAAATGTGAGTGCGTTCTACTTGTACACTGCCACTGAACCAGCCGCCGTGCGACCGCGTGTCTCGTGGGCACAGAGCGAGCGCGATTGTTGTCCTACCTATGCCTACGTGCCCCGAAGGGAATGATTTATGTTCTTAAAGTACTATAGGACATATCATTGCCAAGGACCTTAAAGACGATGCTGATGTTGAAAGGAAGCGCACGGCTTTGGCAGTCAGAGGTAATATGTTGGCTCGCAGATTTTCCTCTTGTATTAAGCAAGTTAAGGTAACGTTTTTTCAGGGACATTGCCAGACCTTGCACACGGTGAACCTGTTTGTCGGATATACCAAAAGATCACTGAACGCCTTGCGCGTCCAATATAATAATATCTTCAGGATGATGGTGGGATTGGGCCGCTTCTGCAGTGCGTCAAGGAATATTTGTGGAGTACCAGAATGATGGCTCTGCAACCGTCATTTGCCAACAAAATCTATATCCTTGATTCATAGAACACCGAAAAGTCCCAACAGCATCCTCAAGACTATAGCTGATAGTTTCACTTCACCACTATCGAGATGCCTTGTACAAAAACCAGCTCGTTTCCTTTATCGCCCTCTGTGCAGGGAAGTGAATATAACTGTGTCTTTTATGTTTATGTTTAAAGTGCTTTGTGTTTTTATTGATAATAGCCTACTAGGAGTCTTACTAACACGCTATGGATCCTTTAGTTGTTCGAAATAAACAATTTTTAATATTATTTATTTATTATTTTACTATACTATTCGTCTGTCATCGCAAAGTTGCGATAATGCTGAGGAGTGTATTCATCTGCAAAGCTTGAATTTGCCGCCCTCTGAACATGCCGCCCGGGGCACGGGCTCCGGCTTGTCCCCGCCTAGATCCGGGGCTGGAAAAATCACATTAGAACCATGTAAAGTAAATTACGTACTATTTACTACTAGTTTTTACCGATTGCTGATTTTGGTATTTAAACAAATTTTTTTTTATAATGCATCCCTCATTCCAGCACTCTTTTGCTGTCTGGGAGGCAGTTTCTCTCGTTTTGTTTTCTCGTTCAAGATCTTTTAATTAATTTTTATTTATATTATGAAAGTGCTTCTTGTTCTTCTTTGCATGCTTTTTATTTTTCATGTTTTCCACTAACTTCCCATCAACTAACTCTATCTTACTTTCTTTACTCTCCATTTATCCTATTTATGTTTTCTTTTTAATAAATATATAATTTAATTTCAAATTAAATGTGTCGAGAGAGTGGGTTCCGAATTCCTTTCCTATCCTATTCCTTTTCGGGGGATGATGATAATTTTAATTGCTTGTTTCTTTACTAAGTGGCTTACTGCTGCCAGAAAGAAGAGGCTCTGTAATTTTTTTCATTTATTGGATTCGTCCAAGTAATAATACGCTCGAGCTGATCCACAATGCTACAATAAAGCAAGAATTTTAAATAAAGTAATTAGTGTTTAAGTTAATTTTAACGATAGAATGAGATAAAATTTACATGATATACAGCAATAAATTTTTTCAGACTATGGTTTCATTGTTCCCATCCCTTGGTGTCATACGCCTGCCAGTATGCGAAGCGCATTTCAATATAATATACACATAGATATGAAAGAATATGGATACGAAATGGCTATCCGTGTACCCATACGTGAGTGTGCCTATTTTAATACACGCACAACATTACTCTCAAACAAAAATTCCGCTCAGTGCGCCCCTTTCTACCGCACTCACAACCGAAAAGCCTTAATAGTGTGTATTAATGCTGGGAACACCAGATCGGCGTAAAAGCGTGCAACGGGCAGCACGGAAAGAAACGTCAATGTCAGTTTGATTTGTGTCGGAGACTGAGAGCATTGGCTTTCAGTCAAAAATTTTCAAACAAAATTTGGACATTTTTGGGGGAATTCGGTGGAAACGTACATCTACGTTTGTTCTCTATCTAATGTGTCAGTTTCGCGAGTAAATTACCGGTAAAACGTTATATAATAGTACGATAATTAAGTGCCGCGTTCCAGGCTGCAAAAGTAGCTACCGAAGTGCTTCGCAGGGGATATCGTATTTCGGATGAGTAAAATAAACCTTTGGCAACAATTTCGTATAGTTTTTGTGTGAAATCATAATGAATTTCATTAACAAAAAGCATATTAATCTTCACTCGCCTGTTCGGGGAAAGAAATGTCAAACTACGTTCAAATTGGCGATCGCTCGTGCTTTTTGTTACCATCAGCCCCTGGACACGGACGGTATAACTTTCCACCATTAGCCCCTTCAATCCTCTCGCGCACAAAGCATGTTAAAGCTGTCTTTACGCTCATTGTCAAATTGGAGGGGAACTACTTGGATTTGACTCGATTTGACAATGAGTAGCTAAAAAATTACTACCATCACCTTCAATGAAAATCTTATGGGCATAACCACTCCATTTCTACTACCTCACTGGTTACCATATGAACAATGGAGGTAGTAGACAATGGAGTGGCCCTTCACATTTGAAATGTATTGGAGGGGACGTAACCAAGAGCTAAGGGGTATGCGATATTTTGTCTGCCTCTTGCACATCTATCTCATTTGGAATCATACGTCATATGATCACCACGTGGAAAATATCTTGTCAAGTTGATAGATGGGACGCTTGGCGAAAGTTGCGGGGGTTGATGCAAAGCAGTTATATCACATGGGCGACTCTACTATTTTATCTCTATGATATGAACTGTGTAGGGCACACACCAGTACCTCATTCTCACACTAGTAAACAAAAAATCGAAAATAAGCACATTTCTGTCGGTCGATTTTTAATCCATTCTCTCTTATATCTGTGAATATACATTATAAATTCCTACTTTTCTTTCTTGGACTTTCATCATGAACTGCTCAAGACCATTCCGAAGATTTTGTTTCATGTAATATAACATTATTTTTATTTAATTAACCTTTATTTCCCAATGAATTAAATTAAATTTATTGCATTGCTGATTTCCACCAACATTATGTTTCAAATGTATTCATCATAAAAATGACAATTCAAACTTCCGCGCCTATGGCCTGCCCCCAAATTTATTACAAATTTTAAATTCTCACTTCTTTTGTAATATATGTTATACCTTGTGTAGAGACGAGAAAATTGGTCCGCGCACTTACAGCAATGCCTCCTAGAAATACAGGCCGTAATGCAGAATGATGACGTCACAGCAGTAGGACGAAATGTCGCGAAAAGCACACATAGTCTTATGAGACGTCCGCGGGAAAATGTTAATTGTACGGGTTATGTTCAAGTGAGTGAAATGAAAAGAAAGTAGTATATGCGGAACAGTGCTAGTGAACAGCTAAAACACAAATTAATGCGGTGCGTCCGGCATAATTGGAAAAACTCGCTACGAAATGTTTATTAGTTGTTGTTAGGTTATGTGAGGTTCCGTGTCGATTTACTATCGCGATACAATTGGTCGATACAAAATGAAAGTTGAAACGTGAAACGCATCCACGCACAAAAAACTAACGTTTTATTCATATTTTAGCTAAAAAACCGCAAGTGAAATCTCGGTGTGTCTCGGCACAGCCTCGTGGAAATGTCAAAATCCCTATCGCCATGACGTCACAGCGAGAACGATTACGTAGCCTGACGGCCCGTACTTCTAGGAGGCATTGCTTAAGCCGCGTACACATAGGGCCAAGACCAACGGCCAAGCCATTCGTTGGCTCGGATTCGCTTAGTGTGTACGAAGAGCCAACCTTGGCCAGCCTTGGCCTTGCTGTTCGCTCTGCTGGCGGTAACTTCAAAGCGTTGGCGATGTATTGGCCTTGGGACTCCGTTGTAGTGTGGACGGTTGGTCGTGTTGGCTGTCATTAATACCGCGTTGTGTGTTGAGCTAGACTATGTTTTTTGCAGGTTGTCATATATAGTGTACGGTGTCGAAATTCGTTCTACTACCATAAATGCGTTGTACTTTACAACCCCAATTAAATCACTGTCAATCACTAGGTGTACAATGACACTCAGCCCGAACCGCATCCAATCATGATCCAATGCCTTGGCTCCAAACCATTGGTGCCAATTTGTTCCTGTGTAGACGGCAGGACCAACGCCAAGGCCAACGATCAACATTCGATCAAACTGTCATTTGCCGTTCGTTTGTTGTATGTGTTCGCGCCTTTACAGGTGCATTGCCTTCTAGAAGTACGGCCCGTCAGGCTACGTAATCTTTGTCTCTGTGACGTCATGGTTAAAGGAAATTTTGACATTTCCACGAGGCAGTGCCGATATACACGGAGATTTCACTTCCGGCTTTTTAACTAAAATATGAATAAAACGTTAGTTTTTTGAACAAATATAATCAAACAAAAAATTGTTTGACGAGCGTTTAGGTAGAAATTATACAATAAAATGAAAAGTCGAACTCGTTTCCTTTATTTCTACCAATGTATTTTTCAAAAATCCGTATACTAGTATTTCGGCTATCACTTATAGCCTTCTTCAGCGATGTTTCTTCGAAGTCGAAGAAACATCGCTGAAGAAGGCTATAAGTGATAGCCGAAATACTAGTATACGGATTTTTGAAAAATAAATTGGTAGAAATAAAGGAAACGAGTTCGACTTTTCATTTTATTGTTAGTTTTTTGTAAGTGGATGCGTTGTAATAATAATATTTAGTCATAACTTGCATTTTGTATCAATCAATTGTATGGCGACAGTAAATCGACACGAAACATCACATAGCCTAACAACAACTGATAAATATTTCATAGCGAATTTTTCACATTATACCGCACGCACCGAATTAATTTTTGTTTTATCTGTTCAATAGCACTGTTTCACAGATCTCACTTTATTTTTACATCACTCACTTTAACACAACCTGCACAATTAACAATTTCCCGCAGATGTCCCATAAGACTGCGTGTTTTTCGCGACATTTGATCCTATAACTGTGACGTCATCATTCTGCATGACGGCCTGTACATCTAGAAGGCATTGCCGGTACACTATAACCGCCTGTCCAAATATCTTTTATGTCGTTGGTTGATGTATATATTATTGGCGTGGCCACTCCATTTCTACTATCTCAGTGATTAATCTCGACTTGCTGCTGTTTTGGAATTGTGGAAATGTCACTCGCTGATGAGCTTTTGGCTGATCTCGAAGAAAATGACACAGAAAACTTAAAGGAACTTATCAAAGAAGAATTTGATGCGAAAAATGAAGAATCTACTGCATTGAAAGAACTGCGACCGGCATTCGAGCCGATGGAGGTGGATGTGAAAGTTAATTCAATTCGTGAACTATGTAAGCTTCGTGATTCAATGCGTCTGCAGAACATCCTGATTCAAATCAACCAATACTCGGCAAACTTGAGAAGTTCCAGCGAAATGATTGGGAATGTCGAATCGGACCCGGAGTATCGATTGATTGTAGAAGCGAATGGGATTGCTGCTGAAATTGATAATGAAATATGTCAGTTTCGAATATTAAGGTAATATGGAAAGAAAGCTATTCTGATTTCCTGACTTTGTAGCCATTATTCATAAATTTACGAAAGAAAAGTATCAGAAACGGTTCCCTGAACTTGATTCTTTGATTGTTGGAGAGATGGAGTATCTGCATACGGTCAAAGTTCTGGGAAATGATTTGGAACAGATAAAAAACAATGAAGATTTGCAACAGATTTTAACGCAGGCCACTATCATGATTGTGTCTGTAACTGCATCAACAACACAAGGGTAAGGATGCTACGAAGAAACAAAATTTTCGTTTCAAGTTAGATGTTCATAACTTGTTCTTTTGAATCAAGGACGCCCTTAACTGATGTGGAAAAGTGCCAAATTGACGAAGCTTGCGATATGGCTATTGAACTAAATAACTTCAAATTGAAAATATTTGAGTATGTGGAAAGTCGAATGACATTTATTGCACCGAATGTATCCATGATTATCGGTAGGTACTAGATTATTTATTCTTACAATTCTGGTAGTGGTGAAATTTGTTTTGCAGGTGCATCCACAGCGGCCAAACTTCTTGGTATGGCTGGGGGACTGACAAAACTTTCGAAAATCCCTGCTTGCAACGTGTTGGTGCTTGGCTCACAGAAAAGGATATTATCAGGGTAATGCACAACCCTAGTATTAGGGGTATAATAGGTAGGTATAATAGTTACCCATTTTCTTTAGATTTTCAAAGGTTCAAATGTTGCCGCACACTGGCTTCATATACTACTCTCAGTTTGTCCAGGATACGCAGCCGGTAAGTTTGAGTTTTCATCAATGAAATTTATGCTTAAACCGGGTCTGGTGGGATTGTTTTCAGGATTTACGAAGGAAAGCTGCTCGTCTCGTGGCATCAAAATGTACACTGGCTGCACGTGTCGATGCTGCCCATGAAAGTATTCATGGCGAAATCGGATTGAAATTTAAAGAGGATATTGAGAAAAAATTAGATAAACTACAGGTAAGTTTAAGCAACTTTGGTTTAGACACAATAAGTTCTTGACGTTAATAATTTTTTTATTTTTGCTTTCTTGCCGCTGTAATTGGAATTATATCTGTAGCGCAAGGGATTATAAATAAATAAATAAATACCATTTGAATTTCATAGGAACCTCCGCCTGTCAAATTTATCAAACCTCTGCCAAAACCAATCGAAGGAAGTAAGAAGAAACGTGGTGGCAAAAGAGTACGAAAGATGAAGGAACGATACGCCCTTACTGAATTCCGGAAGCAGACAAATAGGATGAATTTCGGAGATGTAACTTCTTGTTATATATTTTTTGGATCCTTGTTATGAATCCTGTTTCAATTCAGATCGAAGAAGACGCATATCAAGAAGATTTGGGCTATACGCGCGGTACAATCGGTAAGACTGGAACTGGCCGCATTCGATTGCCTCAAGTCGACGAGAAAACGAAAGTCCGTATAAGCAAAACGCTTCAGAAAAACCTGCAGAAGCAACAGGTTTATGGTGGAAGCACAACAGTTCGAAAACAAATCTCTGGTACAGCTTCGAGTGTTGCATTCACACCGTTACAAGGCTTGGAAATTGTCAATCCACAGGCTGCGGAAAAGTCCACTGATGCTGGGGCAAAATATTTTTCAAATACCTCGGGATTTTTGTCGGTTGGGCACCAGACGCATTAGAAAGTTTGAATTTATTTCTTATGATTGAATGAAGATGAAGTGTAGTAAGTTTAAATTTAAGTTTTTTTTTTTTAATTCTTTCATTAACTTTGAATATTGCCTCTAGTCTTATAGGGCTGGTAGGATTGTAGTATGGGCTTCTAAAAATTCACGTCATAAGAGAAAAGAAGTAATCATATCGAAACATGTCGACCACCGTGATTGAGAGTGCGCAACAAAGTAGGAATATAAGTGAATTTCAATCGAAAGTAAAATTTTTGGGGCGATTGTGATTGAACCCTGAAAAGTTTAAATCATAGATTAGAGGAACATGTATAAATGCAAAATCAGTAGGCTCAATCTGAATTTGAACCAGGGACATCTCGCACCCGAAACGAGAATCATACCCATAAGCCATTGAGCCGCACATTTTTTGGAGCTAGAAAATACACACAAACCTTGCCGCCTTTACTTCATTACCGCTGAAGCATACTGCAACCAATGCCTCCTAGAAGTACGGGCCGTAATGCAGCATAATGATGTGCCACTAGACTGTCAAAGTGTAGCGAAAAACACACGCAGTCTTATGGGACGTCCGCAGGAAAATGTTAATTGTACAGGTTGTGTTAAAGTGAGTTAAATGAAAATAAAGTGAGTATATAATAAAGTGCTAGTGAACATCTAAAATAAAAATTACTGCGGTGCGTGCGGTATAATAGGGGAAATTCGCTATGAAATGTTTATCAGCTGGTGTTAGGTTATGTGACGTTTCGTGTCGATGCAATTAATTGATACAAAATGCAAGTTATGGCCAAATATTATTATTATAACGCGTCCACGCACAACAAACTAACGTTTTATTAGGTATGTTCCCGTACTTGAATCTATTATAATATATTAAAATAGATTCGCGAGAGTTCGGAGGGGACGGATCGCTCTTTACAACCGCGCATCAATTCTTTCTATAACCTGTTTTTGACCTCGTGGTCGAGTTTGACTGTTAATAACTCGGATTTCATTTGTCATTGTGATTTCATTCGTATTGCTAAAGTGCAGTGAAAATTAGTTCCGTTGCTAGTGGTTCGAAACGCAAACGGGAGGAATCTCCCACCGACCTTCTGTTACGAGATCGGCTAAGGCTCCCAAAGGCCCATACCGACTCACTCATTGCTGCCATGGAAAACCCTAACCCATTTCATCTGCTGTCGAACATTGCTGACGATGATGGTGAAGTCGCCCGTAATGATAAACACACTCAGCCTCCCAGGAAGATTAAAATTCCTCCCCTCATTCTTCCCAACCTCGACCGTCAGTCGATCGTAGCTATGTTAAATAGCCTCAACATCTCCGCTTACAATCTCCAGTATACCAGTGTGGGTATAAAGTTACTGCTCACCAACCTAGAGTGCTTCAACAAAATACATAAACATATGGTAAAAACCAAAGTGCGATTTTATACGTACGCACGTGCAGACCAAAAACCACTCAAATTCATTTTAAGTGGTTTGCACAATATCGAATGCTCTGAGCTGAAAAAACTCTTAGCCGAAGAGCACAATCTAAAATGTGAAGAAATTAAGAAAATCTCCCCAGCGGCAGAATCCCGACGTTATAGCGATCAAACTCTGTACTTACTGTACTTCTCGCGTGGAACAATCAAGTTATCTGATCTCAAGAAAATTGATTCCGTAAGTCACGTCAGAGTAAAGTGGAGCGTTGAACAACGAAAAGCACAGCATCCTACTCAGTGCCGGAACTGCCAAGGATGGGGACACGGAACATCGTTCTGTTATCTTCCGACGAAATGTCTAATTTGCGGCAAAGGCCATGACAAATCAAAATGTCCTGCCAAAAACACATCGGAAATAGCCTGTGCCAACTGTGGTGGCCCACATTTGAGCAATCACGTGCTTGTCCCGAAACGTGAAGAATTTTTGAAAATACGTAAAATTGCTTCTTCCCGTCGCCCAAATACTATTCAAAGCTACTCTAATCCAACATTTTCTCGACAGCCGCCTGCTCTTGACTGTGCTAATTTTCCGTCGTTACCTTCCAGAGGCAGTCGTATTGGTAATCAATACAATTATCCTGAGACAGATAAAGCTTACAGTGCAATCGCCCGAAATGCTCCCATTATCAATAGCAACAACAGTACTACTCTTAGCCTACACAATGTTACTGGTGCATCGTCTTCTCCAAGCTCTGGAGACCTATTTTCCGCTACTGAGTTACTTAACTTGTCTCGAGAACTCATTACACGTCTCACTTTGTGTAAAACGCGCACCGATCAATTTAATGTGATTGTAGAACTAGCGACCAAATTTGTTTATAAATAAACATAAAATTCAATGTCTTACATGGAACGCTCAAAGCATTCGAAACAAATCGATCGAAACTTTTGCTTTTCTTGATGAAAAGAATATCGATATTCTCTTTCTCAGCGAATCTTGGCTTAGAGAAGACGACGTACTGAATAATTCTAACTATCATGTAATTGGAAACGACAGAAAGGATGCAATTGGTGGTGGTGTAGCACTATTTCTTAAAAAAGGCATGAAGTTTCAACGATTATATAATCTACCCACCCAAATGATTGAAACGGTAGCAGTGTACATTGAAGAAATCAACATCACTGCTATTTCAGTTTACTTCAGTGGCACTAAATTGAATTCCCACAAGACAAAGCAGTTCCATAACGACCTAAAATTGCTCTTTTCCCTGAAAACAAACTACATCATCGGTGGTGACTTAAATGCCCGACACCGGCATTGGAACTGTTTGAATGCTAACAAGGTAGGAAAAATCTTATTTGAGCTTTCATTAGAGAAAAACACTTTTATACATACCCCCGATGGTCCAACCTGTTTCCCTCCAAGAGGAAATCCCTCAACTCTTGATCTTGTCATAATGTCAGCAATGTTCCCTTGTCGCAGCCCTCGGTGATTAACGAACTATCCTCTATTCACCTGCCGGTTCGATTTGACATCTACAAACACTTAAAAATTTCGACGTTTTCGTGTTTCAATTACAATAAAACCTCTTGGGTTGCTTATCGTAGATTCTTGGAAGATGATATTAACCTTAACGATTATGACCTCTCGAAAATTGTAAACGTCTCCCAAATTGACAGTTTAATCTCTACTTTCTCGAACAAGCTCACATTAGCTCGAAACAACTCCACCCCCACTTCTAAACGAGTGATTTCCAAATTTCATATAGACAGCGCCACTGCTGCTTTACTCAAACACCGCAATGACACTCGTAGGCAGTGGCAAAGAACTCGTTGTCCTCAATTAAGGGGACATTCGCCTTTGAAATTTTCAAAAAATCGATTTTGAGATTTTTACATATTTCGATTCTATATACGTTCAAAAGTTGCCTCCTAAAATTTCATCAAGAAATTCGTAGTAGAAAAAAAGTTACAGCTAAGGTAAAAAAAAGTTTTCGACTTTTTATTCAATAAAATTATGGTAAAAAAAACTTTAAACGCGTTTTTCTCGAAACAACATTTTTTGAACTTGTCAGACATTTTTCTTAGGTTTTAATCATCCGATTTGAAAAAACCAAAAAGTATTCGATTCTTTATACAATATATTAGGGGTTATACCTCTAAAAACTTATATTTATGTAGATCCACTCCTTTTACAAGGGTAGTTCACCAAAAAAATTCGTCGATTTTTCAACACTTTTTGAAAATCTTGTATAAAGTAACGAACATTTTTTTTTTTAACAATTTTTTAGGTATAACCCCTAGAAAAATGTCTCAGGAAAATAACCCATTTTGAATTTTGACTTAATTTTTTTTAGGAAGCTCAAAAAGTGTCTGACCGACAAAAACGTGCCTTTTGGAATGCGCCCTCTACCGCCACTACGAAGAGTCAAAAACCATCAAAAAAAATCTTTTTATGTACTTTAATATATATATATATAGAATCACAAAACCATTTTTCAATAAATATTATAAATTTAAAAAAAAAAAAAGTTTTAAGAGTATGCTTTTTTTCCAATTAAGAAAGTAAATGTCCCCTTAAAGGCCCACCTAAACACTCTGAACATCCAAATACGTAAAACATTTCTTGAACTTCGTAATAAACGGTGGAATGACTTACTATGCGCACAGGAACCTGGGTCAAATCGTCTCTGGAAACTGCTCAAGCTACTGAAGAACAAAAAACATTTGCTTCCTCCGTTGCTCCTTCCTAATGGCGATGTCGCTTACACTCAAAGAGAAAAAGCTGATGCACTTGCTGACTCCTTTCAAAGCTCACACAAGCTTACACTTCTCTGCAGTGACCCCGACACCAATCTCCAAGTAGACCTTGAAATCGCCAAACTATTAGAAGCCAGAACCCATTTCCAACCTAGTGATTTTTGCTCTCCTGCAGAAACAAGATCCCATCTCAAAAACTTGAAATTGAAATCCGCGCCTGGTTATGACGGCTTGCCGAACGTCTTTTTTAAAAACCTTCCTAGGAAGGCTATAATTTTAGCTACATTTATTTTTAACTGCTGCTTAAAGCTAGGATACTTTCCTTCTGCGTGGAAAAACGCAATCGTCATTTCAATTTTAAAGCCAGGTAAAAATCCTAAACTCCCCAGTAGCTACCGCCCTATCAGCTTACTTCCTTCTTTTAGTAAACTTTTCGAAAAAGTTATCCTTTCCCGTATTCGAAAAGAACTCGAAGCTACCTCCACTATTCCGGATTTTCAATTCGGCTTTCAACCTGGTATGTCCACCACTCATCAGCTACTCAGAGTTGTTCACCACATTAATGATAATTTCATATCAAAACGCTCAACTGGTCTCATAGCGCTTGATATTGAAAAAGCCTTTGACACAGTATGGCATGACGGCATATGTTTACAAACTTATTAAATGCTCCCTGCCCACCTACTTGTGCAGAATTGTCCATTCCTTTTTAGACTCGCACACTTTTAATGTAAAGACACTTAGCCTATCAAAAAAATGTGGTTTACCTGCCGGAGTTCCCCAAGGCTCAGTCCTTAGTCCCACTTTGTACAATGTTTTCATGTCTGACCTCGAAAAATTGCCACGTTGCAACTTTGCTATGTATGCTGACGACACTGCAATCTTCGCCAGCGAAGCTGACCCAGGGTTGATAATTAACATTCTCCAGGAGCAGTTATCTCTCTTAGATCAATTTTTTAAAAGGTGGAAGATTAAAATAAACTCAAACAAAACTCAAGCAATTTTCTTCACAAAAAAACGTGCACGAAAAAACCTACTGAATCCGCAAATAAATGTTCTTGGATCAATTGTTAATTGGTCAAAAGACATTAACTATCTTGGAATCCATCTAGACTCAAAATTAACGTTCCATTCGCACTCTGAAGGCATCAAATCTAAAATATTGAAAAGCATACGCTCCTTATACCCACTTATCAACAGGAAGTCTAAGCTGTCACTACACAATAAACTGCTAATATACAAATCCGCGATGCAGCCTATTATCCTATACGGTTGCCCAATATGGATTAGCTGTGCAGCTTCTCATGTTAACCAGCTACAAATATTCCAAAATAAATGCCTCAACATCATATTGAACAAACCCTACTACTTCTCCACCACTCGCCTGCACAAGTTGGCAAAAGTCAATAAAATCAAGTCTAGAGCTCTTAAGGTAGAACTATAATGCAATTAAGTGCGCTTTAAGTAGCTTAAGTGACAGTACGGTTGCATAGAAATCAAGCGGCATACCCATAATGCACTTATCTGCCGTATCATTAAGTTTCGTTCAATTCGGGCCACTTAAGTGGCGTACGACTGGGACCGTACATCAATTAAGTAAATTTGACAAGAGGTTTGCGTAACGACTAAAACCAATAGAAGGCACGTAAAATATTTGAATATGTTTTCGTGGATCGTTTGGTATTTTTGCAGGAGGTAGAAGTACTGATCGTTCGTATGCGGTATTGTAGACGCAATAATAGGTATGTGAAATATTTGAATATTTTAGGTCTGTTCGCGTACTTTCAGTCACTGAATTTTACTGAATTTTCCTGAATCATGTGGTGGGGGACATTTATGAAAAGTACAAAAACGCTCACATTGCATTTCCTGAAAATTGACAAATAAAAGTGTCAGTTGTCGGTTTTCAGGAGAACAATAATGATAATAAAGTCATCCTAAGCGGTGATAAATTATCGTCACAAAAATATTCGTCCTTCATAATATTATAGGCCAAAAACCATTTGACAGTTTTCAGTGGTTTTAAGAAGCTCAGACCCTACTGAAAAAGGGGGAATTTTCCGTTTTCAGTAAAACGGAGTGCAAAAACGGCTTTATTGCAATTAATTGCAATTAATCGTAGTACGCGAACATACCTTTTATTGTTAAACGGCTCATTAACAGTTTACTATATAGGAAGTAGTAATTAGATATCTCGAATATGATTCTTTGTGACATTGTAAAAAGAATAACAGGTATCTAAAATATTTTTTCGTCGATCACTTAAATGCTATTTTTACAGGAGGTATGAATAATGAGTTTCAAACATAATTTCAAAGAGAAAACGCGTTGAACAACATACGAAATAATAAATTATATAGTAGTTTATTTACTTGTATCTTTGAATTACTTACTTTTAAAAATACAAGTACATAAACTACTTAAAATGCCGTCTCACAGCTTTTTTCATTCAAAGAATAACCACACACCATGCCTCAGCTGTCTACTATTGAATATTAAACTTGAGAGGTAAAGACCTTGTTGATTAAATATATTCCGGTCGCATACCACTATTGCTTAAAAAACATTTCTTTCGTACACTTATTTGAATATAAGCACAAATTAAGAGCCTGCACCAAGCCCATCTTTATAGATCTAATAATCTACAGCAAAGTGCTGAGCTGAACAGCTACAATTTTCTATGATTTCTTGCAAAAGAGCTAGCAGGCTATGAATACAACTATATTTCAATTGCAGCAAAAATCTATTCAAATATATTGCGTAAACGCTCACATCAGTTCATCTCATATGCCTCCAAATTCAAATTCATATTCGCCACTCTGACGGCAGCTTCATGAACCTTCACTTAATTCTATTATGGGCAAATTAACCGATCGACTTCAATTGAGTGAATTTTCGTTCAGTTTCAGCGCTCACTTAAGTTCACTTAATTGCATTATAGTTCTACCTTTAAGGTACAACTATAATGGAATTAAGTGAGCTTTAAGTAGCTTAAGTGACAGTACGGTTGCATTGAAAACAAGCGGCATACCCATAATGTACTTATCTGAATTTTCGTTAAGTTTCGTTCAATTCGGGCCACTTAAGTGGCGTACGACTGGGACCGTACATCAATTAAGTAAATTTGACAAGAGGTTTGCGTACCGACTACAACCAATAGAAGGCACGTAAAATATTTGAATATGTTTTCGTGGATCGTTTGGTATTTTTGCAGGAGGTAAAAGTAATGATCGTTCGTATGCGGTATTGTAGACGCAATAATAGGTATGTGAAATATTTGAATATTTTAGGTCTGTTTGCGTACTTTCAGTCAGTGAATTTTCCTGAATCATGTGGTGGGGGACATTTATGAAAAGTACAAAAACGCTCACATTGCATTTCCTGAAAATTGACAAACAAAAGTGTCAGTTGTCGGTTTTCAGGAGAACAATAATGATAATAAAGTCATCCTAAGCGGTGATAAATTATCGTCACAAAAATATTCGTCCTTCATAATATTATAGGCCAAAAACCATTTGACAGTTTTCAGTATTTTTAAGTAGATGAATTCTGAAGCATTATAGTTCTACCTTAAGATTACACTCCTAGTTTATCTCTAAAGTACCTCTGTGTTGACTTCCACGAATTTCTGAAGCTTGATCTTTATGTGCGGCATGAAATACTGAAAAAGGGGAAATTTTCCGTTTTCAGTAAAACGGAGTGCAAAAACGGCTTTATTGCAATTAATTGCAATTAATCGTGGTACGCGAACATACCTTTTATTGTTGCTCATTGACAGTTTACAATATAGGAAGTAGTAATTAGATGACTCGAATATGATTATGCGTGACATTGTAAAAAGAACAACAGGAATCTAAAATATTTTTTCGTCGATCACTTAAATGCTATTTTTACAGGAGGTAGGAATAATGAGTTTCAACCATAATTTCAAAGAGAAAACGCGTTGAACAACATACGAAATAATACATTATATAGTAGTTTATTTACTTGTATCTTTAAATTACTTATTTTTAAAAATACAAGTACATAAACTACTTAAGATGCCGTCTCACAGCTTTTTTCATTCAAAGAATAACCACACACCATGCCTCAGCTGTCCACTATTGAATATTTAACTTCAGCAGTAAAGACCTTGTTGATTAAATATATTCCGGTCGCATACCAATATTCCTCAAAAAAACATTTCTTTCGTACACTTATTTGAATATAAGCACAAATTAAGAGCCTGCACCAAGCCCATCTTTATAGATCTAATAATCTACAGCAAAGTGCTGAGCTGAACAGCTACAATTTTCTACGATTTCTTGCAACAGAGCTAGCAGGCTATGAAGACAACTATATTTCAATTGCAGCAAAAATCTATTCAAATATATTGCGTAAACGCTCACATCAGTTCATCGCATATGCCTCCAAATTCAAATTCATATTCGCCACTCTGACGGCAGCTTCATGAACCTTCACTTAATTCTATTATGGGCAAATTAACCGATCGACTTCAATTGAGTGAATTTTCGTTCAGTTTCAGCGCTCACTTAAGTTCACTTAATTGCATTATAGTTCTACCTTTACTCTGCAACAGAAGTTCCTTGATAAATGTGCACGTTCGTCTAACCCACTAATTGCATCCTTGAATCGTGCGTAAGGTAGTGTATTCTCCAATACATTTCCTTATCCTAGTTTGTAATCCGTAGTTGTAAAAACTATCTTAAGTTTAGTTTTAAGTTTCCTAGTAGGTTTTAAGCTAATTTTGCCTAATCTGAAATAACTTGTGTATCTATATACATTTAATCATTTCTTAATTTATAACTATTAGTAACTTAGCTATAAAGACATTGTCTAAACTCTAGATTTATCTCAAACACTGTAAATATTTCTAAATCCGTTCGATCAATATAATAAAGCTATTATTAATTAATTAATTAAAATAGATTCGCAGCAAGTCGTTTTCGTACTTTTGCTGCAAGCCAAATCCAAGCCAAATTTTGCAGCAAAAAGAAGCCAGCTGCCAAATTCTGTTACTGCTGCAGTTTGCTGAAGTACGGGAACAGACCTATTCATATTATAGCTAAAAATCCGCACGTAAAATCTCGGTTTATACCGGCACTGCAAGATGGAAGTGTCAAAATGCCTGCCCAAATTGACGTCATAGCTAAAACGATTACGTAGCCTGACGGCCCGTACTTCTAAGAGGCATTGCAGCAGCCAATGCCTTCTAGAAGTACGGGCCGAAATGCAGAATGATGACGTCGCAGCAATAGGCCAAAATGTCGCGAAAAACACACGTAGTCTTATGGGACGTCCGCGGGAAATGTTAATTGTACGGGTTGTGTTAAAGTGAGTGAAATGACAACAAAGTGGCATATGCGGAACAGTGCTAGTGAACAGCTAAAACACAAATTAATGCGGTGCGTGCGGCATAATTGAAAAAATTCGCTACGAAATTTTTATCAGTTAGGTTATTTACTATCGCGATTCAATTGGTTGATACAAAATGAAAGTTATGACTAAATGTTTTTATTACAACACAACCACGCACGAAAAACTAACGTTTAATTCATATTTTAGCTAAAAAAAACCGCAAGTGAAATCTCGGTGTGTGTCGGCACTGCTTCGTGGAAATGTCAAAATTGCCTATCGCCATGACGTCACAGCGAGAACGATTACGTAGCCTGACGGCCCGTACTTCTAGGAGGCATTGGTACGGTAGTCCAGGGCAACGAAGCTGCCAGAAAAGTTATCCATATGGGTTTTCCATAGTAGTGAACACATTCGACGCGACGCAGTTGAGTGTATACAAGGTGAAATGGTATCAACTTTGACGCAGCCAAGCACTTTTATGTCGCCTCCACACTGTGAGTCATCATGTGGCCCATGTGCGTGGGCCACCATATGGCCAGTGATGGGCATTTGCTACATTTGCAGTAGATCTACTTTTTTATGAATCTACTACTCTACTACGTAGCAAATGATATCTACTACATTTCCCGAGGAACTATTTTTTTAGTGAAAATAGCACTGATGCCACTTCGGTGAACCATTATGCTTGAGTTACAATCAATGCAACCAACATTTGCTGCCAAGTTTTGTTGGTGGAACGAGTTACAATCAATGCAACACAACATTTACTGTCATCTGTCACTGGCTATACTAAAGAAATTGCTGTTCGATAATTTGGATCCTTTAAAGTCTCGGAAAGAGATATCAGTGAATATTTTATCCTCTAAAAGCTGCGGAGTGTAATAAAAAGCAAAAATGAGACAAAAAATACAAATTCTGATTGTCATTTACATATGACAGTTCCCATTTCCCGAACGTTCATAGGAACAGGTGGAATTGGGTATTTTGTTGCCATGCCAAGTTTTAGGTATGAGCCATTGATATAAAAGTATAGAGGATATGGGCATAGCGAAATTTTTGTTGCCATTTTTTGGATTGTTTGATAGTTGTAGTGAATACATGCAACTGGCATAAAAATACAAAGGTGTAGTGATTATACGATTTCGTATAATTAAAGGGGCCAATATATTTTAAATATATTAAAATGGTGTTTCGATTTAACTAGAAGAATTTAATAGTAAAACACAATCACAATATCTATGAACGGTTAATGATGAAATACGTGGAAATTTTATTTATTAACATTTGTGATGAATTCAAATAAAAGAAATTGAATCGATGATTTGAATAAATTTTTGAATTTCATCCCGAGAAAATGCAACACAAATCAGTGCGCGTTATTAAATTTATAAACCAATGTTATTGATAATAATATTTTCTGTTCAAATCATTTATCAACCATAAACTCAGAATAGTTAAAATGCATTTTAAAATACGAATCTTACCACAGAACCAAATCTTAAGTTACCAGCCCCCCTCCTCCTTTTGCAATCGGGCTTGGGACCGGCGTTGGCGGTTTTTCGGCTTCCCTTGGATAATTTAATTCATAATATAATCCGGGTTATTATTTAGAAGCATAGAGAATAGTTACATTCGAAAATATGTGAGAGATTAGATCTGTTCGCGTACTGCAGCAACATATTTTTGCAGCTGGCTTCTTTCTGTGGCAAAATTTGGGTGGCAGCAAGAGTACTAAAACGACTTGCTGTGAATCTATTGTAATATAAGGTGCGTTTTTTGCACACCCGAGCAGATACAAATTTGTTAAGTATATTGAATACAATTACAATTTTGTTGTTGTATTCAATACACTTAACAAATATTGATCTGCTCGGGTGTGCAAAAAAACGCACCTATATTATAACAGATTCAGGTACGTGAACAGACCTATTAGAATCTTCAATATGATTTTCCTTATGTTTTCGCGTAAGTTTTTGCTAGCTAATTTCAAACACAGCAGATTGTAAAATATTTTAAAAATTCAATCGTAGTTTCCATTATCTGGGAAAAAAACACAATATAACTTATTCCCCAGAACATTTATCACTTCCACTTAGTAACGCAATTTGCACTTTTTATAGTGATGCAATTGCGGTATCCAAGACAGTTAAGGCTACGATTTTGAATACATATTCTGCAAACAACAATTTCAAAACATTCATTTAAATATAGACCATTTATAAGAGTACTAAAGGACATTACAATACATTTACGTGTGCATGATCTTTGCATATCTATATATATATAATATAAATATATATATATATATATATATATATACATATATATCTATATATATACATATATATATATATATATATATATATATATATATATATATATATATATATATATATATATATATATATATATATATATATATATATAAATATATATATATATATATATATATATATATATATATATATATATAAATATATATATATATATATATATATATATATATATATATATATATATATATATAAATATATATATATATATATATATATATATATATATATGTATATCTATATACATAAAAATGTATGTATACATAAATGTATATGTATATGCATATATATATATATATATATATATATATATATATATATATATATATATATATATATGTTTATATATATATATATTTATTAATGTATATATTTGCACATATTTGCGATAGAGGTGCAAAAACTCAGCTATTCTCACAGCTTCGCACCTCCCTCCTCTTTTCTCAACCGGGCTTGGGACCGGCTATGGCAGATTTACAATGCTCGTTACATAATTAACTGTTATTTATTGGCTTCAGAAACTACAATTTTACTATTTCATTTTCTATTTTCATGTACTTGAGCATATGCTGAAAATGCCCCCTTTCATTATTTAGTTTAGTACCCGCTTTGACCTACTTACAAAGTCAACATGTCACACTGCTTAAAATGTAAACAAACCGGGTGATGTTTTCGTTCTCGCGACAATTGCCAAGCTATCATTCACGCAAACGAAATAAACAGGCGTATTTGAAATTTAAACACTTCACGCATTCTCTAACAAAAGCTATATTTTAAAAATATTAAACCGTTCACTCATTAACTTTATTTTCTTTCACCACAACCAAACCGCACAACATAAAACCTGCTTTACCTAATTCTGTATACACATTAGCTTAATGAAATAATCACTCGACACTGCCACTCATATGCGCACGACACTAAATGCAATATTTTTTTGAATGCAGCTCCCGATCACGAATTATAAAGCGTTTTATAAATGCGCGGCTTGAAGACAATCGATTTTATGAAACGAAAATTGACAGTCTCAGTAACTGGAACGATGCTGGAACACCTGAGATTGTCAGAACACTGCATTCTCACCCATATTAATACAATTGTTTCTGGCAACAGTCACGGACAGTATACGTATATGCTATTCGCATATCCTCTATACTTTTATATCAATGGTATGAGCAAACTCTGCTGCAAAGCAAAGTTGTGTTGCATCATTGTAACTGCTTTCATACGTTCTCATGGGTTCAAACTCATTTTGACGTGCAACAAATGTTGGTTGCATTGATTGTAACTCTAGCTTTAAGCATTAACTGAAGCGCATCTACGCTACGAAAACGCCGAACGTGTGACAAAAGATTGTAGCACCCATTAATTTCAATCGAAATTACTGGACCAACTATTTCGACGCACGCTGTACCGTGCTCGAAATTGCTACATTTCTTTCAAATCGGACTAACTATAATTGGTTGTTCGATTTGTAAAATACCAAAGTGCAGTTAATGATCGACTTCAAGAAACCGCTAATAATCGACTTCAAGCCTGTCAATGAAAGATTGTGTGCGATCTGCATTCGTGCAAAGTTTTTTAACGTTTGGCTCATTAACGTTCATGCCCCTACTGAAGATAAGGATGAAGCAGGGAAAGATAATTTTTATAACCTACTGGAAAGGTTATATAATTCTCTGCCATCAAGTGATGTTAAAATCCTGCTGGGCGACTTCAACGCAAAGGTTGGAAAGGAGGAAACCTCAGAGTACTAATTTAGTAGAGGCGGCATGCCCCATAAGACTCTTAATAAATTGGGTGAAGCCTCATCAATACACCCTCTCATCTCTCGTACGTATACGTTTAGCTGTGACGTCATTCAAAATATCCCTTACTTTTCGAATCAATGTTCGAGAAAAAGCACAGGGTGAAAATACGTCAAATGCCATTAAAAGGTCCAACTAGTGATGAGTCTGCGTCCGTACGTTGACGTATGCGCCGAGGTAAACCACGCAAAGCATATGTTGCAGCCAAACATAACTTACCGAACAGCCAGAAAAGTGGCATGCTCCTTAAGCAACCTTTTGCTCAATTTTTTCTATGAGCTGTCCGTACGTCAAGTGGTAATGAGATACGACTTGACGTACGTTCGCTTATGCGTTGTATGGGCACTTAAATTCACTCATGTTTGCGTACGTCAAAAAGTGCATTTTTTGCTCTAAAACCGGTCGGTTTTGACAGACGATTCCGGCCGCAGACTCATCTTTGGTTAGGGCTAATGAATATGTCCTAATAATATACATTTTTTCAACAAAACATTGTGGAGCACCCTGTTTAAGCATTACATGGTGCTGCCACAGCTAAAATCAATGGAGGAATTTTGTTGCGAAAATGTCCCAAATGAGCTTATAAATTTCCCAGACAAATCGATAGCATTCTGAAGTAAATAGGTCTGTTCCAGTATTATGATTAATTGCAATTAATTGCAATGAAGCCGTTTTTGTATTACGTTTTACTGAAAACTGAAAATTTCCCCTCTTTCAGTATATTTCAGTGGGGTGTGAGATACTGAAAAATACTGAATAGTGTCAAACGTTGTGACGCGAGTAAATAGGTATGTTCCCGTATTTTCATTCACTGAATTTTACTGAATTTTCCTGAATCATGTGGTGGGGCAATTCATGAAAAATACGGGAACGCTCCCAATGCATTTCCGGAAAATTGACAGCGAAAAGAGTCAGTTTTCGGTTTTTGGAAGAACAGTGATTATAAAGTCATCCTAAGCGGTGATAAATTATCGCCACAAAAATATTCGTCGTTCATAGCAACATTACGCAAAAAATATGTTACTTGCCGCGCACATTTGAAAATATTTATTAGCACCACTCTGAGCTCGCGTTTGAAACTTTTCAGTATTTTTCGGTAGCTCAGACCTTGCTGAAATTTACTGAAAGAGGGGAAATTTTCAATCATCAGTAAAACGGCTTAAGGGAACGGTTTCATTCCTGGCCGTCATATAGAAGGTCGGTAGCAAAAGCAATCAACGTACCAAGATGGCGGGCTTAATGTACCTTTTTTCGACCAGTCGACGCATATTTTCCGACCAATTCAATCAATAAAAGTTTATTAGTACCTGTCAGATTGCAAGTCACGTCCGGCCTTTTATATGACGGCCAGGCTTCACTGCAATTAATCGCAATTAATCGAAGTACGAGAACAGACCTAATATTTTCAAATGTGCGCCACAAGCAACCTAGTTTTTGCGGAATGTTGTTATGAACGTCGAATATATTTGTCGCCACTTAGAATGACTTCATAATCCCTACTGTTCTCCCAAAATTCGAAAAGTTACACTTTTGGTTGCCAATTTTCAGGATATGCAATGAGAGCGTTTTCGTACTTTTCATGAATTCCAACATGATGTAATAAAATTCAAGAAAATTCAGTGACTGAAAGTACATGAACAAACCTAATATACACATATATACTCGTATATGTACAGAATGAAAATGAGTCTGAGGATGAGAGTAGAAAACTAAGAGGAGCGGGCTACCTCACCCTTCTGGCCCTACATCCAAGTGTGTGTAATAGGACAAAAACGCTCTCTTCGATTCTCTCCGGCTTGGGCCTGCTTGGGCTTAGCTGTCAAAATCGTTGTCAATCATACGCGGTGTCGGTAGTGTTTTCGAGTAAAGTGAATTTCAAACGTAATTAATTGTGTTGTGCGGTGGTAATTTTTCTTAAAAAAACTAATTTTGTGAGCATTATATACCTTTAGTTTCATATAACAACGTGATATTACATAAACACTTCGTAAAGTTTAAGTTATAATGAGTCAAAAGTGTGTTGTCGGTTCATGCCGAAATCGGCTAGGATTTGGTGTCCTAGCAGTCTCTTTTCACAGGTAAGTGAGTGTTGATATATATAATACGGGCTAAATTTATCGTCTCGTGTAAAATATTTGTCAGGCATTGTGCGTGTTTTTCAGAAAATGAACGAAAAAGTAGCAGGTTGACCGTTTGTTTACGTTTTCGTGAATGACAATTGCACAGCCATGTTTGATTTGTCTTCGGTCAGTGGCGTAACCAAAAATATCTATATCGGGCTAAAGAAACAGAACTTGATAAATTTCAATGAAAAAATGTTTGTGTCGAAATTAATTTTAGTGAAATATAAGTAAGAAATAATATTATAACAATTTTAAAAGTGAGTGTAAAGTGAAAAACATTGAAATAAAATTAAATGTTAGTAAGTAAATGTTAGTTAGATTGTTCTGAACTTAGAAAAGAAAGTGAACTACAAATATAGTGAGGACTAAGCAAGCCCTAATTCCGCCGAAGACGGTCCCAAGCCCGGTTGTAAAAGGAAGAAGGGGGCTGAAAATTTTAAAATAAAACATAATATATCTGCTGCATATGTTTAGTTGGGTAAAGTTTTTTATGAAAACATGTACTTAGTTTCACAAACATGCAGCTTACTTGCAATTCCGGAAACTCATTTCACTTTGTATTCTACTTGTTGTCTACTATCGTCCCAGAAGTAGACCACTGCTGAATTTCAAGGCTTTTATACACTGCAAAAAATGTGATCCCTAAATATACTGCCACCGTTAAAACACGCATATATTTCAGAAACTGCGATAAAATTTAATTTCACCTAAAAATATCAAAATGAAAATACAAATCTAAGACTAAAGACAGACGACACAAGTTAATTATCATTAATACAATGATCATTGAACGCTAATGATAATTTGTTTGGATAGTGACACACGGTTATTTGAATGAGGTTGTTTAACAGCTGTAGGTTGTTTGAATTTAAATGGTATTATTTGAACAGTTATTGTTTATCGAAACACATAAAAAAATCAGAAATTAGTACAAGTTTTACTACGAATGAGCCTTTGTGTAAAATTATGGAAATTTTACACAAAAAAAAGTTTAATCACGATAAGGAAAAAATATAAAAGGTTCAGGTATTGAAGAAGAGAATACGAAGAAATGTGCAAAAAATGAAACATTTGCATGCCATATTGTAATATATTCGAAATAATATGTTTATGTTTTTGACAGTTAGAAACTACATTATTTCAAATGGAATTTCCCGAATTTCCCCAGTAAATTTAATAATCTCCTCCGTAGATGGTGCGACAATCGATAAGAGCAAATGAGCATTAGATTCCAAATGATAATTCGTAGAACCTCATTGATGATGTTATAAATGATGATTAACCACGACACACGTAATGGATAATGATCATTGGGCTCGAAATGATAATTAAATTGTGTCGTCTGTCTAGGCTCTAAGATTGCATGATACCAAATTCAAGATTTTGCGCCATTCAATTGCCCCCGTTCAAACCACAAAAACTCTAATTACCTACAGCTTAGTCATTTTATGATAGTGTTTGAAATTTTTGTTTGTATGCGATTTTTGCCCTGTTGGTTTTACTGATGTTCCTCTCCTCATTAGTTCTCTACTCTCATGTCTGAGGTGAAATACCATTGATATAAAAGTATAGAGGATATGCGAATAGCATATACGTATACTGTCCGTGACTGTTGCCAGAAACAATTGTATTAATATGGGTGAGAATGCAGTGTTCTGACAATCTCAGGTGTTCCTGCATCGTTCCAGCAACTGAGATTGTCAATTTGAGTTTGATTTGTTGACATTTTTTGACTCGAGATTGCCGTCGCGATATTTGAAATCGATAAAAGAACGTGAATTAAGGCCTTTATTGACATCAATCATAAGTTCCACTCAAAAAGTACAAAGTGTGATAGTAAGTGAAAGTGATAAATGTTCAAGGGAACAAGTTATATTGTGTTTTTTGTTGCAGATAAATAAATACAATGCGGTGCTGCGTGCTTGGTTGCCCAAAAAGGAAGAGTTTCGGTGTAAATGGAGTTTCGTTTTTCAGGTAATGCATTGTTATAAATTAAAATAAGAGTTCCTAAATGTGAAAGCGTAACAAAATCGGTATAGGATAGTCAGAGGCTTTTAAATTGTAAATTGAATTAGTGCGTCTACTAACTTGTTTACATTTAAATGACAAGCCATGTTGTTCTGTTTCAGTTGGTCAAAGTGGGCGACAACTGAGTAACTGCAAGGGGCATTAGGATTTGTGTGGATATGAAATTATATGAAAATATTTTACGTTTTTAGGTGAAATGTTCAATATATATTTGTTTCTTGCTGAAAATTGAAATAACGACTGAATTTTTAAAATATTTAGCAATCTGTTGTATTTGAAATTAACTACGAAAAACTTAAGCAAAAAACATAAGGAAAATTATATTGAAGATTCTAATAGGTTTGTTCAGATACCTGAATCAATTATAATATAGGTGCGATTTTTTGCACCCCCGAACAGATCAAAATTTGTTAAGTGTACTGAATACAACAACAAAATCGTTGTTGTATTCAATATACTTTACAAAATTTGATCTGTTGTTAATGTATTCAATATACTTAACAAATTTTGATCTGCAAGAAAACGCACCTTATTTTAAAATAGATTCACAGCAAGTCGTTTTAGTACTGTTGCTGCAAGCAAAATTTTGACACAGAAAGAAACCAGCTGCAAAAATATGTTGCTGCTGCAGTACGCGCACATACCTAATCTTTCACATATTTTCTTACTACAGGTTTCCTGGCGATATTACCCGCAGGCAGGCGTGGTTGGACTCAATCGGATTGACGGAGGTAAAGAAAACTGCTGTTGTTTGTTCGGACCACTTTTGTGAAAGTGACTTAATCAAACAGCAGCGGAGAGTAATTTTGACTGCGAAAGCCGTACCGAAGGTAATTTTTGTTTAAATTATATGCAAGTAGTTTAAACTCATGATTTGCAGATGAATTTGCAGGCAGTCTGTGTGTTTGCAAAGACAGATATCGTCGAAGAACGAAACCAAGCCGTGTGTCCAAAAAAGGTAAGAGTACGTTTTTACAACACATATGTTTATGTTTAGCATGGTGTTGATAGGTACTGGATATGGAACGCAGAGCAAAGCCTTATACTGCAAGATTTATGGCAAACGATCAGGTATGTATCGAAACAATGGAAATGATTCAATTATAACCAAAAATTTAATTTTAGAGGTATGTGCAAGAGCTTGAAGAGCAGAATACTATGTCGCGTTACCTAAATCGTTCCACAATGACCGTAAGAAACAATTATTGAAATAATAGCAATAAAGTTTATTTAATACACTTCAGGTTCCCAAAGAAGTATACAGCGGTGATTTCACGGTTGATTATACATCTTCTGCGAATGATATGTTCGAATCAACATGTGAAATGGTATTTTAATCTTAATATTGCCTATTATTGCATGTATTGTACGATTTGTTTAAGGATATCTCTGACAATGACGAATTTGATAGTGGACATTCGAGCAACCGAATGGTAGTTGATTATGTGAGTATTAAAAACGAGATTGATAAAGAACTTTTTAAGAATTTGAAAATATTTCAGAATAATTCTTTCGACGAAAGCAAGCCAGTCAAAAGTTTGCAGGAGCAAATGCATGTTGAAAATGTGAGTAACTATATTACAAATATAGTTTTATTTTTGTATACATCAATATAATATTGATTGAATACTCCACGACTGATAAAAATTATTTATAGGAGCATTTCAAGACTTCGAAGTCATGCGGTGAAAAAAATCTTGTTTCAATCGTAAGTAAAACTGTTAACACGATCTGATCAAAAATAATAAGTAAGAAAATACATGATACATGATTTCGACTCGTTTTTTTAATTGTAAAAGTGACGTTTTTCTTTTTTAAAACGCCGTATCATTACAGATTTTTTCGTTATGCTATCCTTTCAAACTGCTGATTTAAAACATAAAATTTATAAATGAATTCAGTAATAGCTAAATGAATTGACTGCCTTCTTGTTTATTTGAAATATAATGTTTGAAATGCATTGGCAGTCTGAATTTTGTTAAATCCACACTAAGATATTTAAAATGAGAAGGAAATGGCGAGTCGGAACAACACGATACACCTTTCTTGTGCAATGATCAAATCAATGCTATCAAAACCGCCTTTAATTTCAATTACTTTATATTATGCAAAGCATTACTTCTTGCAATTTTAATTATTTGATACTATACAAAAACCTTAATCAGTGCACAAAGATAACACTATTACACGGTAGGATACCTGTGTGAAAATTGCTTAGTTGGTTATGAATTTGATAAATATGCTATAATTGCGGAGTTGACTCGTTACTGGTAAAAGTTTGTAAGTTGTATTTAAAAGTATTATTATGCTGATTATCAACGCTTCTTAGCTGCTGGCGCTAACATTGTGTTTGTTAAGTTCAAAATTTATCCATGCATTTGAAAATTCATGTATTTGAATGAATATAGGGTACAAATACAAATCAAGATGAAGAATCCCATGCATCATTGTTGCGTAAAGCCAATTCGCGAATTAAATCTCTTGAAGCGCGCCTGGTAAAGAAGACAATACAGCTCAAAAAATTAAAAATTAAGGTAAAGCGCCAAGAACGGAAAACCATTAGCTTGAAGCAGCTTGTAAATTCACTTACTGAAAAGAATTTGATATCTGCAGAACAAAGTGATTTCCTTAATTATTTAAGCGAGCCTAGTAAGCACATAATTGAAAGGCAGCTTTTTGCCACCAAACTTAAGAAAGTTCCAAGGAAATATAGCCCCGAGTTGAAAGCCTTTGCTCTCAATCTAAATTTTTTTTCACCCAGAGCCTATAACTTTGTTCGATCAGCATTTGGTAAATGCTTGCCTCATGACCGCACAGTTAGAAAGTGGTACCAAAATGTTAATTGTGGACCCGGCTTTACGCAAGAATCTTTTGCTGCAATTAAAAAAGCAGTTGAATGTAACGGCGGCAATGGACAAATTGTTGTTAACCTTGTCTTCGATGAAATTCACATTCGCCAACATGTGGAGTGGGACGGAAAACAAGCATATGGATTTACAGACTTTGGTGGCGCATATTCTTCCAGTGATGTAATAGCGACGCAAATGTTTGTTCTGATGGCAGTCGCAATTAACAAATCGTGGAAAATACCCCTAGGCTTCTTTCCGATCAATAGTATTACAGCCGAGCAGAAAAAAAATTTGGTTTCACTGTGTGTGGGCCTTTTGTTGGATACAGGAGTATTAGTGTCAGGGATCACTTTCGATGGTGCATCATCAAATCTCACATTGTGCAAACTTTTGGGATGTGATATTCGAAATACATCTTCGAACGGTTACTTAATGTTTGAAAATTCTGCTGAAAAATATGCGATTCATCCAGACCCATGCCATATGATCAAACTAGTTCGGAATTCCCTAGCAGACCTTAAAACGCTTAAAGACAGCGAAGGAAATCTGATCAAATGGGAGTATTTGATCAGACTGGTTGAATTACAAGAAAAAGAAGGCCTGCATTTGGGGAACAAAATTCGGAAAGCCCACATATTCTTTCAGCAGCAAAAAATGAAGGTCCGTTTGGCTGTGCAAACGCTGAGCAAATCTGTTGCTGATGCTCTTGACTTTTGCCGAGAAGTCCTTCATTTAAGAGAATTTGCTGGCAGTGAAAGTACGTCCAAATTTATTAGACTCTTCAACGACATTTTTGATGTTTTGAATACTAAAAAATTATCTGAATGCGAATACAAAAAAAAAGCATTATGTGACTCAAATAAATCCAGTATAGATGATTTTGCGAAAATGGCTATTGAATACATAAGGCAGCTAACACTCCCGACAGGAACGTTAGTCCTTAATTGTCGAAGAAACACCGGCTTCCTTGGAATTATCGCTGCATTGCGAAACATAAATCTACTATATGAGCGTTTTATTGTCACAAAAATTCTCAAATTCATACCACTTTATAAACTCAACCAGGATCATATAGAGCTGTTTTTTTCTTCAATACGTGCGGGACTGGGATACAACAATAACCCCACAGTTAGACAATTCATTGCTGCATATAAAAAAATTTTGTTTCGATGCCAGCTAAGAGAAAACGGAATTGGAAACTGCATCCCACTTGAGGAAATCAGCATTCTCAACACAAACCCAATCGCAGAAATTAACCAAACTGTCGCTAGGCATGCAAAGCACGATCCGGAATTACATTTTTACGACGAACGTTTATCCGACACAAATGAAGATTCATTTGAAACAGATATGCAATGTCTCAACGATCACTTTTTGCAAGAGCATGACTACGCAGCCGATCCAATGCATTTATCGTCATTCGTCAACAGTGTTGTTGAATATATATCTGGCTTCATTGTGTTTAAACTGTGCAAGAAACTTCAATGTGAGCATTGCATTTCTGCGATTCAAGGAGAGAAAAATATAATATCTTTGATTTCATACAAGAGTAGGGGCTATTTGAAAATACCATCAGAAAGTGTGGTAGCTGTGTGCAAAATTGCGGAGGGAGAGATTCGCAAAACTATATATTTAGAAGATAAGCAAATTTTGAAAACGGCACTTTTTAAAAAAATTTGTTATTCTGTTCAAAAGAGTTGTGTTGGGAAAAAGCTCTTCATGGAGCATTCACAACACATGAGCACATTAAACCACTATAGCTTGTTAATCAAATCAATTGCGGAAAAATATATTCAAACAATATATTTTTTTATCGCTAGAAAGGATTCAGAAAAAATATCCCTTAGACAAAAATATAATAAACTCCTCCATTTTAAAGGCATGTAAATCGCGTCCATTTCCAACATTACAAAATTATGCAAAATTTTCAATTAAAACTACTCTCTTTTCTTCTAAATAATAGCCCGGATTATATTATGAATTTAATTATCCAAGGGAAGCCGTAAATCCGCCAAAGCCGGTCCCAAGCCCGGTTGCGAAAGGAGGAGGGGGCTTGTAACTTAACATTTGGTTTGTGGTAAGATTCGTATTTTAAAATGCATTTTAACTACTATGAATTTATGGTTAACAATTGAGTTAAACAATAGTTATTATTATCAATAACATTGCTCTGTAAATTTAATAACGCGCACTGATTTTTGTTGCATGTTTTTTGTATAAAATTCAGAAATTTCATCGATATAATTTTTTTTATTTGAATGCATCATAAATGTTAATAAATAAAATTTCACAAGCTTTGATTGCAAAATGTTTTGTATTTCATCTCTAACCGTTCATAGATATTGTGAATGTATTTTACTATTAAATTCTTCCACTTAAATCGAAACACCATTTTAATATATTTAAAATAAATTGGCCCCTTTCATTATACGAAATTGTATAATCACTACACCTTTGTATTTTTAAGCCAGTTGCATGTATTCACTACAACTATCAAACAATCCAAAAAATGGCAACATAAATTTCGCTATGCCCATATCCTCTATACTTTTATATCAATGTGAAATACCGCAAGCTCAATTTGCGAAAAATTTGACATTTTGTTTCATTCCGCAAAAAAACTAACACCAGACTTTTACATGTATTTACTTAAATATAGATATATAAAGATATATATATATATATATATATATATATATATATATATATATATATATACATATATATATATATATATATATATATATATATGTATATATATATATATATATATATATATATATATATATATATATATATCTATATATATATATATATACATGTATATATATTCATGTATATACATGTACATGTTACATGTATATATATACATGTATATATATACATGTATATATATATACATGTATATATACACACATGTATAAATATTATATATATATATATATTTACATGTATATATATATATATATATATATATATATATATATATATATATAAATATATATATATAGATTGATCTGATTATATATATATATATATATATATATATATATATATATATATATATATATATATATATATATATATATATATATATATATATATATATATATATATATATATATATATATATGTATAAATCTATCTATATGTATAAATCTATCAAATTTGTTATCAGAAAATCCGAAATCGATACGATAATTTCCCAAAACATCCCTCAAGCTATTTTCAAATCTGGCAGTACTTTTTCGAACATATGTTGCCGGTTTTACTTTGACATTTAAAGATGGCCACTAGAATTTTGTCGACAAATCGTGCGGGCGGACGTTAGTTGCAAGTTTTGAAAGTGAAAATCGTGACGCGAAAGTTTGTCGGCGAAATATTTTGCACAAAATCGTTTCGAGTGTCGTGTAGAAAGAAGTGGGTTGTGAAAAATTGTGTTTCAGCGTGGGAAAAGGGAGCTGAAAACGTTGGCTTCCACTGGTGAGTATTTATTTTGTAAGTTCAGTTGCCGCGGACGTTAAAGAACGGTGAATTTAGGAAGTGAAAGTGCGAAAAATTGAAATTTTACTTTGTTTCGTGATCTGTGTGTAAACCAAAACACAACAAGCGTCATGATGCTCGCGAAATCGGTTCAACAATCGAATGCTACCGTTCGCCATGGTGTTTTGATGTGATAGATTTATTGTTAGTTTTCGTGAAAATAAGTCGGTAAATACATAGAATTGTCTTTCATTGATAAGAAATGAGCGTGCCGATTTCGAATTTTATTGCAAAGTGGTTAAGAAGTAACATTTTTATTTATAAACTCGTGTCTAATGTTGTCATAAGTGCGTCAAGTGATATTTCAATGGCTGTCGGTGCGTTTAAATTTGGCGATTTTCCGTTTAAAATGCAAAATGGTGCTTTTCGTTTTGTCTTCTACTGTTCCGCATCGAAAAGTAGTAAATTTTTATTTAGTTTTCTTGTAAAATTGCTGAAAATTTATTCGCGGCATGATATGAGAACATATCATGTTCGAAAATATTCAGTGGCGTCGCGAGCTAGAAATCTGGGGTGTGTTCAATGTGCATGCTATAGCTGCTATTAGCTGCTAATTTAGCAGCTCTGGCTGTCCAATGTCACGAAATAGCTACTTTCTGATGCTTGCTATTTGACAGTCGGGCTGTCCAAGATTCCGGCATAGCTGCTAAGGTAGCAGCTATTCGCTGTTCGTAGTCTGGAGGATAGCTAGAAAGTAGCTAAGGCAAAATGGCCGTGCGTACACAGCTGACATGCAGTTTAAACGTCATTTTCAATTGGAAATTGAAATGAAAAGAAGTTTTTGCGCTTTTGTGACAAAGGGGATGAGGAATAAATTTGAAAATAGTGACAGCATAAATTAAGTACGGGCTTTTAAACACTTAAACTCAACTCGAGTTTTAAGTTGCCTTGTACATAGCGCAGCTCATCTTGAGTTTTTAGAAGGCAAGCATGAATCGTAAAAGGCCGGGTGCTCTGATTCCTGTATTATCAAATTTTCAACGATTATTTTTTGCTCTTTTTCTCATATATGGCGTCAAAAGCCGGAAATAAATGATACGTTTTAAATATGGTAGGAAAATTTTAATGGATTGTGCAGCTGTATGTTGAAAACTCCTAAATTTTATACAGTTTCAAAAATGCAATGAAAGTAATGAACTGATCCACGAAAATGCAAAAATTACAATAAAAAAATTGAAACAAAATTATTTTTGAATTTCCCGCGTAAAGGCTGCCTTCGTAGCAGCTCTTGGCTGTCCAATATCCATAGCTGCTTCACCTAGCTACTGCGAATTTTGACACTTGCTAACGTGATGCTATGCTATGCTTTTGGAGCAGCTATAGCATGCACATTGAACACACCCCTGATCGATTCGAAAACAGATTTAGCATTTGAAAACGGAGCGGGAATTTAAAATTAATAGTGTTTAGTTTTAGTGTTGATCAGTGTCAATGTGAAATTAATAATTTTTAACAATTGCAGGTTCCAAACGAAAAAAGCAGAAAGACTGTATGAAGAAAACATGAAAAAGCTGAAAGAAAAGCAAATGAAGGTGCCGTTAAAGAGTTTAGTTAAAGGAAGAGGCAGGAACACTGTTGAATCAGTAGAAAATGAGAGAGTTGTTGGAGCATTTTCTATAAGCGATCGCTATACAAAATGATTGCAGGTGCTTCTTATGGGTAAAAGTGGCTCTAGAAAGACGAGTATGCGGTCCATTATATTTGCCAACTATATAGCTCGCGATACCACTAGACTTGGAGCAACAAGTAAGATTATTTAACTATCTTTAGTATTAATTAAAAACAATGATTCATATTGCAGTTGATGTTGAACATTCGCATGTTCGTTGCATGCGAATGGTTCGTTTTCTGGGCAATTTGGTCCTCAATTTGTGGGACTGTGGCGGACAGGAATCCTTTATGGAACAATATTTCGCATCGCAAAAGGATAACATTTTCCGAAATGTTAAAGTCTTGATATATGTTTTCGATGTTGAGAGTCGCGAGCTGGATGAAGATGTTCATTATTATCAATCGTGTTTAGAAGCGCTCTTAGTGGTAAGTACGAGCGTACTATTCAATTTGTGCAGTGTGGTCATAACGTCGGTTTACATTAAATCGACCACTGCCAAAAACTGGAAAAATTATTTGTTTTTTTTTTTACATTTTTCTTCCAACTTGAAGATAAATCTAATGGTGCGCCTTAAACTAATTACAAAACCAGGCCAAAATTTTCTGTCTTATTCACAAAATGGACTTGGTCGCAGAGGAGCAACGAGATGTTATTTTCAAGGAACGAGAGGATGATTTAATTCGCTTGTCGATGCCTTTGAAATGTACCTGCTTCAGAAAGAGTATCTGGGATGAAACTTTATACAGGTGAGAATTCGCTTGAGTAAAAAACACTTTCAGTAGATGAATTTACGTTGGAAAATTTAAAATATTTTCTTTGCATATAACTTTTGGTTCCATTAAAATGGACAATATATAACATCGGTAACTTCTGAATGTAAAAAGAATCCAATATGATGTTCCAGGGCCTGGTCGAGTATTGTAACGATGCTCATACCAAATGTTGCTGCTCTGGAGAACTCGCTCAATCATTTTGCACACATTATTGATGCCGACGAAGTCCTACTCTTTGAACGTGCAACATTCCTAGGCAATTCGCATTGCCAACGTAAACAATATTGCGATTCCCACCGATTCGAAAAAGTCTCGAACATAATAAAACAATTCAAGCTGTCCTGTTCGAAGCTTGGAGCGAAATTCCAATCAATGGAGGTTCGAAACAGTGCTTTCGCTGCCTTTATCGATACATTCACGAGTAACACGTACGTAATAGTCGTCATGTCGGACTCGAGTATGCCTTCGGAGGCAACACTGGTGAATAATCTTAATGCCCGGAAATATTTCGAGGAGTTGGAAAACCCAAATAGTAATGCAGCATCGCGCCACCATCACTGATATTTAAGAAAATCGCCAAGAGTGCGATAAAACGTTTTGTGATTATTTTTATACTTTCGAATAATTAATTTACTATCATGTTACATTATTTTGTATTGAGGCATGTAGCTGATCTATTGCATGCATGGTAGCATTGAAGAAAGACGTAGCGTCAAGTTTTACACAACTTAAATGAATCAACAGATGAAAAATGAATGATCCAATGTAAGATAATTGATCATAAACGTTAGATGGAGAAATGTCCCGTATGTAATACTGAGTAAGGCAAATGTTTTGTTTTGATGTTAAACAATTAATAAATCAGTTTATAACTTTATAAGAGTAAATGGAGTAAAATTTACAAGCCACTGGCAGCAAAATTGAACCAACATTTCCATGCAAATGGGCTTACAGTCGAAACTGCAGGAATTGTTATTTTCGTATAGTAGGCTTAAAGCTAGAATTCCAACATTGTGCCGGGATGCCGCTGTCGTGATCCCGTCTGTGCATTTTTTATCCGCTGATTTCACTAGAAATTGTTATGTTGTGGTGTGCTGCTGACGACGTACTGTTGATGTGTTCATCTTTGCGTCAGAGCAATGTAACGCGGCGCAATACAGTCAGTGCTAATAAAATCAACTTAGACATAATAAAAGAAAATTAATTGCACTGTTTTTTTATGACCTTTTTGCCATAATGATATATATGTGCTGCTTAACACTTCTCATAACACATAAATTTGTAAAAATTAATTAATGATAAGTAACAAAAACAATCATCTTTATCTACATGCATAACATTACAGATTAGCTGATATCTTAAACTTCTGTGCCCAGAAAATTAAATTTTGCAGCTGGGCTTGTAGTCAATTTTATAGCTATGCGTTTGAATAAAAAAATAAGCTTCGGCAGCATGGAATTGAAATGTGCTTTTTGAAACCTAGCATAGAGAAATGTTCGACAAATCTGTCATGCAAATTAATGTGTAAAAATAGTCTAGCATCACTTGGTGTTTACCCTCATAATAAAAAAATTAAATAATAAAAAAAAATGCCTGTTGATAAAATACCGGGCAAATGTAATCACTTGCCGCCACAACATAAAGAACCGCAACACGTCACAATAACATAATTCCGCCTTTATGTAGATAAATGACTCATGCGAGTCACAGATCAATGAAACCTGAGACGGTTCATGTTTTCGCAGCCTCGCTAGTATTTTGAGGTTTTTAGATGGGCACCAAGTTCTTTTGTTTGTATCAGTAACGCAATGGCGTAATTAAACCCAAAAAAGGAACCTGTTTTTTTCACCACATAACTTTAATAAAACTGACTGAAGTGTTAAATTTAATATTTCGGGAGATGGTTAACGGACGACTGCAGATTCATTGCCATTTAATACTAATAAAATTTTATGCCCACACACATTTCATTAAATCTGTGCCACGAGTATGATTAAAACTAACGAAATGATAATCATTAGGTCTGTTCGCGTACTTCAGCAAACTGCAGCAGTAGCAGAATTTGGCAGCTGGCTTCTTTTTGCTGCAAAATTTGGCTTGCAGCAAAAGTACAAAAACGACTTTCTGCGAATCTAAATATATATGTATATATAAATATAAATATATACACTACCGTGCAAAAGTATAAGTACATCATCGAAAAAATCGATTTTTTGAGTTTGTGATTGTTTTTTATTGTGTTCAACAACATTTTTTGATTAAATCTGGTATATAAACTAGAAAACATACGTTTCCATTATGATTTACATACATAAGCATTAAATCAGCTGGTTATTATTAGTCAAAATGATGGAATTATGAAGGAACCTAAAATTTTTATTTTTAAGTAGCATCATTTTTGCGCTGTAATTTCAAATATAATAGCTAAAATTTCATTTTAAACTATTCAAATATGGGTGCTAATGTCTTAAACAGTCATTTTCAATCATTTGAGTGCCTGTCAAGAAAATAACGGTTCTTTGAGCTCTCTGCTGTGCTCTGTGTGCACTAGAACTGTCAAATTCATTCCCGTTATTGTTTAAACGCGCAAAACCGACTGTGATTGCTGAAAATGTCTCGAAAAAAGGAAATTTAACTTGAAAAACATTCCCAAATACTTACTTTGAGAAAAGTGGGTAAAACAATTCGTGAAATTGCAAATATTATTGTTGTTTCAAAGTGTGGAGTTAAAACCACGTTGAAGCGGTTCGCCGAAACCAACTCAAATGTGAATCGAAAACGCTCTGGTCGACCAAAAAAACAATTCAAGCCGATGATCGACACATTTTATTGATAAGCAAGCAAAATCAGTTCAAAACAGCACCATATATTCGTGCTGAAATCAACGAAACCCTGATGAACCCAATTTCGGTGGATACTGTCAAACGTCGTTTGCGAGAGAAGGGCTATTTTGGTCGCGTTGCTGTGAAAAAACCACTTCTAGGACCACAAAACAAACGAAAAATACTATTGTTCGCTCGAAAATATAAAGATTGGCCAGTAGATCAGTGGAAATCTGTGTTATGGACCGATGAATCAAAGTTCGAGATTTTTGGATCCAGGCGGCGCCAGTATGTTCGTAGAAATAAAGATGAGCGGTCTAATCCCCAATGTATTGCGCCAACAGTTAAACATGGCGGAGGCTCCGTGATGGTCTGGGGGTGTTTTAGCTACGATGGATTGGAGAACTGGTCAAAATCGACGGAATAATGCGGAAGGAACACTATCACAATATTCTTCAACGAAGTGCCATTCCATCCGGCATTCGTTTGATCGGTAACGGATCTATCTTTCAACAAGATAATGATCCCGAGCACATCTCCCATATGTGCATAACCTTTCTACGGTCTAAGGAAGAGAAAGGTGTGCTAAAAATCATGGATTGGCCGCCGCAATCCCCTGACATCAACCCGATCGAATTATTATGGGATGAGCTCGACCGGCAGGCGAAGAACATGCAGGTGACCAGTGAAAAACAGTTGTTCGACAGTCTTAAAGTGACTTGGAACAATCTCGCAACTGAAACACTTCAAAAATTGGTCGAAAGGCTTCCAAGAATTTGCGCTGCAATCATCAAAGCACGAGGTGCACACATTGATGAAAAAAACCTGATATGACTTGTCTTGATATTTTCGGTATTTTAAAAAATTTTTATGCAAAATTTGCATTCAATGAACATAAATCATAACAAAATAGTATATTTTGTAGTTTATATACAAGATTTAATCATAAAATGCTATTATACATAATAAAATACAATCACAAACTCAAAAAATCGCTTTTTTAGATGATGTCCTTAAACTTTTGCACGGTAGTGTATATATATATATATATATATATATATATATATATATATATATATATATATATATATAAATATATATATATATATATATATATATATATATATATATATATATATATATATATAAATATATATATATATATATATATATAAATATATATATATATATATATATATATATATATATATATATATATATATATATATATATGTATATATGTATATATATATATATATATATATGTATATAATATATATATATATATATATATATATATATATATATATATATATATATATATATATATATGTATATATGTATATAATATATATATGTATATATATATATTATATATATACATACATATATATATATATATATATATATATATATATATATATATATACATATATATATACATATATATATATATATATATATATATATATATATATATATATATATATATATATATATATATATACATATATATATATATATATATATATATATATATACATATATATAAATATATATATATATATATATATATATATATATATATATATATATATATATATATATATATATATATATATATATAATATATATACAGATGACCTTTTGCTGTTCCATTTATTATTAGTGCCCCCATTTTCGAAAATAGAATATAGTGCGCCACTGGTTGACTGCACTAATACTTTTAAAGAAAATTTTTATCCGGCTTCAGAGATAGACTCAATGTTATCTCTACTATATTAGTACTCTGAGGAGGAAACACACCGCGGAACCACCGGCCAATTTAGTCTTCACGACCTATGCAACGACAATGGACAACGACTGGTCGACTTTGCGAGTAGCAGAAATCTCGTCGTAGGCTCCACGTGCTTCCCGCATCTTGACATCCATAAAAGGACATGGGCATCCCCCGACGGCCACACCTTTAATCAGATTGATCATATTCTGATTCAGAGAAGGTGGGCCTCCAGTATTTTAGATGTGCGAACCTTCCGTGGAGCCAACTGCGACTCCGACCACTACTTAGTCAAGACTCGATATCGATGTCGAATATCACTGTCGTATGAAGCCAGAGCAAGCTCAAGACGCAGGTTCGATGTCGACAAGCTTCGAAGCAAGACGATGGAAGCCGAATATAGATCTGCTCTGGAAATGGAACTAGCTTCCACGCCTAACACTACTATCAAAAGCGCAGTGAACGCAGCAGCCGAAAAAGTAGTGGGATATACAGCCGGGCAACGCAGAAATGAATGGTTCGACGAGGAATGTCAAGCCGCGTTAGACGAAAAGAATGCGGCCTACAAAATCCACATTGAACGACCGACTAGAGCTAAGAAAGAAAAATATGACGATCTTTGGAGAGTAGCTAATAGAATAATTAGACGTAAGAAACGAAAGCATATTGACACCATACTGAATAACATGAATGACAACTTTATGGCTAACAACACTCGACAAGCGTACAAAGTAGTGAGACACTTAAAGCGAATCTTTAAACCACGAACTAGCCTATGTAGAGCTGCCGATGGAAGCATCATATGTGGCTCAGAACAGGTGAAGGAAAGATGGGCGTCCTATTTCCAGCAATTACTGAACGGAAATGTCCCCGCACCCGACGAATCGCCATCATTAATTGGCACATACCTTGACAGTGCCTCATCTCACCCCCCCTACACTGGATGAAGTCCGACAGGCCATGGACCGCTTGAAACCCAACAAAGCACCGGGCATCGATGGTATCCCCGCGGAGCTCCTGAAGACAGGCGGGATTTCCGTTTTAAGGGCAATCCATGGATTGGTGATAAGCATCTGGCAACAAGAAACGATGCCGGATGAATGGCGAAAAAGCGTTATATGTCCCATTCACAAGAAAGGAGATAAACTGCTATGCGAAAACTACAGGGGCATATCACTACTTTGTACGTCGTACAAGCTCTTGACAAAAATTTTAGAGTTAAGGATTTCCCATCACGCTGAGAAAATTCTTGGTGAATATCAAGGTGGTTTCAGACGTGGAAGATCGACAACTGACTAACTAGTTACGGTCAAACAAATTTTGGAAAAATGCTGGGAATTCAACATTGATGTCCATCAAATATTCGTCGACTTCAAACAAGCGTACGACAGCATCAACCGAACTGCGTTATATAACATCATGCTGCAGTTCGGAATCCCAGCAAAGTTGGTACGACTGGTGAAAATGACCATAACCGACTCCACGTCACAAGTGCTGATTCAGAATAATATGACGGACTCATTTTCGACGAATACAGGGCTAAAACAAGGGAATGGATTAGCTCCGGTACTCTTTAACTTAGCGCTTGAGTACGTCATCAGAAAAATCACCGCTGACACGAGAGGAACTCTTTTATTTAAAGCATAGTACTGAGTTCGATTTCACGTGAAATTTTCATACAAAATTTCACGTGAAATCTACTTCGGCGAAAATTTAGCTTGAAAATAAGCAAGAGTTGTACTAAGTTCTTAGCATGAAAAGTTGCTTTGAAGTTGTTTTCGCGTTGAAAACGTAGATGGCACTGAAACATGTCTCCAATCATTTCACGCCAATTTAGTTTGTGCAGCTCATTCTTTCGAGCGAAAAAGTGACATTTGGTATTTCAATTTGAAAATGGAGCAGTGCAAATGTCTTTCCAATAAGAAAATCGATCGAAAAGTGAAATTCTTGACATTTTAACCGTCAGAAATGAGCATTGTCTCTGCTTTTCTCCATTGCCAAAATTTTCGCTCGAAAGAATGACCAGATAATGGAGACATGTCAAAATTTCACGTGAACTCGAACTCAGTACCAGCCTTAAGACGACACAGCTAGTAGCTTACGCTGATGACATCAATATTATGTCACGTTCGTTCAACGACGCCAAGGAAGTATTTGTAGCTCTAGACGAAACCGCCAAGGAAGTTGGTCTTCAAATTAACGAGCAAAAAACTAAAGTTATGACTCAATCAAGGAAAGGGACGCCAATAAGACAAAACATAACGATAGGGGACTATAACCTTGAAAACGTAGACAACTTCGTGTACCTAGGGACGAACCTCTCGAAGGATGGGAATGAGCTTGACGAAATCAAACGACGGATTCAATTAGCCAATAAGACATTCTTTTCGGTGCTTCCCACATTGAAATCTCGATGCGTACACAGGAACACGAAGCCTCGCATCTATAAAACAATTATCAGACCTATGCTATTCTACGGAAGCGAAACCTGGACGCTGACCCAGGCACTGAAAAAGCCTTAAATACGTTTGAGAGAAGGGTATTGCGAAGGATCCTTGGTCCAATACGGGAAGAAGATGGATGGCGAATCCGATACAACAACGAGCTGTATACCATGTATGACGAGCCGGAAGTCTCTACCGTCATACGACTCCAAAAACTACAATGGGCTGGCCACGTCGAACGAATGAGCGACAATCGAATCCCCAAAAGATCTCTCAAGGGGCGAGCGAGCGGAGCCAGGCCAGTCGGTAAGCCGCGCAAGCGATGGGAGGACTCGATAGATGCTGACAGCAGGTCACTTTTGGGAGCACCGAACTGGAGGACGCGGTCACTGAACCGAGACGAATGGAGGCGAATTATTAAGGAAGCTAAGGCTCGATTCGGGCTGTAGTGCCCCGATGATGATGAAAGTGCAGTTAGTCCGATTTGATATTGCCTGAGTTGATGCTCCAGTCGAAGGCAAGAGCGGGTAACGTGATTTTTCCTTCGCCTCGAGTATCAAATCAGAGCTCGGAACAGTCGGATGACGATCGCGGCCAACGCCCGACCACGAGAGTCGTTCGAGAGCCGTAGCGACGGACAGTCGCGGAAGAGTTTATGAATTTTGGTCTATAATTAGTCAGTACATTTTTTCTTGTTTCGGTGCAACTATTAGCTTACTTGTGTGATAAAATCTAGTTGAACTGATCGGGAATTCATTATCAATCCTTCTCCGTCAACTGAGTGATAATATTCCCTTGTGTATTTCAACTTAGTTGATGTGCATGTGATGCATTCGGCATTCGATACGTGATGCATTCAAGTGAAGTGCTTTCGTCCAGGGTTTATTGTCTCGAGTACAGCTGTTTCTGCCACATGGGAAAAGTTACCAGTGAACGCAAAAGCATGGATCTTAAACTTCATTAAAATTTCCACCGGAAATAGAGGTGGTGTTCATCATAAAACTGCGAAACGAATCAAGCCATCTCGAAAGTTCAGCAAGTCGTGTGTATTGCAAAATCTTCTGGTCAGCTGTTCCCACAAAGTCTGACGCTGACCGCAGCTAGCTTAAGGCAATGGTCGATGGGGTGATAAACGTGATCATAATCTTGGTTTGAATAGGACGATATCGGTAAGATAATTGTCATCCATATTGAAATATTCTCAGTGGAAAAATGGTGTTATATTTGAAAGAAAACGTACAGTGAATACCATAGTCTTATCAGGAAAGCAACACGTTAATTGAAAGGATTATTTGTTAGTAGTTTTTATTCATTGACTGATGCAGTTGGAGTTGAAAACTATTATTTCATAAATATGATTTTTGAGTATTTTTATCATGAAACTATCTAACCGCGCACACATGCGAATCGATATATGTATGATGCAGCTCATTTAGTGACTATTAGATATACAAGCTCTGGCATATTGGAAGAATAATTTATAAATTCATCACTGTCAGTGGATGTTTTGATTGGATGTTTTAATTGGATGCCAACAGTTTGCGGAATTTGATCAGAACCGTTAATCATCAGAGAGTTATGCGATCTCGGGACTTTTCATTGAACCAGGTACAAACCAAGGAAATAACATGTAAGCGTAAATCGTTTCATTCAGTTTTCATATAACATTTGAAAACTTTACAATGTAGTGAAAATCTTTAAATGAAGGTCAATATTTTCTTTTGAAGTTCAGAAATATTTTTTTAAATAAAAAGTGTATATAGTGCACACAATGTGATAAATATTTAAAATACAAAGCCGCAAACGATCGATTCTAAATAGAAAATACAGTCCATGCACTCAAATTGAATATACATATTGATTTGGAGTGATTGAAAGAAAATTCTACGGAATCACTTGTTATAATACCATTTTTAATTACCTTTGATCACGTGTCTTTAATCAAATGCGTTCCACCTGCAATGCAGGATAAAATGATGGAGTTTAACAGGTCGTTTAATGAGCATTTCCTTCAAAAGTAATTCACAGATAATGAAGAGTTGCCTCAAATGGTTTGGGCTTAAGAATTGCATTCAGTGTCAGGGATATTGAAATTAAATCTTGTGAGTTAAACTGTGAGATATGCAAATTCCATAACTAAGAATTAAATTATTGTTAAGTTATAAATAAATTGTTAGTTATTCAGGACGTAATCTAATGGAACGAACAAAAACCTTGTTTGTTAATTTGACGGATAGGACTTCCGATTTGAAATTACCATAACAACATAAAGCACTTTTTTTCTGCACTCATGCTATTTCTGATATATATCTCATTGTTGTAATTCTAATTATGTGTTTTTTTCGTATTAGTGCAATATTTACCTTGCACGCTCATATTAGTATAAGTAAGTAATAAAGTATATTGTATTTTTGGTTTTCTTTTTTGACCTAAAATATTGGGGATACTTAGGAAAGAGGAAAGAGGAAAGGTAGCAACTACCACTACAACTAAATACCTTATTATTCTGGCCAAAATAAGCCGGGTATCAGGTAAGAGCTCCAAACTCTTCTACCTCTTCTTTACCCTTGCGTACGCATGCCCGTACAGCAATAGTTACGTAGTCTTAATGATTTTTGGTTGAATCATAAAACTGATTTCCATATATTGCTTGGAAAACAAAGGAAAAAAGAAAAAGGAGAAAAGGAAAATGTACGCGCTGAACCTTTCGAATAACTTTTTTGTTCCCCGAATAGCCAATGTGCGACCGGGTGGAATTTCTAATTGCAACCCCATTTGGTCTGCATTCTTTATCTGAATAATGGACATTTTATTGAAAAAACTAATTTTAAAATTGTAAATGATCATATTGAATTAACTTTTCCAAATTGTATGTCTTAACTACCGGTTATTGTTCCACTTTATATTTGTCAGTCGGGTTTAGCAATTTTTCTTCATCTTCAGCCGGCTTTGATACACACATTTTATCAATATAGTGGTCAACTATGTTGTACTTCTTATTAAAATAATTGGTCCAACCTGCACTTGCCTATAAATACATATTTTTATATAATTAATTAATCGTTATTGAAATAAATTAGGTTACGTATAATCTTCTCTTACTTTGAAGTTGTGTAGACCTTGCTCTTGTGCTTTGATAATCGCGATTTGTTGTATATCGTTGTCGTGCAATACCACAACATCTTTGTCCAATGAATATACTTCATTCCACACATCAGTGCTTATTACTAATGTTCGAAGAACACTAGTATTCAAATCGCTTCGCCGAAAATCGTCATATATATATATATATATATATATATATATATATACATATATATATATATATATATATATATATATATATATATATATATATATAAATATATATATATATATATATATATATATATATATATATATATATATATATATATATATATATATTTATATATATATACATATAAATATACATATATATATATATATATATATATATATATATATATATATATATATATATATATATATATATATATATACATATATATATATATATATATATATATATATATATATATATATATATATATATATATATATAAATATATATATATAAATATATATATATATATATTTATATATATACATATAAATATACATACATATATATATCTATATATATATATATATATATTTCTATATATAAACATATATATATAAATATATATATATATATATATATATATATATATATATATATATATATATATATATATATATATATATATACATATATATATATACATATATATATATATATATATATATATATATATATATATATATATATATATATATATATATATATATATATATATATATATATATATATATATATATATATATATATATATGTATATATATATATATTAGAGATGGGAAAAACGACTCAGTTTAGTGTGTCGACACACTTCGACTCACTCATTTGAATGAGTCAATCAGTGTGAGTCAATCAATTGTGTCAATTCGTTTTTGATTGATGTAAAATGTAGTTATGAAAAAGGATTATGCATATGATTAGTATTTTTTCTATTTACCGCTTATACATGGCCATGAAAATGCGACAAAGAAAATTAAACGCACAGAAAATTTCCCAGTATTTATGTTAATAAGTCTTTTTTTTTGTTTTGAACATTTTAAAAAGATTTTGAAATGTAAAGAAAGTGTCTGATAGCTTAGTTAACTATAGTTGATTTGAATTACAAATTAAAAAACTCTAGTCCGTCAGAAAATCCTATTTTCGTAGAAAAGTAGAGGAAATATGTATGTAGGTCTCCAATGCATGTTTTGGTCCATATTATAACTAGAGTCGGGTCGTACTAGGATTTTCACATACTAGGTATAACTAGTACAAGTACAAAAAAATACATGTCCCAAAAATACTAGCAAGTATTTGTTGAAGTATGCTATATATACTATACATACGATTTGCAGTGATGTAAAGAAAAGGTGTGATATGCCCTCCCCCACCCTCCAAACACAAGGTTCCCAAGCCAGAATGGTGATGGTGCAAGATAATTTTCAAAGGATACTGAGTCATTAGTCCGCGCAGCTTGTCCGTAACTTTCCAATGGTCGGCCATTTATTTGGCAAATCTTTTCGCCTAAAGAAAAACGATGAAATTCAATCAATTTAATTTGATTTTCATTTTATTATATGCACAAAACATCTCCTGTGTTCGTTCAAATTACCAAAGTCAAAAAATTTACTAAGATAGAACAAACTAATCCTGTTGCCATCTATATGGCTTTTCATCGATCGATCTCTGATACCAAACTTTTCTTGGCTAATCTAAAACAGCCGATTCTCCACTTCGCCTCACTGAAGCATGAAGTTAAACGAAAATTTTATTAAGAAATGATAAAAACAAAATGTTTCGCCTATTAAACATGCACACACTAGGGGGTCAACCTCTTCGGTAAGGCTGGATATGAATCCAGGGGCATCTTAACTCCCGCGGTGTCGTAAATTTTACAACCCCGGTAGGGTTGGAGACACCCTCGTGGCGACCTGCAGTCTCGAGGAGAGCCTCAGCACAGCCGGAGAAGCCAACTGGCGAACCAAAAAGGATCTCAACCTTTTTCTCCTTAGCACTTTAAGTTCTACTTTCAGTTTTTCCAGACGGTTTTCCGGCGGATTTCATTTTGCCGTATCTTCGAAACTAGGCCGCTTTTTCACAGACTTGTATAAAAATTTGACCCGAAACAACTCAGAAAGGTCCCCGAATTCATGCTAGACCAAAAAAATAATTTTGGTAAAAATGGACGTTTTCACCCAATTTACCCTATCAAAATTTTTTCTCCCCCTTAAAATATCACTATTGTACTCTCCGACCATTCTCAATCATCGAAAGTGCTGTAAAGGCAGTTTTTGCCAAACTAATGCCAAAAAACCTTTTATTCCCCTACAAAACTGAAATTTTTGTATCGCAGAAATAGATCTTGGTCCGTTATGTCCCAAACCACTCTCACCCAAAATTGGCCGATTTTGTCCGATTTCAGCTACCTTTGCCCTAGAAACTTTTTGAATATTTGAATAAAATACTTGCAAGTACGAAAATACTCGCAAATACGAAAACACTCGAACCTAGTATTTTTGAATTTCATACTAAGTACTGATTGTCCCAAAAGAATACCTGTTCAGTATATACGCTTAATATCTAATTATAACCTAACTATGTCTAAATTCCAAAATTTGTGAATGATAAACATTGTTACTTGTTATATATATACATGATGCTGATCACATGAACATTTTATGGCCGCATTTCTTACAACATAAATGAGGAAAATATTTGCTTTCTTTGAAGTACTCCGCACTCATTATTCTAAAACGTTACCTCAGCGAAGAAAAAATCACTCATAGAAACTTTTTTCGAAACGATATATAATTGAAAAGTTTACCATTTTAAATTTATCAATGGTAAATGAATTTATAGACTAATGATCAATTAGAAACAAATTTTCACAAGTAACTTATCTAAATTCACTGAACTTCACTGCATCGAATTGTGTGAAATGTACACTGATTTCAATATACACTTCAAGAGATAATGAAAATCAAAAACTTTTTTATTTGAATTATAAACCCACTTCAACTCCCAGATATAACAAATAATCACAGCGATAATCATCCAAAAAAAAGCGGGAAACCCAACCATTTTCATTTCGCCCATTCTCGTATTTTGAGGTTTTTTCTTCATCAAAATATAATTGTTTCTGAAAATTTGCTCGAATATCCCTATCCAATATCTATACCTCTTATACTTCATCAATATCCTTAAAAAATTTCATTTCGATCGGACATCGCATTCCTGAGATAATCTCACTGCATCCAATCACCAAAAAAAATTGAGAAAGTCTACAGGAAGAAAGTTTCAATCAAAATCTTCATCATAGGCACATATAAAGTGCACATATGTTCTTCCGCGACGGTCAGTTTCGATCATCACAACCAACCACGGCATGAGTGCACTACAAGCATTACCTACAGCCTTTACGAAATTCATATCGCGGCACCGATTGACTTGCTCCTGTGCAAAAGTGTCGAGCTCATAATCAAGTTCGAGTTCATAAACAAACTCATAAGCACATCAACTGATTGCCTCGTTCATGTGCTGTTCATATCTAGCTCTACTGTGTGTACACAAACCTGTCGGCCAACACACGTGTTGGGGCTAGTGATTGCTTCACCAAACGCTCAACTCCGACGAGCTCATAAACAAACTCATAAGCACATCAACTGATTGCCTCGTTCATGTGCTGTTCATATCTAGCTCTACTGTGTGTACACAAACCTGTCGGCCAACACACGTGTTGGGGCTAGTGATTGCTTCACCAAACGCTCAACTCCGACGAGCTCATAAACAAACTCATAAGCACATCAACTGATTGCCTCGTTCTTGTGCTGCTCATCTCTAGCTCTACTGTGTGCACACAAACGGGTCGGCCGACACACTTGTTGAGTGCAAGTGATTGCTTCACTAAACGCTCAGCTCGCTCATACTGTAGTGATTGCTTCACCAGTGAAGCAGCTCGCTCAGTATAGAGTGTGTCGACACACGTGTTGGGGGCTAGTGATTGCTTCATCGCGATTGCTTCACTCACGTGTTACCCATCTCTAGTATATACATATATTTTTATTGATATCTACTTACGATCAGCTATTTGAATTCTAAATTTTGTGTGTGTGACAGGTTGGATGAGCAAGAGTTCTGATTGTACAATAGCAATTGTGAATTTTACAGTTTTTGTGAACGAGAAGTGTGTTTTTGTGTCATATAACAGTTTCAGGTATAACCACCGAAAAGCCGAGGTATATTTGGCACTAGTAACGGTGTTAACGGTACGCTTGGACAAAAAAAGAGGTTTTTTTCCTTCCTTTGTCCTGATCGGGAGGATTCTGTACATTGAAGATAACGTGGTTTAAACTAGTAATCGGGCGAATTGTTACTTTGAAAATATATATTTTGCGAAGCAAATATAGGTGGAATTTTGAATCGGTTATAGGGAGAATTTTTGATGAATTGTTTTCTTAATGAGGTGCTCTTATGTTAAAATTCTGAGGAAATAATGTATCAATGTTTTATTAATTTGAGGGTTTAACAGATTAAAGAGTTGAATTTTATAGTGTGATCGTTGATGAGTGAGTGGAAAAAAAAATAATATATTAGTTGATAAGAGTGTCTGGTACAAACCCCGAAGGGATAGAATATAATCTGAAGGTTGCGATTTTGGGTGAGGGCATTTTGAGGACCTGTTTCGCGGATTTTATTTTTATTTTGGTTGATCAAAAAAATCCGGTCCTGATATTCAGCCAGCTGTATATATTCGTTTTAGAAGATCAAAATGAAAATTTTAGTGGATCGTCTAAGTAAGGACGAGCTCACGTACGAGCTCGCCATCCGTGGCTTTCCGTCGGACACGGTGGAGAATATGCGTAAGACGCTAAGGGCGACACTAAAGGCGGAGTCAGCTCAGGATACGCTCTATGTGGAAGCGGCGTATCCGTTTGATTTCGAAACCGATTTTACTGAATTAACAGCGAAAGCGTCGGAAATCGAAGAGCTGATTTCGAAAGAGACAGGTGATAAAACTTCGTCAGATTTTCTTAAAGCTAAAGTAAAGATTGAATTCGGATTCCGTCGACTGAACAACATGCAAGCAGTCACGCTAGAGCTGTTGGATTCTGCGAAGAAGATTAGGAATCGGTTAATCATTGCAATGGGGACCCTAGTGGAGAAGACCGAGGAAAACAGCGAAGGGGAAGCGGAGCTCGATGATGATCCCCAGACCATGGTTGCGCCGCAGGAGGTGCGGGTGCCCAGTCTAGCCGAAGTGGCAAAATGGGGGCTGAAGTTCAGTGGGGATGCGTTGGGGTCAGTAAACGCTTTCCTTGAGCGGGTGGAAGAACTACGACAAGCAAGGGGTCTTACGAAATCGCAACTATTCCGGGCAGCTGTGGACCTTTTCGACTCGCGAGCACTGATATGGTTCAGAGCCAATCGAGGGTTAGTCGCGTCTTGGGACGAGCTCGTCGAAGAACTTAAGGCGGAGTTCTTGCCGACGGACTACGAGGACCGTCTATGGGACGAAATTCGAAGGAGAACCCAAGGCGAAAATGAATATGTCGGTGTGTATGTGGCTGTGATGGAGCGCCTCTTCTCTCGACTCAAACAAAGCTGCTCAGAGGAGAAGAAATTAAGGATTCTTCGTAGGAACATCTCCCCTTTTTACCAGCAGCAACTGAGTTTGAAGACGATATCGACAATAGCCGAACTAGTTAAAATGGGCCGTACGCTAGAGGCCACGAGGGCGTCGGTAGCGGCATTCGTGCCACCCAATCTACGATCTAGACGATGTTTGGAACCCGATTTGGCGTATGTTGGTGCCGAATCAACAGATCATGTAGCGGTGTTGTCCGGACGGGGCCGTGTTCAGTGCTGGAATTGCCGAAAGGAAGGTCACGTTTCGAGGGAATGCACTGAACCGAGGCGTTGTTTCGGTTGTGGACGACAAGGGGTATTACGAGCGGCTTGCCCGTCGTGTCGGGTCAGGGCGACGGAGCCAGGAACAGGAACGCAGTCGGGACGACAAGGTCCGGGAAACGACCGTCGTGCTCGCTAGGCGGCGAATCGAGCACGAGTGCGAGGCCGCAAAAACAATTTCGTCAACCAAACGTAGACTATGCACTGATTCGAAGTGTCCATGACAGTCGCCCGCACTTACGGGTGGAGATTGAGGACGTTGTCATGGAAGGATTATTGGATTCGGGTGCGAGTCGTACAGTTGTTGGTGGCAAAGGCTGGTCTCAATTGAGGGAAAAGGGGTTAGTACTGAGACGAACCGGGGTGGAAGAAGTACGTTTGGCGAACGGAGTTACTTGTGCAGTCGATGGGGTGGCAAAATTGAAATTTGCTTTGAATGGCAGGGAACACCTGTTGGAAACGCTGATAATACCGGTAATTCCTCATGAGATAATTCTGGGAATTGATTTCTGGCAGTGTTTTGGAGTCGTCCTGGACATGCAGGGGCAACAATGGACGTCAATTGCATCGACTGAGGTGGCACCAGGCAAAGCGTTGCGGAGCCAGTCTCACTTGTCAGGACAAGAGTCAGAAGTCCTACAAAATTTACTGAAGGAACAATTCGAGCTGATGGGCGAGGGTCTAGGGTGTGCGAAATTCGTAGAGCACACTATTAAGACCTCAGCTGCTCCGATAAAACAGAGATATTATCCCGTCTCCCCAGCTGTCCAAAAGCAGATCAACGTAGAGTTGGATGAAATGTTGAGTATGGGAGTGGTCGAGCCCTCATCGAGCCCGTGGTCGTCTCCGATCTTGTTGGTGCGCAAAAAGGACGGGTCATACAGATTTTGTGTAGATTTTAGGAAAGTGAACGCAGTTTCGGAAAAAGACGCCTACCCCCTGCCCTATATCTCCACGACACTGGACAAATTGCGGAACGCCAAGTATCTATCGACACTGGACGTCAAGTCCGCTTATTGGCAGGTACCAATGGCGGCGGATTATCGGCAGTATACGGCGTTCACCGTGCCAGGGAGGGGTCTGTTTCACTTTCTAAGGATGCCTTTTGGTCTACACAACTCGGGTGCGACGTGGCAACGCCTGATCGACACGGTTCTAGGTCCTGTGCTGGAACCATATGTCTTTACCTATCTCGACGATATCATTGTGGTGACGCAAACGTTCGATCAACACGTAGGAATATTGCGTGAGGTTTTCTGTCGACTGCGGGAGGCAGGCTTACGGGTGGCTAAAGAGAAGTGTCAGTTCTGCAGGACAAAACTTCGGTATCTGGGGTACCTGGTGGACGAAGAGGGCTTGCACGTGGACCCTGAGAAGGTTCAGGCGGTCAGTGACTTTCCCCGCCCAACATCGGTGAAGCAGGTCAGGCAGCTTTTAGGCATGGTATCCTGGTACCGAAAGTTTACTCCAGATCACGCAACGATGGTGGCACCACTAAGTGACCTTTTGAAGAAGGGGCGGAAGTTCGAGTGGTCAGACGCGTGTGAGCGGGCGTTCGTGTTGTGTAAAACGAAATTAACCACAGCACCGATATTGGCCTTTCCGGATTTTAGCCTTCCATTTAAAATTCAGACTGATGCTTCGGATGTGGGTATTGGGGCTGTTCTGAGCCAAGCGCACCCGACGGGCGAGACAGAAGTGTGTTATCTCAGCCGCGCGTTATCGAAGCACGAAAGAAAGTATTCGACAACCGAAAAAGAGTGTCTAGGAGTGTTATGGGCAATTGAAAAATTACGACCGTACGTGGAGGGCACACATTTTGTTGTTATTACCGACCACCATTCGCTGGTATGGTTAAATAACCTGAAAGACCCTACGGGCAGGCTGGCAAGGTGGGCGGTAAGATTACAACAATTTGATTTCGAAGTAGTGCACCGTAAAGGGAAGGAGCGTCTAGTGCCAGATGCTCTCTCTCGAGCTATCGACAAGGTGGACAGCCTATCTACCGCAACGAAACCAGAGCGATGGTACGAGAAAATGGTGGAGGTCGTGCAAAAGAATCCAGAAAAGTACGCAAACTGGAAGGTTGTGGACGGCATCCTGTGGAAGCAAACAACAAGCATTGGTTTAGATGCGAGAGGCCAGACTGTCTGGAAGAGAGTTGTGCCGAAGGCGGAGAGGGGAGCTATACTCAAAAGGTCACATGGGAGTCGATCGAACGTTGTCACGCGTGATGCAAACCTACTATTGGCCGCGAATGAGATCGGATATTCGGCAGTATGTTAAGAAATGCAAGGTGTGTCAGGTATGTAAGGTAGAGAGGAGAGCACCGATTGGATTGATGTCCACTAGGGCGGGCGAGGCTAAAGAGCCCTGGGAGATGATCTGCGTCGATCTTGTGGGACCACTGCCTAGGTCAAAACGGGGGCATGCTTTTATTTTGACGATAGTGGACTATGTCACGAAGTTCTCTGTTCTACTACCAGTGAGAACCGCGACGGCCTCAAGTGTCTTCCGCCTACTGGAAGAGAATGTCTTTTTAGTTTATGGAGTCCCTAGAGTGGTTGTGTGCGATAATGGGGTACACTTCCGTGGCAAGCAATTCAAAGGGCCAGTAGAGGCATATGGGGTATAAATTCGGTACACTGCGTTATACCATCCCCAAGCCAATCCGGCTGAAAGGCGCAGTCAAGATGTTAAGTGCATGTTACGATGCTATGCATCAGACAATCAGCGTTCGTGGGACGACTACCTAGCGAAGATTGCGTGCGCTTTGCGGACGTACCAACATGAGGTCACCGGTTTCTCTCCATATTTTTTAAATTTTGGCCGGGAGATGGTCACTTTTCGGGAAGAAACAGAGGTCCCCGGGAGCGGGGATAGGGATTTTTCACCTCTACGAAACGCGAAAGCTCTGGAAGACGTTCGTCAAGAAGTGGTTCGGAGAATGAAAGTGGTCGCGTCAGCCAGTAAGGGACGCTACGACCTCCGACGAAGAACGGAGAACTTCCAGATAGGCGATAAAGTATGGAGAAGGAACTATGTATTATCGGATGCCAGCAAAAATTTTTCGGCTAAACTGGCCCCTGCGTATGTTGGTCCTTTCTTGTTGAAGAGCAGGACGTCTGCGTGGACGTACGAATTGGCCGACGCACAGGGTAAAGCGGCAGGGACTTAGCACGCAAAGGATCTTAAGCGATATGTAGGGACGGAAGATCAATCGGGCGATTAACGCCGATAATATGTGGAGTATGGTATGATGGTTGAATGGGGAATAGAAATATGATTTGAAGAATAATGATGATATTTACAGGAAGATATTAGGTTTAGAAGTTACTGTGGTGGTGGGATATGGTTTCAATGAGTGAATTCATGAAGTGTTTGTAGTAAGTAAGGATAGAAGTAAGTTCTTTAGCTAGTATTAGATAAGTTACTGTGGTGTTGGGATCTGTTTTTAATGAATTAATTCATGAGCTGCTTGTAGTAAGCAGGTTTGACAAGAAGTAAGTTCTTTTGGTGGTGGGGGCTATCGGGTGGTTAGAGCCAATATCTGGTTAGTTTTACATTTGGTCATATATAATATATTTTAGGGTTAGTTTATAGGTATTAAAGTGGGATTAGAATAGATTTGTACATCAAAGCAATACCGTCTGTTGGTGGTGGGTCCGACTTAGCTTTTATTTCCTTTTTTTCTTCCTTCGTTCTTATTCTTTTCTTTGTTTTTTTTTTGTTGCTTTCGCTGTTGGCATTTCAATTTTCTTTTTTTCTTTCGTCGTTGATGGTAACAGGAATGGTTATCCTAAAAACGAGTTCGAAGGGCATTAGTATTTTAGATAATAAGGGTAAAAGTACCGACACCAGGCAAATCTAAAACATTCAACATATTAACATGTAGGGAAAATGATGTTTAGAGTAATAGAGACATGGATGTAAATAGTGTGCTTGCATAGCGAGAAGGGAATGGGTGTTGTGTGATTGTGACGTCAAAAAAAAAAATTCAGAATTCAAGTATTGAGTAGGATGGACGGACATTTGAGTCGGCTTTCGGGTATTGCGTGTTAAATCAGAATTATAAATCGCGGTTATTCGAACGGGGATGGTCGAGTATTTCTATGAAATACTCTGAAGCGAGGGGGGTGTCACGATTCGTAAAACAATCGTTAGCACAAACGAACATTGAACACAATATAAACATAAAAAAAAAAAAATCTCCATCGTCCTCTAAAGAGAGAACGATGGAGATTGGGCATCAAGCACAATTCATGAATTAGTGTAGATTGTTATTAGTTTAGATTGTTATTAGTTCAGATTGTTATTAGTTTAGATTGTTAGTTTCGCTGTTAGTTTTAACTAAGTAGTTACATCAAGACAACACGAGTAAACACCAAGTCACGACAAACAATGGTACGCACAACATCACCATAATTAGCAATAATAAATGTATATCTACCAAATATACATGCAAACAATTTGTAGCGAAGAACATGGAAACAATCAACACCAAGTCACGACAAACAATGGTACGCACAACATCAGCATACTTAGTAATAATGGAATTCCGATCGCGTATTGCCAAAACATAGTGGTATCTATGATATATATATATCGCGATTTGAATTGCACAAATTAACCGATAAGGCAGAGCAACGTATGGGTCGAGCCGTCAATGTCGACGACACCAGACCTAGGCCAACAAGTGACCTACATACGATGAATACCGAGCGGATGCCGATTGCCAATTACTTAGATCAAAGCCTCAGATCGAAAGGCGATGAAAATAAAAGCTGTGTTGGTAATGTAAGGGACCCGAGATGTGAAGGGGAGTCGTAATACGCGGAAGGAAACCGAGATCCGGAGGACATTAGCGTACGCGGCAAGAAATATGCACACCCGAAAGTTTCGACACGCACAAATCATCACACGAAAGACGCGGCGGACGGGTCCACGGTCGTAAGCTAATTTTAGCTAAATTCGAACAAATCGAAGGTTACCGGGAGGATCGCGCACACGTTTTCTCCGGAATAAGTAATTTTGAAATACAAATTAGCCACCTACCTGGAATTTGAGGCCGAAAATCCTGGAGCACCACCCGAATTCAATACGCACAACACCGAATTTGATGTACACAATGTTTATATTCAGAAACGTCAACTGGGAGAAATGTCAGTGATGTTCCAAGTCAGACAGTTCCAGGTGGGGAATGTGTGGTGAATTCGAAACCCAACACTCGGATGAGTGAAATCAAATTCGGGTGAGTGCACTAAGCGGGATTTTGAAAATCCCGCTGCCGCCAGGAAAATTTTCCTGTGGGCAGGATTGATGGAAGAGGGTCTCTTTTGCTGTGAATTGGGTGAGTGGACGGAGGTCTTGAGCTGCAGGTGCAGAATCAATTTGATAAGTATCTTCTTTTGGCTTTTTACATATTTGGCTGTGAATTGGAAAATATAACCACTGGCGGTAATCCGGAGGATTTGGAAGCGGCAGCATTAATATCCATTAAACGTGGTACTGAACGTGAAAACTCTGCGTGGGAAGGTTTCAGTTTTCGTGGACGAAATAGGAATACGAGATTCGAATCGAACGAGGAGAACCAGTCGAGAAGGACGTTGGAAAAAATTCAATTGATACTTTGGCGCGAACATCGATCGACGAAAAGGGCCCCATCGCGGGAGTACGATCATCGCGGCGATCCTGAATAATCAGCAGGTTAGATAGCAAGTAAGAAATAAGAGAAATATTGTGAATTAGATTTAGTAGAATTTTGAAGGAAAAAAGGATTTTTGAGAAGATTACCATTTTATGGTAACGCGTGGAAAATATCGTACCATTAGTATCATTTAATTACAATAAAGTGTGTGAACGTGAATTGTGCGGAGTTTGAAATTTTCGATAAAGAATCCGTGTTGTATCTAAGAGGCCGTCATCCTCTTCTCGCTTCAGGGCGACGGTAGCGAGGCAGTGTTTCGGGTTTAGAAGCGAGTGGCGCCCACCCGCGACCTTTTTTTCTTCGCGAGCGAGAGCCGCCCGAAAACTGCCGCCCTTGTAAAGGGTTCTAGAGCGCGTTGCGGTCTGTAACGGTGACAATATATATATATATATATATATATATATATATATATATATATATATATATATATATATATATATATATATATATATATATATATATATATATATATATATATATATATATATATATATATATATATATAGATATATATATAAATATATATATATATATAATATATATATATATATATATATATATATATATATATATATATATATATATATATATATATATATATATATATATATATATATATATATATATATATATATATATATATTTGTATATATATTTATATATATACATATATATATATATATATATATATATATATATATATATATATATATATATGTATATATATATATATATATATATATATATATATATATATATATATATATATATATATCATCAAAAAATTTCAGTGGAAAAATCTCCGGAACGCGCGTTCCGATTGAACTGAAATTTTCAGGATACATTGATGTATATGCAGAGTAGTGCCAGGTCTCACAAAAAGCTAAAAATCTTAATTCCTTTGGCGCCGGTGGCCATTTTAATGATATTTTAAATATACCCATTATTCTGTCACAAATTAACTTTTGCAAAAATAAAGTTTATGAAATGAGTTTTGAACGTACTTTTTATGTGAATCAGGTAATGTTTTGGAAATTTTTAACCCTATGTGTGCGCTAGCTGCCTAAAATAAGATTGGGAAATTTGGGAAATTTTTGAATTGCGATAACTTTTTAATTAATTATTTCATCATTATGAAACTTAACGAACCTATTAACGTTGTTAAGTTGCACAATTGCATAGTTTTTTTTGAACGTGCTGGCATACCTGTAGCTACTGCAGGCACTGAAAGCGAAAACATTCAAACCATCGAATCTCCTAAAATATGTCCGTTTCTTACAATAAAAACCAATTTGTATACAAATCTCATGCTTTATCTACACAGTAATAATATTTTTTTGGAATTTTCATGTCAAACAAGAACGGTAACCCTTTCCCAATTTAATTATATTTTTAGCATCAAAAACTTCAGTTCACGGGAACTCACGAACCAATAATCAGAAGCAGTTGAAATTTACACAATACATTGTACTTAGATAGAACCAGGTATGATAGAAGTGCTTGGATTTCATTGTTAAAGAGTGCTTCAGTTGGTTTTCTATTAGTTCGAAAAGGCAAGTGGAATATCGGAAATTATATGTGGCTTTAAATAATAAGCTACCATTAAAACATAGATAAACTTTCTGGTACCCGATGGCTAGCCACATATCAAGCAGTTCTGAAGATAGTAGAACAATGGGATGCATTGAAACTATATTTCGCTCTTGCAAAAGCTAAATCTTACACTGCAGAGCAATTATATGACTTGATGAATTCGGAGCCTAATTATATCTACTTCGTATTTCTTGCGCAGTATTTAAAACAAGTCTCAGATGTAATAAAGCTTTCCAGGCTGAAAACGCAAATGCATTACAGTTATTTGATGATTTGAACTGCCTTTTATATACTTATCTGCGTATTCTGTTACCACCTCAAAAACTCAGCTCAATTAAAAATGAAGAGATCCATAAATTTCAATTTAAAGGACTTGTTATGAATTCTGACTCAATAAATTTCGGATACTCATTTAACGAACAAAAATTTTCGGTAAAATTGTCTCGAAAGTTGAGAATTATGGGTAAAATCGGTTTTGTTATTTAATCTTTTTATTTGGTTAAAATTGATATTGAGTGGTTTTCGAAGTTATGGAATCTGAATCTGATATTATTTTGGCAATAGAATGACTACTTTATCAACCTCTCAAGCAAAAATTAGCTTTAAATATGAATGTGTTATGTCTAAATAGCAAATTCAAAAAAACCCCATTCTCATATATTTTATTAATTTATTTTTTATAGCTGTGTAAATTTTTGTTAACAAAAAGAAATAGGAATGAATACTTATTATGTTCCTAGTTTGCTTATGATA
>OZ022263.1:131652426-131654926 GCA_963978885.1 Nemotelus pantherinus
CTACCGAAGTGCTTCACAGGGGATGTCGTATTTCGGGTAGGTAAAATTAACCTTTGTCATCAATTTCGTTTTGTTTTTGTGTGAAATCATAATTAAATTCATTCAGAAAAAGCATTTAAATCTTCACTCGCCGTTTCAGGGAAAGAGATATCAAACGGCGTTCAAAATGGCGATCTATCGTAGTTTTTACATGAGTGTTACCATATGAAATGATTAAGGCACACACCAGTACCTCATTCTCACCCCAGTAAGCAAAAAGTCGAAAATTGGCACATTTCTCTCGGTCGGTTTCTAATCCATTCTCTATTATACATGTGGTAATCAGTCATTACACTATATGCTTTGTATTTGAACAATTTACGCGCCTTTAGAATAAAAGTTACAATAGGTCTGTTCGCGTTCTTCAGCAAACTGCAGCAGTAACATAATTTGGCAGCTGGCTTCTTTTTGCTGCGAAATTTGGCTTGCAGCAAGAGCACAAAAACGGCTTTCGGCGAATCTATTTTAATATATTAGGTCTGTTCCTGTACTACAATTAATTGCGATTAATTGCAATGAAGCCGTTTTTTGTACCCCGTTTTAGTACGCTTCATTGCAATTAATCGTAGTACGGGAACAGACCTATTATAATAGATTCAGGTACGCGAACAGACCTAATGTTCAATATGTATGCAGCCTAATTTCAAGTCACTTCACTCCTATCGAGTGTTGCTCACCACTAATAGCAAATGCGCGAATTTAAATCACTTATTCGTAACATGTAGTTCTAAATAGATTGTAGTTATCATGTACAAGACACATTATAGATTATATGGTCCAATTAAAGAGATAGATTTTAGAAAGATTATAGAGATAGATTACAGATAGATTATAAATTAAGCTCACAAGAATTCATCACTGTAGGTCATAGCGTTTGAGCCTTTTTGCTTATGTTGCATTATAGGCCTAACAAATGCAAACTTCAGTGCACCGTTCAAACTTGTGTAGCCTGAACAAAAATTTTCGGTAAAATCGCCTCGAAAGTTGAGAATTATGGGTTAAATCGGTTTTGTTATTTAATCTTTTTATTTGGTTAAAATTGATATTGAGTGGTTTTCGAAGTTATGGAATCTGAATCTGGTATTATTTTGGCAATAGAATGACTACTTTACCAACCTCTCAAGCAAAAATTAGCTTTAAATATGAATGTGTTATGTCAAAATAGCAAATTCAAAAAAACCCCATTCTCATAAATTTTTACTAATGTTCGAAGAAGAACATTAGTATTAAAATCACTTTGGCCAAAAATTCATATTTCTATATATATATATATATATATCATCAAAAAATTTCAGTGAAAAAATCTCAGGAACGCGCCATTCGATTGAGCTGAAATTTTCAGAACACATTGGTGTATATGCAGAATAGTGCCAGGTCTCAGAAAAAGTTAAAAATCTTTAACCCTTTGGCGCCGGCGGCCATTTTAGTGATATTTTTAATATACCTATTATTCCGTACACAAATAAGTTTTGCAAAAATACAGGTAACAAAATAAATTTCGAACGTGTTTTACATGTGAATCGGATAATGTTTTGGAATTTTTTAACCCCATGTGTGCGCTGGGTGCCTAAAAAGAGATCGGGAAAAATTGAAAATTTTTAAATTGCGATAACTTTTGACAGAGCTATTCAATCATTACGAAATTTTCAGAACTTATTGGTATTATTTAGTTGTAAATTCATGTAGCATTTGATGAGCGTGCTGGTAACCCTGAAGCTAGGGCAAGCACTGAAAGTGAAAACTTTCAAATTATCGTCTCTCTTGGAAAAATGCCGTTTCTTCAAAAAAAAGCCACTCATATGTAAATTTCGTGCTTTGTTTACGTAGACAAAAAATAAAATTTGATATGGTATAACGGGCACGCCTGGTAACCCTTGCCCAATTTACCTATATTTTTAGCATCAAAAACTTCTGTTCACGGAAACTCACGATCCGATGAACAGAATTTATTGAAATTTGCAGACTGTATTGGTCTTAACTAGGACCAGGTCTGATAGAAGTAACTTTGAAATGCGGATGATTCTGTGCCAGTGGTGCCATCTTGAAAAATCACTAAAAAAGATAACTGTTTTTAGCCCTATAAATTCTGATTGAATCGTTCGATTTTGACGAAATTCACACAATAGCTGGACCTTACTTCAAACCAGGTTTGGTAGAAATTTTGTTGAAAAATTCGGTTGGAGCTGCCAGCTATGATAATTTTGGTGTCTTAAATTTGAAAAAATAAAAATTTGGAAGTGAAAACATTCAAATCATCGAATATCCTAAAAATGTCCGTTTCTTACAATAAAACCAATCTGTATTCAAATCTTATGCTTTATCTACACGTTCAAAGTAAAACTTTGGAAATCTCATGTCGGACAAGAACGGTAACCCTCTCCCAGTTAACCTATATTTTTAGCATCAAAAACTTCTGTTCACGGCAACTCACGAGCCAATAATCAGATACAACTGAAATTTA
>OZ022263.1:131659926-131697426 GCA_963978885.1 Nemotelus pantherinus
CTGGCTGTGCATTTCAAAAATTACTGTGTGAATATAGATTCCGCTGTAGAAGAATGGAATAATTTACATCTTATGGTATAGTCAAAACTAGAAAATGATATCGAGTTCTGGGCAGAAGTTTCAAACTACAAAAGTGCTACTGGATCAAACCGTTTCGGCAATATATCTAAATTAGCTTTCACCATAGCCTCGCTGCCGCTTTCAAACGCTGAAGTAGAAAGGGCGTTTTCATTGGTCAACATTGTTAAAAACAAATTGAGAAGCAGAATGTCAATTTCTACAGCAGATTGCATAATCCGACTGCGCTTCAAGTTAAAAAATTGTGGATGCGTAAATTTTCCCCATCAGAAAGTATGCTTAATATGTTGACAACAGATGCCATGTGTAATAACGATAATGATGCAGAAGATCAAGACATCTTAGACGCGTTTTCTAATCAACACTTTTGACGCAATTCGATTTTCTGCGCATGGATAGAATATTTGTTAAGAGTATTTAATTACCTTCAATTATATTTTTCTACTTTCCTAAAGACAAAAGTACACATATGTATTGAAATTCAAAAGCCAGCAATCCTTTGAGTTAACATATAAAGCATTAAAAGTATGTAATAGCATCGAAAGTGAATAAAAAGTTTTTTTGCATGATTGAACGCATTACTTTTTTCAACAAGAATCAAAATTAATGATTTTATTGTTAAAAGAAGCATAATTGAGCGCAAAATATCTTTTGATATTCATATTGAAAAATGGGAAATTTTCAGGAGAAAAGGTTGATTTTGGAGAATTTTCTACATCATAATGGGGATATTCTTCGACTGGCACCTGTCAACCCTGATGCTGTGTCTAATGATGTGAACACCTGATTCGTGTAAAAGCGTGCAACGGGCGACACGGAAAGAAACGTCAATGTCAGTTTGATTTGTGTCGGGGAATGAAAACATTGACTTTCAGTCAAAATTTGTCAAAGAAAATTTGAAAACTTTTCGGTGTGTTCGGTGGAAACGTACCTCTACGTTTGCAATAATTTGTGTCGGTTTCACAAACAAATGAGCGGTCACAAATTATCAAATATAGAGATAATGAAGTGCCGCGTTTCAGGCTGCAAAAGAAGCTACCGAAGTGCTTCACAGGGGATGTCGTATTTCGGGTAGGTAAAATTAACCTTTGTCATCAATTTCGTTTTGTTTTTGTGTGAAATCATAATTAAATTCATTCAGAAAAAGCATTTAAATCTTCACTCGCCGTTTCAGGGAAAGAGATATCAAACGGCGTTCAAAATGGCGATCTATCGTAGTTTTTACATGAGTGTTACCATATGAAATGATTAAGGCACACACCAGTACCTCATTCTCACCCCAGTAAGCAAAAAGTCGAAAATTGGCACATTTCTCTCGGTCGGTTTCTAATCCATTCTCTATTATACATGTGGTAATCAGTCATTACACTATATGCTTTGTATTTGAACAATTTACGCGCCTTTAGAATAAAAGTTACAATAGGTCTGTTCGCGTTCTTCAGCAAACTGCAGCAGTAACATAATTTGGCAGCTGGCTTCTTTTTGCTGCGAAATTTGGCTTGCAGCAAGAGCACAAAAACGGCTTTCGGCGAATCTATTTTAATATATTAGGTCTGTTCCTGTACTACAATTAATTGCGATTAATTGCAATGAAGCCGTTTTTTGTACCCCGTTTTAGTACGCTTCATTGCAATTAATCGTAGTACGGGAACAGACCTATTATAATAGATTCAGGTACGCGAACAGACCTAATGTTCAATATGTATGCAGCCTAATTTCAAGTCACTTCACTCCTATCGAGTGTTGCTCACCACTAATAGCAAATGCGCGAATTTAAATCACTTATTCGTAACATGTAGTTCTAAATAGATTGTAGTTATCATGTACAAGACACATTATAGATTATATGGTCCAATTAAAGAGATAGATTTTAGAAAGATTATAGAGATAGATTACAGATAGATTATAAATTAAGCTCACAAGAATTCATCACTGTAGGTCATAGCGTTTGAGCCTTTTTGCTTATGTTGCATTATAGGCCTAACAAATGCAAACTTCAGTGCACCGTTCAAACTTGTGTAGCCTGAACAAAAATTTTCGGTAAAATCGCCTCGAAAGTTGAGAATTATGGGTTAAATCGGTTTTGTTATTTAATCTTTTTATTTGGTTAAAATTGATATTGAGTGGTTTTCGAAGTTATGGAATCTGAATCTGGTATTATTTTGGCAATAGAATGACTACTTTACCAACCTCTCAAGCAAAAATTAGCTTTAAATATGAATGTGTTATGTCAAAATAGCAAATTCAAAAAAACCCCATTCTCATAAATTTTTTTAATTTATTTTTTATAGCAGTGTAAATTTTTGTTAACAAAAAGAAATAGGAATGAAAACTTATTATGTTCTTAGTTTGCTTATGATACAGAAGAGAAAATTTTGAGCCTTGTGTAGGCGCTGAGTGCCTAAAACTAGGCAAGGATTTTTTTCCAAATTTCGATTTGTCATAACTTCTAAGAAAAACAATGGACCATCGTGAAATTTTTAGAGCATATTGATGTAGACTAGAATTTAGCACACATGGACTTTAAATACTGTGCGGGCATATCTGTAGCTACCGCTGGCTCCAAAAACAAATTCTTCAAATCATCGACATTCCTGAAAAATTTTTGATTTTTGAAAATAAATTCAAACTATTGATAAATTTTGACTTTTGTCCACCAAGTCAACTAAAATATTTCAAAATCCCGCGGTAAACAAGAAAGGCAACCCGTGATCAAATTACTTCTATTTTCAGCACTCAAAATATCTGTTCACGAGAACGGACGATCGGATAATGCGATCAATATGAAACTAACAGGACATGTTGGTATTTACTAGGACCAGGTCTGATAGAAGTGATTTTTAAATACGGGCAACACTGTGGCAGTGGTGCCATTTGGAAAAATCGCTACGAAAAAACTGGTTTTTGGCATATAGCTTCACGCAGCAGGTGAATCTTACTCTGATAGATTTCATAGAAATGTGGTTGAAAAATTAGTATAGTGACGCCAGCTACGGCAATATTTGTCTCCTAAATATTGCAAATTTGCTCAGGAAAATTAAGATTTTTTCCCCATAACTTCCAATGCAGTGACGAAATCAAAACGAAATTCATGCGAAAAGCATATCTTGTTGCGTTTCTAATTCTATAGGAATTTCGTTGAAAAAACAAGAAAGGGTTAATTTGGTAATTTATTGACATTTCTTCATCGAGTGATGTTGTCATAAGATTTCCAAATGGGAATGATCCTGCAATGACAATTAGCAACATATATCTACGTTTCAAAAATTTAAAAAGTTTGGACGCTGGTAACCCTTAAATTAAATTCACTCTGATAACTTACAGCGCAGCCATTCAATCGAAACGCAATTCAAAGGATGGGTTAAACACAACGTGAAGCACCTACGGTGCTAGCACATGACTGCCAGCACCGCACAATTTCGTTAATATTGCACCAACAGATGGTTCCATTTTCTACTCATAAACAAATAATTTACAATAAAATAAGCAACCTGTATTTAAATGTTTCGAGTTTTGGAAATTTTTTGGATGGTAACCCCAGACATAGATTAATCGCTGAAACTTTCGATGATATCCTCGGATGAAAACGAAATTTAAAGGATAGGTTGATTAAGCACGAGCATGTTATGGTAGATTGATTGCTGCTGTGTTGGGCAAATGTTGCCAACTCTAAATATTTTCATCATTTATGTTATAGGAAATGCTGTCAGAAAATGATATTTGGTCCTTTGAGTAAGAAAAGGTTGATATGATACTACAAAGAAGTGTATAACGTCTTCACACATTTTTAAATCCCTCAAAGATAGCTTCTTCGAAAATTAGTTTTCTAGCGGTTCTGATGCGCTAGACTTTTTACAAATGTTCGAAGAAGAACATTAGTATTAAAATCACTTTGGCAAAAAATTAATATTTCTATATATATATATATATATATATATATATATATATATATATATATATATATATATATATATATATATATATATATATATATAAATATATATATATAAATATATATATATATATATATATATATATATATAAATATATATATATAAATATATATATATATATATATATATATATATATATATATAAATATATATATATATATATATATATATATATATATATATATATATATATATATATATATATATATATATATATATATATATCTATATATATATATATATATATATATATATATATATATATATATATATATATATATATATATATATATATATAGATATATATATATAGATATATATATATATATATATATATATATATATATATATATATATATATATATATTTATATATATATATATATTTATATATATATATATATATATATATATATATATATATATATATATCTATATATATATATATATATATATATATATAGATATAGATAGATATATATATATATATCTATATATATATCTATATATATATATATATATATATATATATATATATATATATATATATATATATATATATATATATATATATATATATATATCTATATATATATATATATATATATATATATATATATATATATATATACATATATATGTATATTTATCTATACATATATATATATATATATATATATATATATATATATATATATATATATATATATATATATATATATATATATATATATATATATATATATATTTATCTATACATATATATATATATATATATATATATATATATATATATATATATATATATATATATATATATATATATATATATATATATATATATAGATATCTATATATATATATATATATATATATATATATATATATATATATATATATATATATATATATATATATTTATATATATATATATATATATATATATATATATATATATATATATATATATTTATATATACCTATATCATCAAAAAATTTCAGTGGAAAAATTTCTGAAATTGAAAAACTGAAATTTTGAGGATACATTGATGTATATGCAGAGTAGTGCCAGGTCTCACAAAAAGTTAAAAATCTTAACACCTTTGGCGCCGGTATCCATTTTAGTGATATTTTAAATATACCCATTGTTCTGTCACAAATTAACTTTTGCAAAAATAAAGTTTATGAAATGAGTTTTGAACGTATTTTATAAGTGAATCAGGTAATGTTTTGGAAATTTTTAACCCTATGTGTGCGCTAGGTGCCTAAAATAAGATTGGGAAATTTGGGAAATTTTTGAATCGCGATAACTTTTTATTTAATTATTTAATCATTCTGAAACTTAACGAACATATTAACGTTGTTAAGTTGCACAATTGCATAGTTTTTTTTGAACGTGCTGGAATACCTGTAGCTACTGCAGGCACTGAAAGCGAAAACATTCAAACCATCGAATCTCCTAAAGTTTATCCGTTTCTTACAATAAAAACCAATTTGTATACAAATCTCATGCTTTATCTACAGTCTAAATAATTTTTTGGAATTTTCATGTCGGACAAGAACGGTAACCCTTTCCCAGTTTACCTATATTTTTAGCATCAAAAACTTCTGGTCACGAGAACTCACGAACCAATAATCAGATACAGTTGAAATTTACACAATACATTGTACTTAAATAGAACCAGGTCTGATAGAAGTGCTTGGATTTCATTGTTAAAGAGTGCTTCAGTTAGTTTTCTATTAGTTCGAAAAGGCAAGTGGAATATCTGAAATTATATGTGGCTTTAAATGATAAGCTACCATTTAACATAGATAAACTTTCTGGTACCCGATGGCTAGCCACATATCAAGCAGTTCTGAAGATAGTAGAACAATGGGATGCATTGAAACTATATTTCGCTCTTGGAGAGGCTTAATCTTACACTGCAGAGCAATTATATGACTTGATGAATTCGGAGCCTAATTATATCTACTTCGTATTTCTTGCGCAGTATTTAAAACAAGTCTCAGATGTTAATAAAGCTTTCCAGGCTGAAAACGCAAATGCATTTCAGTTGTTTGATGATTTGAACTGCCTTTTATATACTTATCTGCGTATTCTGTTACCACCGCAAATACTCAGCTCAATTAAAAGTGAAGAGATCCATAATTTTCAATTTAAAGGACTTGTTATGAATTCTGACTCAATAAATTTCGGATACGCATTTAACGAAGCTAGTTTAAATGTTAAAAACCACAACGCACTTCACACGGCTAAAGAAAATTGTAAGGAATTTTGGATACATTTGTGCGATCAAATACAAACCAGGATACCAGAAAATATGGAAATTCTGAAAAAAATGAGTGTACTTACTTCTTCGACAGCGACTTCCCAAGTTAAACCAGGTATAACAGATCTGGCTGTGCATTTCAAAAATTACTGTGTGAATATAGATTCCGCTGTAGAAGAATGGAATAATTTACATCTTATGGTATAGTCAAAACTAGAAAATGATATCGAGTTCTGGGCAGAAGTTTCAAACTACAAAAGTGCTACTGGATCAAACCGTTTCGGCAATATATCTAAATTAGCTTTCACCATAGCCTCGCTGCCGCTTTCAAACGCTGAAGTAGAAAGGGCGTTTTCATTGGTCAACATTGTTAAAAACAAATTGAGAAGCAGAATGTCAATTTCTACAGCAGATTGCATAATCCGACTGCGCTTCATGTTAAAAAATTGTGGATGCGTAAATTTTCCCCATCAGAAAGTATGCTTAATATGTTGACAACAGATGCCATGTGTAATAACGATAATGATGCAGAAGATCAAGACATCTTAGACGCGTTTTCTAATCAACACTTTTGACGCAATTCGATTTTCTGCGCATGGATAGAATATTTGTTAAGAGTATTTAATTACCTTCAATTATATTTTTCTACTTTCCTAAAGACAAAAGTACACATATGTATTGAAATTCAAAAGCCAGCAATCCTTTGAGTTAACATATAAAGCATTAAAAGTATGTAATAGCATCGAAAATGAATAAAAAGTTTTTTTGCATGATTGAACGCATTACTTTTTTCAACAAGAATCAAAATTAATGATTTTATTGTTAAAAGAAGCATAATTGAGCGCAAAATATCTTTTGATATTCATATTGAAAAATGGGAAATTTTCAGGAGAAAAGGTTGATTTTGGAGAATTTTCTACATCATAATGGGGATATTCTTCGACTGGCACCTGTCAACCCTGATGCTGTGTCTAATGATGTGAACACCTGATTCGTGTAAAAGCGTGCAACGGGCGACACGGAAAGAAACGTCAATGTCAGTTTGATTTGTGTCGGGGAATGAAAACATTGACTTTCAGTCAAAATTTGTCAAAGAAAATTTGAAAACTTTTCGGTGTGTTCGGTGGAAACGTACCTCTACGTTTGCAATAATTTGTGTCGGTTTCACAAACAAATGAGCGGTCACAAATTATCAAATATAGAGATAATGAAGTGCCGCGTTTCAGGCTGCAAAAGAAGCTACCGAAGTGCTTCACAGGGGATGTCGTATTTCGGGTAGGTAAAATTAACCTTTGTCATCAATTTCGTTTTGTTTTTGTGTGAAATCATAATTAAATTCATTCAGAAAAAGCATTTAAATCTTCACTCGCCGTTTCAGGGAAAGAGATATCAAACGGCGTTCAAAATGGCGATCTATCGTAGTTTTTACATGAGTGTTACCATATGAAATGATTAAGGCACACACCAGTACCTCATTCTCACCCCAGTAAGCAAAAAGTCGAAAATTGGCACATTTCTCTCGGTCGGTTTCTAATCCATTCTCTATTATACATGTGGTAATCAGTCATTACACTATATGCTTTGTATTTGAACAATTTACGCGCCTTTAGAATAAAAGTTACAATAGGTCTGTTCGCGTTCTTCAGCAAACTGCAGCAGTAACATAATTTGGCAGCTGGCTTCTTTTTGCTGCGAAATTTGGCTTGCAGCAAGAGCACAAAAACGGCTTTCGGCGAATCTATTTTAATATATTAGGTCTGTTCCTGTACTACAATTAATTGCGATTAATTGCAATGAAGCCGTTTTTTGTACCCCGTTTTAGTACGCTTCATTGCAATTAATCGTAGTACGGGAACAGACCTATTATAATAGATTCAGGTACGCGAACAGACCTAATGTTCAATATGTATGCAGCCTAATTTCAAGTCACTTCACTCCTATCGAGTGTTGCTCACCACTAATAGCAAATGCGCGAATTTAAATCACTTATTCGTAACATGTAGTTCTAAATAGATTGTAGTTATCATGTACAAGACACATTATAGATTATATGGTACAATTAAAGAGATAGATTTTAGAAAGATTATAGAGATAGATTACAGATAGATTATAAATTAAGCTCACAAGAATTCATCACTGTAGGTCATAGCGTTTGAGCCTTTTTGCTTATGTTGCATTATAGGCCTAACAAATGCAAACTTCAGTGCACCGTTCAAACTTGTGTAGCCTGAACAAAAATTTTCGGTAAAATCGCCTCGAAAGTTGAGAATTATGGGTAAAATCGGTTTTGTTATTTAATCTTTTAATTTGGTTAAAATTGATATTGAGTGGTTTTCGAAGTTATGGAATCTGAATCTGGTATTATTTTGGCAATAGAATGACTACTTTACCAACCTCTCAAGCAAAAATTAGCTTTAAATATGAATGTGTTATGTCAAAATAGCAAATTCAAAAAAACCCCATTCTCATAAATTTTTTTAATTTATTTTTTATAGCAGTGTAAATTTTTGTTAACAAAAAGAAATAGGAATGAAAACTTATTATGTTCTTAGTTTGCTTATGATACAGAAGAGAAAATTTTGAGCCTTGTGTAGGCGCTGAGTGCCTAAAACTAGGCAAGGATTTTTTTCCAAATTTCGATTTGTCATAACTTCTAAGAAAAACAATGGACCATCGTGAAATTTTTAGAGCATATTGATGTAGACTAGAATTTAGCACACATGGACTTTAAATACTGTGCGGGCATATCTGTAGCTACCGCTGGCTCCAAAAACAAATTCTTCAAATCATCGACCTTCCTGAAAAATTTTTGATTTTTGAAAATAAATTCAAACTATTGATAAATTTTGACTTTTGTCCACCAAGTCAACTAAAATATTTCAAAATCCCGCGGTGAACAAGAAAGGCAACCCGTGATCAAATTACTTCTATTTTCAGCACTCAAAATATCTGTTCACGAGAACGGACGATCGGATAATGCGATCAATATGAAACTAACAGGACATGTTGGTATTTACTAGGACCAGGTCTGATAGAAGTGATTTTTAAATACGGGCAACACTGTGGCAGTGGTGCCATTTGGAAAATCGCTACGAAAAAAACTGGTTTTTGGCCTATAGCTTCACGCAGCAGGTGAATCTTACTCTGATAGATTTCATAGAAATGTGGTTGAAAAATTAGTATAGGGACGCCAGCTACGGCAATATTTGTCTCCTAAATATTGCAAATCTGCTCAGGAAAATTAAGATTTTTTCCCCACAACTTCCGATGCAGTGACGAAATCAAAACGAAATTCATAAGACAAGCATATCTTGTTGCGTTTCTAATTCTATAGGAATTTCGTTGAAAAACCAAGAAAGGGTTGCCAGCTATGATTAATTTCGTAATTTATTGACATTTCTTCATCGAGCGATGTTGTCATAAGATTTCCAAATGGGAATGATGCTGCAATGACAATTATCAACATATATATACGTTTAAAAATTTAAAAAGTTTGGACGCTGGTAACCCTTAAATTAAATTCACTCTTATAATTTACAGCGCAGCCATTCAATCGAAACGAAATTCAAAGGGTGGGTTTAACACAACGTGAAGCACCTACGGTGCTAGCACATGACTGTCAGCACCGCACAATTTCGTTAATATTGCACCAACAGATGGTTCCATTTTCTACTCATAAACAAATCATTTACAATAAAATAAGCAACCGGTATTTAAATGTTTCGAGTTTTGGAAATTTTTCGGTTGGTAACCCCAGACATATATTAATCGCTGAAACTTTCGATGACATCCTCGGATGAAAACGAAATTCAAAGGATAGGTTGATTAAGCACGAGCATGTTATGGTGGATTGATTGCTGCTGTGTTGGGCAAATGTTGCCAGTACTGAATATTTTCATCATTTATGTTGTAGGAAATGCTGTCAGAAAATGATATTTGTTCCTTTGAGGAAGAAAAGGTTGATATGATACTACAAAGAAGTGTATAAAGTCTTCACACATTTTTAAATCCCTCAAAGATAACTTCTTCGAAAATTAATTTTCTAGCGGTTCTGATGCGCTAGACTTTTTACAAATGTTCGAAGTAGAACATTAGTATTAAAATAGCTTTGGCCAAAAATTAATATTTCTATATATATATATACATATATATATATATATATATATATATATATATATATATATATATATATATATATATATATATATATATATATATATATATATATATATATATATATATATGTATATATATACATATATATATATATATAAATATATATATATATATATATATATATATATATATATATATATATATATATATTTATATATATATATATATATATATATATATATATATATATATATATATATATATATATATATATATATATATATATATATATAGATATATATATATATATATATATATATTTATATATATATGTATATATATATATATATATATATATATATATATATATATATATATCTATATATATATATATATATATATATATATATATATATATATATATATATATATATATATATATATATATATATATATATATAAATATATAAAAATATATAAATATATATATATATATATATATATATATATATATATATATATATATATCATCAAAAAATTTCAGTGGAAAAATCTCAGGATCGCGCGATCAGATTGAACTGAAATTTTCAGAATACATGGATGTATATGCAGAATAGTGCCAGGTCTCACAAAAAGTTACAAATCTTAACACCTTTGGCGCCGGTGGCCATTTTAGTGATATTTAAATATACCCATTATTCTGTTAAAAATAAATTCTGCAAAAATAAAGTTTATGAAATGAGTTTTGAACGTATTTTATATGTGAAGTAAGTAATGTTTTGGAAATTTTTAACCCTATGTGTGCGCTAGGTGCCTAAAATAAGATTTGGAAATTTGGGAAATTTTTGAATTGAGATAACTTTTTAATTAATTATTTCATCATTATGAAACTGAACGAACATATTAACGTTGTTAAGTTGCACAATTGCATAGTTTTTTTTAACGTGCTGGAATACCTGTAGCTTCTGCAGGCACTGGAAGCAAAAACATTCAAACCATCGAATCTCCTAAAATATGTCCGTTTCTTACATTAAAAACCTATTTGTATACAAATCTCATGCTTTATCTACACAGTCACAATAATTTTTTGGAATTTTCATGTCGGACAAGAACGGTAACCCTTTCCCAGTTTACCTATATTTTTAGCATCAAAAACTTCAGTTCACGGGAACTCACGAACCAATAATCAGATACAGTTGAAATTTACACAATACATTGTACTTAAATAGAACCAGGTCTGATAGAAGTGCTTGGATTTCATTGTTAAAGAGTGCTTCAGTTGGTTTTCTATTAGTTCGAAAAGGCAAGTGGAATATCTGAAATTATATGTGGCTTTAAATGATAAGCTACCATTAAACATAGATAAACTTTCTGGTACCCGATGGCTAGCCACATATCAAGCAGTTCTGAAGATAGTAGAACAATGGGATGCATTGAAACTATATTTCGCTCTTGGAGAGGCTTAATCTTACACTGCAGAGCAATTATATGACTTGATGAATTCGGAGCCTAATTATATCTACTTCGTATTTCTTGCGCAGTATTTAAAACAAGTCTCAGATGTAATAAAGCTTTCCAGGCTGAAAACGCAAATGCATTACAGTTATTTGATGATTTGAACTGCCTTTTATATACTTATCTGTGTATTCTGTTACCACCTCAAATACTCAGCTCAATTAAAAATGCAGAGATCCATAAATTTCAATTTAAAGGACTTGTTATGAATTCTGACTCAATAAATTTCGGATACTCATTTAACGAGGCTAGTTTAAATGTTAAAAACCACAACGCACTTCACACGGCTAAAGAAAATTGTAAGGAATTTTGGATACATTTGTGCGATCAAATACAAACAAAGATACCAGAAAATATGGAAATTCTGAAAAAAATGAGTGTACTTACTTCTTCGACAGCGACTTCCCAAGTTAAACCAGATATAACAGATCTGGCTGTGCATTTCAAAAATTACTGTGTGAATATAGATTCCACTGTAGAAGAATGGAATAATTTACATCTTATAGTTTAGTCAAAACTAGAAAATGATATCGAGTTCTGGGCAGAAGTTTCAAACTACAAAAGTGCTACTGGATCAAACCGTTTCGGCAATATATCTAAATTAGCTTTCACCATAGCCTCGCTGCCGTTTTCATACGCTGAAGTAGAAAGGGTGTTTTCATTGATCAACATTGTTAAAAACAAATTGAGAAGCAGAATGTCAATGTCTACAGCAGATTGCATAATCCGACTGCGCTTCAAGTTAAAAACCGCTAGAAACACTAGTGTTCGAAGAACAGTAGAAGGATCGTGCAGGTTTTGAGTGCATATTCCACCACATGAGCTGCTTATTACGGCCAAACTGTTTCAAACGCCACGTTTTACTTTGGTCTCAAGAATGCATTATAACTCATAAGGTGGAAGGTTTCAGATATTACCACTGGCATGAATTTCAACGTTTATGAGAGCAAAACACGGGTTAATTATATTCGTTATCAATTGCTTATTTCACAAAATTTTTTTAGCAGCATCAATGAAGAACATGCTCAGTCCCTGCAGCACTGTAACTGAAGTTGGTGTTTGGGGCTACGATCCGAAAAATTAGCAGAACTTTGGGAATTGAAACATTTGTTATTTATTTTCATTGTAAATGTTTCCGGTATGAATACTAACTGTAAGCATTTGTTGATACAAAAGTAGCACAACCGACTTGTGCTGGCAACCTTCTGCCAGTATCAAAGCCAAGAATATATCACATCTGCTTCACGTTGTTTAATTACATTCGATGTTAGAAGACTATAAAGAAATTAAGGATTACCTACGGCGAGTTTTTTTTCAAATAATCGAAAACTTAATATTTGCTATTTATTGTCACTACAATATCATTACCATTTGAAAATTCTACGATAAAACCGCTTGATAAAAATATTGCAATTAAAGACAAAGCTGGCAACCCTATCATGGCTTTTCAATCAAATTTGGCCTGAATAATGTTTATAATAGGTATCATTAATTGTATGAAATTCGTATTGATTTCATGACTGCACTGGAAGTTATAGGGCAAAAAGTTTTATTTTCCTGAGCGAATTTTCAAAACCAAAGACACAAAAATTACCATAGCTGGCAGCACCAATCAAACTTTTCAACCAAATTTTCACAAAACAGAGATTAAAGTAAGGTTCAGCTACTGCGTCAATTTCATAAAAATCTGATAACTAATTCACATTTCATAGGGCAAAAAGCAGTTTGTTTTCTTTGTTATTTTTCAAGATGGCACCACTGGCACAGAGTTGCCCATAATCCAAAATTGCTTCTATGAGACCTGGTCCTACTTAAGTCCAGCGCATTCTATCGATTTCAATTGTATCTGATTATTGGTTCGTGAGTTCCCGTGAACAGAAGTTTTTGATGCTAAAAATATAGTTTAACTGGGAAAGGGTTACTGTTCTTGTCCGACATGAGTTTTCCAAAGTTTAACTTTGATCGTGTAGATAAAGCATGAGATTTGTATACAGATTGGTTTTATTGAAAGAAACGGACATTTTGTAGGATATTCGATGGTTTGAATGTTTTTTCTTCCAAATTTTGATTTTTTCAAATTTAAGACACCAAAATTATCATAGCTGGCAACTCCAACCGAATTTTTCAACCAAATTTGTACCAAACATGGTTGAAAGTAAGGTCCAGCTATTGTGTAAATTTTGTCAAAATCGAACGATTCAATCAGAATTTATAGGGCTAAAAGCAGTTATCATTTTTAGTGGATTTTTTTCAGGATTTTTCAAGATGGCACCACTGGCACAGAATCGCCGGCACTTCAAAACCACTTCTATCAGACCTGGTCCTATTTCAAAACAATACATTCTGAGAATTTCAATTAATTCTGTTCATTGGATCGTGAGTTTCCGTGAACAGAAGTTTTTGATGCTAAAAATATAGGTAAATTTGGCAAGGGTTACCAGGCGTACCTGTTACATCATATCAAATTTTTTTTTTGTCTTTGTAAAGAAAGCACAAGATTTACATATGAGTTGCTTTTTTTTGAAGAAACGGCATTTTTTCAAGATAGACGATGATTTGGAGGTTTTCATTTTCAGTGGCTGCCCTAGCTACAGGATTGCCAGCACACTCATTAAAAGCTTTGATAATCTACAACTAAATAATACCAATATGTCGTGAAAATTTGGTAATGATTAAATAATTCTGTCAAAAGTTATCGCAATTTAAAAATTTTCAAATATTCCCGTTTTCTTTTTAGGTACCCAGCGCACACATGGGGTTAAAAAATTCCAAAACATTATCCGATTCACATGAAAAAGCAGGTTCGAAATTTATTTCGCCAACTTTATTTTTGCAAAAATTACTTGTGTACGGAATAATAGGTATATTAAAAATATCACTAAAATGGCCGCCGGCGCCAAAGGGTTAAAGGTAATTGAAATTTTGTGAGACCTGGAACTATATATATATATATATATATATATATATATATATATATATATATATATATATATACATATATATATATATTTATATATATATATATATATATATATATATATGTGTATATATATATATATATATATATATATATATATATATATATATATATATATATATATATATATATGTGTGTATATATATATATATATATATATATATATATATATATATATATATATATATATATGTATATATATATATATATATATATATATATATATATATATATATATATATATATATATATATATATATATATATATATACAGGGTGTTTGGTACTAAATGAACACTATTTTAAGGAAACGTTCTTTGACATATTTTGAGTAAAAAATCGTTGTGCAGGATGGTCCGGATTTCAAAACCTACGGAGTTACAGGGTGTTCCAAAAAACTTGTTCGGACCGGTACCCTGACTCACTTGAATCGTTATATCTTGAAAACTAATTATCAAAACTCAAAGTTTTATACTGCGTTTATTAGACAATTAAATTACCTTTTATTTAATGTATTGCACTTGATTGCAGTTGTACCGAATTTTGAGATATTTTCTTCGAAACACAAAATTTTTTAATTTTAACCCCGAAAATTCTGTGTTCCAGGTTGTTTTCCTTAGAAAACCTCATTATAATGTGCCATTTTCATTTAAATATTTTGATAAGCCATATTACTGGCTACAAAAGTTACATACATTCCAATGACTTAGATTCTACCATTTCGCAAGTATTGAGCGAAAATAAATATCGCTTAAAAACTAAATTTGTCATAAAACGGTCCTCCTTGAAAAAACAAAGTTTAATATGCTAGTCGTACTAAAGTAATTTAGTACCCAGTTATTGCTATTTAAAATATCAATAAATTTAACTATATTTTAATTAGTTTCAACATAATTGATGCACCTACCTAGATGTGACAGGTAAAAGCATGTCCAGTTCTTCGCCTTTATTAGTGGGATACTTAAAAAATTGAAAACGCATAAAAACAGAACCACTTTCAAATTCTTGTAAGTTTCAGTGCATTACTCGAACAACAAGATCTAAATAAAATTTACGAAAACACATGGAAAATGCCTCGCTACACTAACGAAGAATATGGAGATATTTTGTACGTCTATGGGGAGTGCCGGGGAAATTCAGCAGCGGCGCAATCTTTGTATCATCAGAGATACCCCCATCGACGGATTCCTGGAAGGAGAGTGTTTCAACAACTTTACGCAAGGATTCGGGAAACGGGAAACGTCAGAACGAGCCGAGTAAACGCAAATCCTACAACTGCAACCGCTGTACGGACTGAAGAAGAAATATTGCATGCAGTGGAATCTGACCCATCAACCAGTATTCGACGCTTAGCGTTACGGTTTAACGTGTATAGCTGGAAAGTTTGGAGTATTTTGAAAGCAGCCCGTCTACATCCTTACCATCACACACCAGTTCAGGAGCTCCTACCCATCGATTTGCCCAAAAGGATGGAATTCTGCAATTGGCTCCTTGAGAGACAATTAGACGACGAAAATTTTGTCAACAGCATTCTTTGGACGGATGAGTCTTTATTTACGAGGGACGGTATCACAAACTTCCACAATTTACACACGTGGGCTGAGAACAATCCAAACACTGCAAGAACGTCATCATTTCAGCATAGATTCAGCGTAAATTTATGGGCAGGAGTGATTGGCAATAATTTGATTGGGCCTTTTAGGCTCCCGCCTACCCTAAATAGTACCAGCTACTTGCATTTTTAACACATGATCTGCAGCAATTATTGGAAGATATTCCTCTGCAACGATTGGTTTCCATGTTTTACCAACACGATGGTGCTCCAGCTCATTACGGCCGACCAGTCATAGATTGGTTGAATTCCAACTATCCCAATCGCTGGATCGGTAGAAATGGACCAGTACACTGGCCTGCGAGGTCTCCTGATCTGACTGTAATGGATTTTTTTGTATAGGGACGGATGAAGGCCCTTGTGAACGCAATGGAAGTATCCACTTTAGAAGAACTAAATACCAGGATCGATGATGCTGCAACAGAAGTGAGGCAACAGCTGAGAGACATGAATATGAAAAGAACGCTTGCCAAACGAGCTTTGGCATGTATTCAAAATGAAGGTGGCAATTTTGAACACTTACTGTAGATAAAAATTTTGAAATAAAGCATAAAAACCATTATTAAATACTTTCAGTTCAAGAAAAAAGTGTAGATCGACAACGAGGGCCACTTTATGGCATATTTAGTTTTTCAGCAATATTTATTTTCGCTCAATACTTGCGAAATGGTAGAATCTAAGTCATTGGAATGTATGTAACTTTTGTAGCCAGTAATATGGCTCATCAAAATATTTAAATGAAAGTGGCACATTATAATGAGGTTTTCTAAGGAAAACGACCTGGAACACAGAATTTTAGGGGTTAAAATTAAAAAATTTTGTGTTTCGAAGAAAATATCTCAAAATTCGGTACAACTGCAATCAAGTGCAATACATTAAATAAAAGGTAATTTAATTGTCTAACAAACGCAGTATAAAACTTTGAGTTTTGATAATTAGTTTTCAAGATATAACGATTCAAGTGAGTCAGGGTACCGGCCCGAACAAGTTTTTTTGAACACCCTGTAACTCCGTAGGTTTTGAAATCCGGACCATCCTGTAGAACGATTTTTTTCTCAAAATATGTCAAAGAACGTTTCCTTAAAATAGTGTTCATTTAGTACCAAACACCCTGTATATATATATATATATATATATATATATATATATATATATATATAGATATATATATATATATATATATATATGTATATATATATATATATATATATATATATATATATATATATATATATATATATATATATATATATATATATATATATATATATATATATATATATATATACAGTGACATGCAAAACTGTTCACGAAATTTAGTACTTTTGATATTTTTTCCGTTGTTGAATAAGAATAGTAAAATCAAAAATTATTTTTAACATCAGCAAATATTTTATTCTTTTTCAAACAAAAAAAACGAAAAAACAATGATAATTCTTTATAATACACCGTAAAAATTATAATATATTGCTGAGTTTTGTGAACACTTTTGCGGGTGGCTCACATTGTCATTTTTAATATTTTATATAGCCTCCTTTGGCCTTAACAACTGCTTCAATTCGTTTTGGCATGCCTTTGATAAGATTATCTAGCAGTTGCGAAGAAATTTTGTCCCATTCATTTTGAACTTTTTCCCAAAGCTCATCAACACTTTCTGGAGCCTCCCTATTTGCCACCAACCGTTTTTTAGTTACTGACCACAAATTCTCAATCGATTTGAGGTCTGGTGATTGAGCAGGACATTTTAGTGTCCTTATATTTTCATTCTGCAGCCATTCCTTTGTTATTTTAGCAGTGTGTTTTGGATCATTATCGTGCATGAAAATCACGTCTTCAGTTTCGCAACCGGAAACGTTGATACTCGGAAGCAGAGAATCATCCAGGATGTTTATATAGTCCACAGCACGCATTATTCTGTTGACTCGACGTAATTTTCCCAACTTGTTGCCGTTAAAACAGCCCCAAATCATCAAGGAGCCTCCACCAAATTTCAAAGTGTTCATTGCATTGTGATCACGTAGCCCTAATGTTGGGTCCACCCAAGTCCAAGTCCTCCCATCAGATCCTAGTCGATTGATTTTAGTCTCATCCGACCATATTACAGTCTTCCAATGAGCAACAGTCCAATATCGGTGCTGTTTGGCAAACGCCAATCGTGCTTTTTTATGGTGTTCTCGTAAAAGTGGCTTCTTCGCTTTTGTTTTGGCTTTTAACCCTGCACTTTTAAGCCATCGACGAACTGTATCAGTGGATACACTTACACCACGTGCACTTCGGAGTTCTGCATTGGCTTCTACGACATTTTCCACGGCACCAGTAACAACCATTCGACGTAAATATCGCTCAGATTCGGGGGATAACAATTTCGGGCGCCCACCTTTCGAACTTGCCACGTCAATTTTGAATTCTTTTTTTACTTTAGCAACAAGCCCGATGGATACACAGCGGTTGGTAGCGATCGCCCTCATCGAATATCCCAATTTAATATCACTAGCGATCGATTTTCGCAAAGCGACACTAATTTTTTTAGTCATTTTTCAAATTCTATAAAAACGAAAAAACTTTAAGTTAAATCGAGAGAAAAATGTTAAATTATACAAACAACATTAGCATTTACCTCAAAGTAAATTAAAACTGCTGAAATTCAAATAACAATCAGGTTGAAATTGCTGTCTATCAAAACAAATTTCATACACGCAAAACTGTTCACAATACTGAATTGAAATGAAAACTAGTTTTAAACACATGCATGGAGACAATTCCAAGAAACAAACGCCAAAGTTAACTCGACTTTCGTATCTTCTTGTCAAAAATTGTTTGAATGCGATACTTACAGTGTATCGTAGAGAAATTTGAGCTGAGTGCATATGATAGAAAATCGTGAACAGTTTCGCGTGTCACTGTATATATATATATATATGAAAATATGAATTTTTGGCCGAATCGATTTTAATACTAATGTTCTTCGACAGAACGTATGCTTAATATGTTTACAACAGATGCCATGTGTAATAACGATAATGATGCAGAAGATCAAGACATCTTAGACGCGTTTTCTAATCAACACTTTTGACGCAATTCGTTTTTCTGCGCATGGATAGAATATTTGTTAAGAGTATTTAATTACCTTCAATTATATTTTAAACTTTTCTAAAGACATAAGTACACATATGTATTGAAATTCAAAAGCCAGCAATCCTTTGAGTTAACATATAATATATAAGTATGTAATAGCATCAAAAGTGAATAAAAAGTTTTTTTGCATGATTGAACGCATTACTTTTTTCAACAAGAATCAAAATTAATGATTTTATTGTTAAAAGAAGGCAGTCAAATGGTAGCATAGGCCACGGGGGCGTCATCGGGTTTTGGTTACCGAAGAAGCAATTGAAATCCCGAGAAATGCCTGCTGGAAACAACATCTACAGCTCTGCTACTGAATCCTACCTTCGACCTCCCCGAAGATGTGATTTTACAATTTCACATCGGGTGGCTGCCGGGAGCCTTCATGACATTTCAAATCATGAATGTTGCCAACGAAGGAGGGTGAAGGCGAGTTTCCCGCGCCTTAAATCGGGAACATTAACCAGACTGGCCCTCCAGGTTGGGGGTTGGGCAATGGGCCAATAACCCATTCCCGTAAAACTTCATTTATTCAGGAACCTGATACTTCGCCTCGGATATTTGGATTGGATCAACGGAAACGACCACGCAAACGTAATATGGACTACTCTATTGGAACCTGGAACGTGCGAACCCTGTACAGACCGGGGGCCATCAAAGCCCTCCTGGAACAGGTCACTCACTACAAAATAAACATTCTCGCTGTCCAGGAAACGAAACTGTTTGGTGCCGAGATTATGGACATGAGATCGTACACAATCTTCAAAAGCGGGAAGTCATCGGGAAGTCACGAATTTGGAGTGGCCTTCGTCGTGGACAAAAAAATGAAACCGCTAATAATCGACTTCAAGCCTGCCAACGAAAGATTGTGTGCGATCCGCATTCGTGCAAAGTTTTTTAACGTTTGGCTCATTAACGTTCATGCCCCTACTGAAGATAAGGAGGAGGCAGTGAAAGATAATTTCTATAACCTTCTGGAAAGGCTATATGATTCTCTGCCATCAAATGATGTGAAAATCCTGTTGGGCGACTTCAACGCAAAGGTTGGAAAGGAGGAAGCACACCGCGGAACCACCGGCCAATTTAGTCTTCACGACCTATGCAACGATAATGGACAACGACTGGTCGACTTTGCGAGTAGCAGAAATCTCGTCGTAAGCTCCACGTGCTTCCCGCATCGTGACATCCATAAAAGGACATGGGCATCCCCGGACGGCCACACCTTTAATCAGATCGATCATATTCTGATTCAGAAAAGGTGGGCCTCCAGTATTTTAGATGTGCGAACCTTCCGTGGAGCCAACTGCGACTCCGACCACTACTTAGTCAAGACTCGATATCGATGTCGAATATCACTGTCGCATGAAGCCAGAGCAAGCTCAAGACGCAAGTTCGATGTCGACAAGCTTCGAAATAAGACGATGGAAGCCGAATATAGATCTGCTCTGGAAATGGAACTAGCTTCCACGCCTAACACCACGTCTATCAACGAAGTTTGGACTACTATCAAAAGTGCAGTGAACGCAGCAGCCGAAAAAGTAGTGGGATATACAGCCGGGCAACGCAGAAATGAATGGTTCGACGAAGAATGTCAAGCCGCGTTGGACGAAAAGAATGCAGCCTACAAAATCCACATTGAACGACCGACTAGAGCCAAGAAAGAAAAATACGACGATCTTCGGAGAGTAGCAAATAGAATAATTAGACGTAAGAAACGAAAGCATTTTGACACCATGCTGACTAATATGAATGACAACTTTATGGCTAACAACACTCGACAAGCGTACAAAGTAGTGCGACACTTAAAGCAAGGCTTTAAACCACGAACTAGCCTATGTAGGGCTGCCGATGGAAGCATCATAAGTGGCTCAGAACAGGTGAAGGAAAGATGGGCGTCCTATTTCCAGCAATTGCTGAATGGAAATGTCCCCGCACCCGACGAATCACCATCATTAATGGGCACATACCTTGACAGTGCCTCATCTCACCCCCCTACACTGGATGAAGTCCGACAGGCCATGGACCGCTTGAAACCCAACAAAGCACCGGGCATCGATGGTATCCCCGCGGAGCTCCTGAAGACAGGCGGGATTTCCGTTTTAAGGGCAATCCATGGATTGGTGACAAGCATCTGGCAACAAGAAACGATGCCGGATGAGTGGCGAAAAAGCGTTATATGTCCCATTCACAAGAAAGGAGATAAACTGCTATGCGAAAACTACAGGGGCATATCACTACTTTGTACGTCATACAAGCTCTTGACAAAAATTTTAGAGTTAAGGATTTCCCATCACGCTGAGAAAATTCTTGGTGAATATCAAGGTGGTTTCAGACGTGGAAGATCGACAACTGACCAAATATTTACGGTCAAACAAATTTTGGAAAAATGCTGGGAATTCAACATTGATGTCCATCAAATATTCGTCGACTTCAAACAAGCGTACGACAGCATCAACCGAACTGCATTATATAACATCATGCTGCAGTTCGGAATCCCAGCAAAGTTGGTACGACTAGTGAAAATGACAATGACCGACTCCACGTCACAAGTGCTGATTCATAATAATATGACCGACTCGTTTGCGACGAATACGGGGTTAAAACAAGGGGATGGATTAGCTCCGGTACTCTTTAACTTAGCGCTTGAGTATGTCATCAGAAAAATCCCCGTTGATACGAGAGGAACTTTATTATTTAAGACGACACAGCTAGTAGCTTACGCTGATGACATCAACATTATGTCACGTTCATTCAACGACGCCAAGGAAGTATTTGTAGCTCTAGACGAAACCGCCAAGGAAGTTGGTCTTCAAATTAATGAACAGAAAACTAAAGTTATGACTCAATCAAGGAAAAGGACGCCATTAAGACAAAACATAACGATAGGGGACTATAACCTTGAAAATGTAGACAACTTCGTATACCTAGGGACGAACCTCTCGAAGGATGGGAATGAGCTTGACGAAATCAAACGACGGATTCAATTAGCCAATAAGACATTCTTTTCGGTACTTCCCACTTTAAAATCTCGATGCGTACACAGGAATACGAAGCTCCGCATCTATAAAACAATTATTAGACCTGTGCTATGCTACGGAAGTGAAACCTGGACGCTGACCCAGGCATCTGAAAAAGCCTTGAATACGTTTGAGAGAAGGGTATTGCGAAGAATCCTCGGTCCAATACGGGAAGAAGATGGATGGCGAATCCGATACAACAACGAGCTGTATACCATGTATGACGAGCCGGAAGTCTCTACCGTCATACGACTCCGAAAACTACAATGGGCTGGCCACGTCGAACGAATGAGCGACAATCGAATCCCCAAACGATCTCTCAAGGGGCGAGCGAGCGGAGCCAGGCCAGTCGGTAAGCCACGCAAACGATGGGAGGACTCGATAGATGCTGACAGCAGGTCACTTTTGGGAGCACCGAACTGGAGGACGCGGTCACTGAACCGAGACGATTGGAGGCGACGTATTAAGGAGGCTAAGGCTCGATTCGGGCTGTAGTGCCCCGATGATGATGATTGTTAAAAGAAGCATAATTGAGCGCAAAATATCTTTTGATATTCATATTGAAAAATGGGAATTTTCAGGAGAATAGGTTGATTTTGGAGAATTTTCTACATCATAATGGGGATATTTATCGACTGGCACCTGTCAACCCTGATGCTGTGTCTAATGATGTGAACACCTGATTCGTGTAAAAGCGTGCAACGGGCGACACGGAAAGAAACGTCAATGTCAGTTTGATTTGTGTCGGGGAATGAAAACATTGACTTTCAGTCAAAATTTGTCAAAGAAAATTTAAAAATTTTTCGGCGTGTTCGGTGGAAACGTACATCTACGTTTGTGCGCAATAATTTGTGTCGGTTTCACAAACAAATGAGCGGTCACAAATTATCAAATATAGAGATAATGAAGTGCCGCGTTTCAGGCTGCAAAAGTAGCTACCGAAGTGCTTCACAGGGGATGTCGTATTTCGGGTAATTAAAATTAACCTTTGTCATCAATTTCGTTTTGTTTTTGTGTGAAATCATAATTAAAATCATTCAGAAAAAGCATTTAAATCTTCACTCGCCGTTTCAGGGAAAGAAATGTCAAACGGCGTTCAAAATGGCGATCTATCGTAGTTTTTACATGAGTGTTACCATATGAACTGTGTAAGGCACACACCAGTACCTCATTCTCACACCGGTTAGCAAAAAGTCGAAAATTGGCACATTTCTCTCGGTCGATTTCTAATCCATTCTCTATTATATATGTGGTAATCAGTCATTACACTATATGCTTTGCATTTGAACAATTAACGCGCCTTTAGAATTAAAGTTACAATAGGTCTGTTCGCGTTCTGCAGCAAACTGCAGCAGTAACAGAATTTGGCAGCTGGTTTCTTTTTGCTGCGAAATTTGGCTTGCAGCAAGAGTACAAAAACGACTTTCGGCGAATCTATTTTAATATATTAGGTCTGTTCCCGTACTACAATTAATTGCGATTAATTGCAATGAAGCCGTTTTTTGTACTCCGTTTTAGTACGCTTCATTGCAATTAATCGTAGTACGGGAACAGACCTATTATAATAGATTCAGGTACGCGAACAGATCTAATGTTCAATATGTATGCAGCCTAATTTCAAGTCACTTCACTCCTATCGAGTGTTGCTCTCCACTAATAACAAATGTGCGAATTTAAATCACTTATTCGTAACATGTAGTTCTAAATAGATTGTAGTTATCATGTACAAGACAGATTATAGATTATATAGTCCAATTAAAGAGATAGATTTTAGAAAGATTAAAGAGATAGATTACAGATAGATTATAAATTGAGCTCACAAGAATTCATCACTGTAGGTCATAGCGTTTGAGCCTTTTTGCTTATGTAGCATTATAGGCCTAACAAATGCAAACTTCAGTGCACCGTTCAAACTTGTGTAGCCTGAACAAAAATTTTCGGTAAAATCGCCTCGAAAGTTGAGATTTATGGGTAAAATCGGTTTTGTTATTTAATCTTTTAATTTGGTTAAAATTGATATTGAGTGGTTTTCGAAGTTATGGAATCTGAATCTGGTATTATTTTGGCAATAGAATGACTACTTTACCAACCTCTCAAGCAAAAATTAGCTTTAAATATGAATGTGTTATGTCTAAATAGCAAATTCAAAAAAAACCCATTCTCATATATTGTATTAATTTATTTTTTATAGCAGTGTAAATTTTTGCTAACAAAAAGAAATAGGAATGTGTTGATAAACAGATTATAAGTTAATTGATATTTTCAAACAAATAAATTGTATCGATACTAATTAAGTTCAACCCCTCATATGTTATTTCCATAAATTTATAAATTGATGATTGATAAAATTGATGAGTAAGTTTATTCACACTAGCAGAAGTAAAATTGAAAATATGCATATTGCAGAATCAGCAATTTGAGGTAAATACACTTGCTTGTACTTTGGTCTATGCAGAAAACAATAATTGTATTTTGAACATGTACTTTTACCAACTAAGCAAAAATTACTGATCGAAATTTAGTACTTAAGCAATGAACAACTTTGGTTCATTCTCTTTCAATCAATAAACGGCGATTATTCAGGTAATCTGTTGTTTTATTGATGTTACTATAATTTTAGGATTATAGTAATTTACGTCAATTAATTTTAGGATTAATTGAACATTTGGTCCTTCGAACCGGATTCTTGGTTCTAGTACATTAAATACAGTTTCGAGCAATTAATACGAAGATGCCAGCGGACACGGCCCAGCAGTTTAACCCAACAGCAGTGGAAAAGCAGAAATTTAATATCGACGAAGTGCATCGATTCGTGCGGAATTTTAAGAAGGATTCTTCTGGAAGACATTCGAAAAAATATTTTCAATGCAAGATTCAGTCATTGGAAGCAAAGTGGGCAAAGTGTGAAGAGCTGCATCATGAAGTCATGGCCATTAAGGCGGACAATTCGACTCTGTTGGAAGATTACGTCAGCATTTATGAAGAGGCAGAACGTTTGGTCGAGGAGTACATGGTGATGTTCCATGAACATGTGGTGGAGTATGACGACGTGTGCAGACAGGGTGAGCAAACCACTTCACTTCAGCCATTAAATCATGAGCAGAGTCCTGTTTCAAATGAGGGAGCAGTACCTCTGGAGCGGATTAAAATCCCCAAATTCAATGGGGACTTGAAGAATTGGAATTCGTTCCAGGACATTTTTAATGTGATGGTGCATCGTAGCGGAAATCTCGGGCCAGTCCAGAAAATGCAGTATTTGAAAGCGTCGTTGGTTGGAGACGCAGAGCAGGTGATCAAGCACCTGAATATCACTGAGGCTAATTATGAGGAAGCATGGTCATTAGTTGTTAAACGGTTCAACAATCCCAGAGCCATTGCTAACGGCCTCATGGGGTTATTATGGTCCATCAAGCCATGTGGGCAACCCAGCGCATCATCAATAAAGGAGATACTCAACAAAACGAACGAGGTTTTGTGCAGTATTAAGACAACAGGGCAGAATATGGCAGATATATTATTGGTATATATGCTACAACAAAAACTTGATGTCGAGTCTGGCATCCAATGGCAGAATTCAATTGCGGCGTCAATTGAAGTTCCGACGGTTGAGCAGTTTCTCGAGTTCTTGTCCAAGCGTCTTGCAGTACTAGAGGCGATACAAAACAAGGAAATTAAGAAGACTGTCAAAGTCAATGCACTTACAGCCACATCGGTACCAAGGGTTAAGACTCTTGCAAAGTGCTCAATATGCAAAGGGGAGCATAAGCCGTTTGCATGCAGAAAATTTACGGACGCCAGTGTTAACAAAAGACGCGAACTGATCAAACAAGCACGTTTATGCTTTAACTGCTTGAGCAGTCAGCATGTGGCTGCAGCGTGCCCATCTACGTCTCGATGCAAAAAATGTAATGGAAAGCATTACACTGCACTTCATCTAGACAACGAGACCAAGGAAAATAGAGACACAGAAACAGCACAACAGCAAATCCAGCATGTGTCATCTTTCAAGACTTTGTCACCGAGCACAAGGAAGGTTGTACTTTTGGCAACCGCCATAGTATGGACAAAGGATAGTCTGGGCAAATGCGTTCCACTAAGAGCATTAGTTGATCAAGGCTCACAGAAATCGTTCATAACGGAGTCTGCAGCACAAGCTTTGGGAATTCAAAGGCTTCAAAGTAATATTAAAATATATGGAACCAGTGAGACTCCAATCAAGACAAAGGGCTTCTTGACAGTAAGTTGCAAGCAAAAGTGGTTACCTCAGGACATAAGGTTCAACTTGCATGTTTTACCCAGATTAACGACATGTTTACCACAGAGTAAACTCCGAGACTTGAACCTCGGGATGAAAAATGAAGCACTGGCAGACCCCAGTTACAACATACCTGCAAAAATTGATATATTGCTCGGTGCAGATGCATATGGTAGAATTATTTTAAACGGTCTCAAAAGGGTTAGTGAAGGACAGTTGTTGCTTCAGAAAACATGCTTGGGTTGGATAATATCTGGACCTACAAATGTAGAAAATAAGAATGACGATGAATTTAGTCTGGTCACTCTTGAAGAATTGGATACAACTTTAAAACGGTTTTGGGAACAGGAAGAGTTGACACCAATGAATCCTATGTCAGAAGAAGAGAGGGAAGCGCAACGGCATTTTTCGTTGACTACAAAGCGTGACATGACGTCGGGAAGGTATATAGTGCGCCTGCCCTTTAAATTGGAGTCTTCTCCAGCAACTGAACTACGCTCTTCGATGACAGCAGCCATCAAAAGTTTCCAAAGAATGGAAAATCGGCTATTAAAGGACGAGTGCTTAAAAGCAGAATATAATGACTTTCTGCAGAACTATTTGGAATTACGGCACATGGAGGAGGTCCCGTCTAATTGAGTATACAAGGAGCCATCGTATTACCTTCCTCATCATGCCGTAATCAAGCCTTTGAGACAACGACGAAGGTCAGAGTGGTCTTTAATGCGTCTTTTAAGACTAATTCCGGAAAATCGCTAAATGATTTGTTGATGGTTGGCCCAACAATCCAAGACAATATATTTGATATACTTCTACGGTAGCGAACACATGCAGTAGTAATTACAGGCGATATAGAAAAGATGTTCCGCCAGATCACCGTTAATACAGCGGACACCGATTTTCAACGTATCGTGTGGAGACCCAAAGTTCCTGGTCCGATCAAACACTACCGCTTGAAAACGGTAACATATGGTACAGCAAGCGCTCCATTCCAAGCAGTACGAGTGCTTCATCAGTTGGCCGACGATGAGAAATTTAAGTATCCAAATGCATGCGAAGTTATAAAGAAAGACTTTTACGTCGATGATTTGATGACTGGTACAGCGGATACAGCTAGTGCTATAGCTTTGCTGAATGAAATAAAATCCTGTTTGGCAGCCGGCAAAATGAATATTCAGAAATGGGCTTCCAATCGAGACGAGGTGCTTGAGAGCGTTTCTTTGGAAGATAGAGCTGCGATTGGTCCAATCAGCATCAACATGGAGTCATTTGTTAAAACACTCGGTTTATTGTGGCACCCGAAAGATGATATTTTCTCCTTTAAAGTAGACATGCCCCACATTAAACAGGATTTGACGACTAAAAGAAAAGTTGCATCAACAATTGCAAGACTATATGACCCACTGGGATGGCTACAACCCGCAATCATCCAAGGCAAGAAAATTTTGCAACAACTATGGGTACAAGGAGTGGATTGGGATGAAAAGATTCCAGATAATATGATGGCAGATTGGTTGCAATTCACAAATCAGTGTCAAGCGTTAGAAAGGTTGAGAATTCCAAGGTATCTGGGAACTACGGCGTCAGATCAGTTTGAAATCCATGGATTCTGTGACGCTTCAAACACTGCTTATGCAGCTGTTGTATATTTGCGTGTGGTATCAATATTTCGAGATGTTCGGGTTTCCTTGATTACAGCCAAATCAAAGGTCGCTCCATTGAAAGTGCAATCTATTCCTAGACTGGAGCTGTGTGGAGCAGTGCTCTTAAGTAATTTGATTGCAAGAATTAAGAGGGTCATGAAATTCGGAAATGAAATACCAACCTTTTACTGGACCGACTCAACAACAGTACTGGCTTACATAAATGGACTGCCGATCAGATGGAAAACTTATGTGGCGAATCGTGTTAGTGAAATTCTTCTGACTGGCATCACATAGAATCACAGTACAATCCAGCTGACTGCGCATCACGAGGTATACCGCCCAATGAATTAATCAATCATCCCTTATGGTGGTCAGGTCCTCAGTGGCTATCAGAGCCATCAATCACATACAAGTCAAGAGCAGAAACTGAAAGGGCAGATTTAGAGCGGCGGGAAACAAGCGTTCACTTAGCTACTGAAAATTTAGAAGACAACATTCTAACTCGGTTTTCGAGCTATACTCGTTTAATACGAGTTGTAGCGTATTGCCTTCGTATGAGAGCCAAGGATTCTCGACGCACATTTCTGACTACAGAAGAGTTGAGGCAAGCAACTTTAACTTGCATTCGAATATCTCAACAATCGTCATATAGAAATGAAATTAGAGCACTGCGTTCAAAGGGGTTTATTGATTTCGCATCCAACATCGTCCCGTTGAATCCATTACTTGATTCTGAGGGTATCCTCAGGGTGGGCGGAAGAATGGAAAATGCTGACTTACCGTATGATAACAAGCATCAGATACTTATTAGTCCAGACTGTCATTTCGCAAAGTTGATTGTGGAATGGTTTCATCAGCAAACACTGCACGGAGGACAGCAGTTAGTGATTTCAATGATTCGCACAAAGTACTGGATACCACAAGTGCAAAAGTTAGTTAAAAGCTGTATACACAAGTGCATAAAATGCTTTAGGTGCAATGCCCAGACGCAAAAACAATTGATGGGAAACCTGCCGAAAGAAAAAGTTACACCGAATGGGGCTTTTTTGAACTGCGGTTTGGATTTTGCTGGACCTATAACTTTGAAATGGTCCGCTGGTCGTGGTGCCAAGAGCATGAAATCATATATTGCTTTGTTCGTGTGCCTAGTAACAAAGGCTATTTATCTCGAAGTTGTCAGCGATCTGACATCAAATGCATGTATTGCGGCAATAAAACGATTTGTTGCAAGACGTGGATTGTGTAGGAATATCTACAGTGACTGCGGGACTAATTTCATCGGAGCAAGTAAGGAGCTCAAGGAACAATTCGCTAAGGTACGTCTAGAAACTGAAGCCTACTTAGCAAATGAAGAAATAAAATGGCATTTCAACCCTCCTCGAAGCTCCCACTTTGGAGGTCTGTGGGAAGCGGGTATAAAATCCGTGAAACTGCATCTAGTCAAAACCATAGGGAACACACTGCTCAATATGGAAGAAATGTACACCGTTTTGACGCAAATTGAGGCAGCTTTAAACAGTCGTCCTTTGAGTCCTGTAAGTGATGATATTAATGATGAAGCAGCACTGACACCTGGACACCTTTTGATTAGTAGAAATTTGACAGCAATACCAACTGAAGTGCCAATAGGAGACGTCAACCTATTGAAGAAATGGAAGCTTACGCAGAAAATAGTAGTCAATTTTTGGAAACAGTGGAGTCGCGAATATTTGTCAAGACTTCAAAATAGACCTAAGTGGATGAGAAAACAAACGAATGTCAAGAGGGGACAACTTGTTTTAGTAAAGGATGAGAACTATCCTCCCACTAAGTGGCCACTCGCGAGAATAATTGATGTACATCCGGGTGATGACGGATTGGTACGTGTAGCTACTGTAAAACTCAGAGGTAATCTTACGAAACGTGCTGTTGCCAAATTATGCCCCCTTTCCGTTGACAATGCGAACTCGACAAAAGCGTGGCGCATTGGGAAATATTCTCACTGCAGTTTTTGGGGTAAACGACGAAGTTTATAAGGACATTGAGACACTGACTACCAACCAACAAAATTTAAGGAACATGCTAGAAAGGGGAAACAAATTGATGTTGCGAGCTACTCACATGTGGAACAAAACCAATTCTCATGTGGATATTAATTTGAAGCATTTCAATGAAAGACTCAATACCGTCATATCCCGAATTAATGAGTATAACAACTGGTACAAAGCAACAGATCACAACAAGATTAATCTTCAGTTCCTGGGAAACTACCAACGAGCGCTCAGTTACTTGCAAAGCATATTCAACAAATACTCATCAATTCTCGAATCAGTCTACAATATGAAAGATATCTTGAATATAGTTCCCACAAGAACTGTTAGATCCACCATCCATGCAACAGAAAGTATTTTACCACCTTCTATGAAGGTATTACATATATCTCTCAAACCACTGAAAGTACAACATGAAGCAGAAACATTAAACATCATTGGATTCCTCCCTATAGTCGATATTCATAAACTTGGTCTGTTCAAAGCTTCAGCCATACCTCACTTAATTAGCAATCGAACCAATGTAGTTCAAGATGTCACGACCAATATTCTGGGAGTAAGTTTTGATCAACAAGTTTATTTGGAGCTCAATGAATCTCAATTTGACGATTCTATTATGATTAATGAAACCAGCTTCGTAATCAACTCCAATATGCTATATCATATAAAGAACAAACCAAACTGTCTGATGAAGGAAATATTCAGTACCTTCGACGGAGAATTCTTCTCAAAGCGTATCTTCACCTCTAATTCTTCAAACATACTTTGGAAGCAGCTATATGCCCGCAACAAATGGTTATTTGTCACTGCCAAGCCAATACCAGCACATCTTATCTGCAACGGAAACCGAGAAGAGGTCGTTTTAAATGGAACAGGCATGTTAAACTTAAAACCAGAGTGTGTCTTCATATCGGCACAATATACTCTATCCGCCGATAGACAAGAGTTCGCCAATATCGCATGTTTGATTACGAAGCCGATGCAAATAGCTCCAAACATAAATGTATCATCAGCCCCGGAAATTCAGCTGAACGAGATTTTAAAACCATCCGAGTCGTTCGTGACTTTAATCAATCAAGCTGAGGACATACAACAGTCTACAGATGAATTAATTTGGGCTCGAATACGCAACCACCATTCGATTGCGGCAACTTCAATTACAATGTCAACACTGCTAATCATGGTCCTCATATGCAGATATCTTTACCGCAACAGATTCAAATGCAAGACCACGCAGCAGCACACTACACCTCGATGATTTGATTCTGACACCGCCGAAACTGCACCGAAACTGCAATCCAAGGAGTAGTAAGTACACTAGGTTCTTGGTGGGCGGAATGTTGATAAACAGATTATAAGTTAATTGATATTTTCAAACAAATAAATTGTATCGATACTAATTAAGTTCAACCCTGCATATATTATTTCCATAAATTTATAAATTGATGATTGATAAAATTGATGAGTAAGTTTATTCACACTAGCAGAAGTAAAATTGAAAATATGCATATTGCAGAATCAGCAATTTGAGGTAAATACACTTGCTTGTACTTTGGTCTATGCAGAAAACAATAATTGTATTTTGAACATGTACTTTTACCAACTAAGCAAAAATTACTGATCGAAATTTAGTACTTAAGCAATGAACAACTTTGGTTCATTCTCTTTCAATCAATAAACGGCGATTATTCAGGTAATCTGTTGTTTTATTGATGTTACTATAATTTTAGGATTATAGTAATTTACGTCAATTAATTTTAGGATTAATTGAACAGAATGAAAACTTATTATGTTCTTAGTTTGCTTATGATACAGAAGAGGAAATTTTGAGCCTTGTGTAGGCGCTGAGTGCCTAAAACTAGGCAAGGATTTTTTTCCAAATTTCGATTTAACATAACTTCTAAGAAAAACAATGGACCATCGTGAAATTTTTAGAGCGTATTGATGTAGACTAGAATTTAGCACACATGGACTTTAAAGACTGTGCGGGCATGTCTGTAGCTACCGCTGGCTCCAAAAACAAATCCTTCAAATCAACGACCTTCCTGAAATTTTTTTGATTTTTGAAAATAAATTCAAACTATTGATAAATTTTGACTTTTGTCCACCAAGTCAAATAAAATATTTCAAAATCCCGCGGTAAACAAGAAAGGCAACCCGTGATCAAATTACTTCTATTTTCAGCACTCAAAATATCTGTTCACGAGAACGGACGATCGGATAATGCGATCAATATGAAACTAACAGGACATGTTGGTATTTACTAGGACCAGGTCTGATAGAAGTGATTTTTAAATACGGGCAACACTGTGGCAGTGGTGCCATTTGGAAAACTCGCTACGAAAAAAACTGGTTTTTGGCCATAGCTTCACGCAGCAGGTGAATCTTACTCTAAGATAGATTTCATAGAAATGTGGTTGAAAAATTAGTATAGGGACGCCAGCTACGGCAATATTTGTCTCCTAAATATTGCAAATTTGCTCAGGAAAATTAAGATTTTCTCCCCACAACTTCCGATGCAGTGACGAAATCAAAACGAAATTCATGTGATAAGCATATCTTGTTGCGTTTCTAATTCTATAGGAATTTCGTTGAAAAACCAAGAAAGGGTTGCCAGCTATGATTAATTTCGGAATTTATTGACATTTCTTCATCGAGCGGTGTTGTCATAAGATTTCCAAATAGGAATGATCCTGCAATGACTATTAACAACATATATTTACGTTTAAAAAATTTAAAAAGTTTGGACGCTGGTAACCCTTAAATTAAATTCACTCTTATAACTTACAGCGCAGCCATTCAATCGAAATGAAATTCAAAGGATGGGTTTAATACAACGTGAAGCACCTACGGTGCTAGCACCTGACTGCCAGCACCGCACAATTTCGTTAATATTGCACCAACAGATGGTTCCATTTTCTACTCATAAACAAATCATTTACAATAAAATAAGCAACCGGTATTTTAATGTTTCGAGTTTTGGAAATTTCCGAATGGTAGCCCCAGACATAGCTTAATCGCTGAAACTTTCGATGACATCCTTGGATGAAAACGAAATTCAAAGGATATGTTGATTGAGCACGAGCATGTTATGGTAGATTGATTGCTGCTGTGTTGGGCAAATGTTGCCAGCACTGAATATTTTCATCATTTATGTTATAGGAAATGCTGTCAGAAAATGATATTTGTTCCTTTGAGTAAGAAAAGGTTGATATGATACTACAAAGAAGTGTATAACGTCTTCACACATTTTTAAATCCCTCAAAGCTAACTTCTTCGAAAATTAGTTTTCTAGCGGTTCTGATGCGCTAGGCTTTTTACAAATGTTCGAAGAAGAACATTAGTATTAAAAAAAAATTTGGCCAAAAATTTAATATTTCTATATATTTATACATATATATATATATATATATATATATATATATATATATATATATATATATATATATATATATATATATATATATATATATATATATATATATAAATATATAAATATATATATATATATATATATATATATACATATATATATATATATATATATATATATATATATATATACATATATATTAATATATATATATCTCTATCTATCTATATATATATATATATATATACATATATATATATATATATATATATATATATATATATATATATATATATATATATATATATATATATATATATACATATATATATATATTCACGGCGTCCTAAAATTGCGCGCATTTAGATTTTTTTTTTTTTAAAAAAAAAAAAAAATCTCCACCGCCACCCTAAAAAGAGGGCAATGGAGATTTATGAACCGAAATAGCTACGTGAGAGCTCCGTCGTCTAAATTGGCCTAGGTTAGTTACGTATAAAATTAGTTGCTATAAGTAAATAAACCGCCGTTGCAGTCACACAATGTACGTAGACGATTAGTTAGCTGTTAATTCTGTATAAGGTTAGTAGTAAGTAAGTGCAGAACCGAATCACCTCAATATCAACATATAATAACATCAACATCAGTACATAATCACATCACATCAACGAAAATCAGCACAGCCATAAACATGCCGAACACTGAACACCACCATCAACAACAATCACAACATAAACAAATTCACATTCAACCGGCGGCAAATCACGACACATACAAATTCGCAATCTGCCAGTGACAAATCACAATACAAAAATGGAAAAATGGAAAAACGACACGAAGATGATAAACGCGATCACCAAAAAGATTGAAAAAATAATTTAGGGGATACACTTACGAGTAGCTTGGAAATGATTTTGACGTGCGATTCGCGATGACAGCTCGGTTTGTCAAACAGCGAGCGGAATGATCGAACGGAATAAGTGGGAATGGGCCGAGGTAGAATTCAGCTGGGGATCACACGAGCCCACAACTGAGTCTAATGAACTCAACGGATTCAGATAAATTCCGTTGCCGCCTAAAAGAAAGTTAGATCGTGCGCCGACAAGGGAAAAATGGTCTTTTCGATTCGAACTGGGTGAGTGGACGGATGTCCGAGAAGGAAACGGCCGAGAACTAACATTGAGATTTCTTTCATTATATATATATATATATATATATATATATATATATATATATATATATATATATATATATATATATATATATAAATATATATATATACATATATATATATATATATATATATATATATATATATATATATATATATATATATATATACATATATATATATATATATATATATATATATATATATATATATATATATATATATATATATATATATATATATATATACTTGAACTGGAATTGTGAAAACATTGGGATTATTTATTGCGGAAAACCAGAGGACGTACTCGGGGGAGGCAACGAAGGAAGCAGAGTTCAACGTTAAGGGCCCCAGCGCGACGAATAAGCGACGAGCAGTAGTAAAAAGGTAGTGTGCACACTATATTATAAGTTTACCTAGGTTTTTTTTTTGTAATTTTGAATTCGGTAGTAGACAAATCTAGATACATGTAGATAGATAGTTTGATAGGGTCTAACGTTTAAGTGAAAAATTTTTCCATAGAAAGAATAAAGTGCGAAGTGTTTTTATATATTAGAAAGAAAGGCTATTAATTTGCGGCGATTCAATTTAGACAGCGGAATTTTCCAAATTGCATTTCAAAAATTACTGTGTGAATATAGATTCCGCTGTTGAAGAATGGAATAATTTACATCTTATAGTATAGTCAAAACTAGAAAATGATATCGAGTTCTGGGCAGAAGTTTCAAACTACAAAAGTGCTACTGGATTAAACCGTTTCGGCAATATATCTAAATTAGCTTTCACCATAGCCTCGCTGCCGTTTTCTAACGCTGAAGTAGAAAGGGCGTTTTCATTGGTCAACATTGTTAAAAACAAATTGAGAAGCAGAATGTCAATTTCTACAGCAGATTGCATAATCCGACTGCACTTCAAGTTAAAAACCGCTAGAAACACTAATGTTCGAAGAACAGTAGAAGGATCGTGCAGGTTTTGAGTGCATATTCCACCACATGAGCTGCTTATTACGGCCAAACTGTTTCAAACGCCACGTTTTACTTTGGTCTCAAGAATGCATTATAACTCATAAGGTGGAAGGTTTCAGATATTACCACTGGCATGAATTTCAACGTTTATGAGAGCAAAACACGGGTTAATTATATTCGTTATCAGTTGCTTATTTCACAAATTTTTTTTAGCAGCATCAATGAAGAACATGCTCAGTCCCTGCAGCACTGTAACTGAAGTTGGTGTTTGGGGCTACGATCCGAAAAATTAGCAGAACTTTGGGAATTGAAACATTTGTTATTTATTTTCATTGTAAATGTTTCCGGTATGAATACTAACTGTAAGCATTTGTTGATACAAAAGTAGCACAACCGACTTGTGCTGGCAACCTTCTGCCAGTATCAAAGCCAAGAATATATCAAATCTGCTTCACGTTGTTTAATTACATTCGAAGTTATAGGAGTATAAAGAAATTAAGGATTACCTACAGCGAGTTTTTTTTGAAATAATCGAAAACTTAATATTTGCTGTTTATTGTCACTACAATATCATTACCATTTGAAAATTCTACGATAAAACTGCTTGATAAAGATATTGCAATTAAACATAAAGCTGGCAACCCTATCGTGGCTTTTCAATCAAATTTGGCCTGAATAATGTTTATAATAGGTATCATTAATTGTATGAAATTCGTATTGATTTCATGACTGCACTGGAAGTTATAGGGCAAAAAGTTTTATTTTCCTGAGCGAATTTTCAAAACCAAAGACACAAAAATTACCATAGCTGGCAGCACCAATCAAACTTTTCAACCAAATTTTCACAAAACAGAGATTAAAGTAAGGTTCAGCTACTGTGTCAATTTCATAAAAATCTGATAACTAATTCACATTTCATAGGGCAAAAAGCAGTTTGTTTTCTTTGTTATTTTTCAAGATGGCACCACTGGCACAGAGTTGCCCATAATCCAAAATTGCTTCTATGAGACCTGGTCCTACTTAAGTCCAGCGCATTCTATAAATTTCAATTGTATCTGATTATTGGTTCGTGAGTTCCCGTGAACAGAAGTTTTTGATGCTAAAAATATAGTTTAACTGGGAAAGGGTTACCGTTCTTGTCCGACATGAGTTTTCCAAAGTTTAACTTTGATCGTGTAGATAAAGCATGAGATTTGTATACAGATTGGTTTTATTGAAAGAAACGGACATTTTGTAGGATATTCGATGGTTTGAATGTTTTCACTTCCAAATTTTGATTTTTTCAAATTTAAGACACCAAAATTATCATAGCTGGCTGCTCCAACCGAATTTTTCAACCAAATTTGTACCAAACATGGTTGAAAGTAAGGTCCGGCTATTGTGTAAATTTTGTCAAAATCGAAC
>OZ022263.1:131699926-131714926 GCA_963978885.1 Nemotelus pantherinus
GTGTGATCAGTGCTGCCGGTTTAGCGACTTTGTCGCTAGTTCTAGCGGTATTTTGTTGATTTTAGTGACATTATTTTACGTTTTAGCGACTTAATAAAATCTAACGACTTTTGGGGACTTTTCAAGTTTTAGACTTAGCTCCGCATTAAGTGGTTTAAATACAAATCTTTTAGACAAAAAAATCAGTGATTTCAGATATTTTAAACTCTTAACACTAATTTACAAGAAGAACATCAGATAACCCCACGATTTTTCAAACATTTCTCTTTACCATTTTATCCTGAAGTTGATCACGTATCACCATCTCTGTCGGAATTGTCCACCATTCATTATTGCATCAGTTTTTTACACTAAGCGGAGACAATTTTCGGGAATTTCGCTATCCACATTGTCACTGCATCGCGCTTATTGCCTGTGTTCCACTCATACTATTTAGTACTCACTAGTACTTTTGGTTACTACAATCTACACATGCTTTTGTTCCCGAGTAGATACCTTGTACTTACACCGTCTTTTGCCCCAGGTGGTGAATTATATAAAATAAATGGCTTTGATAGTTTATATGCTATGTTGAAAAATCTGGCTACGTAAAAATTCAAAAAAGCTCAGAAATTTCGAAGAGAGGGAAATTAGGCAATTTTCTGTATGCTGACATAACATTTTCTATGGAATGTGATAATTTTTACGCACCACTTTTAGCATTAATTTAAAAGTTCGTTAGCATTTGAACGCAGAATCTCTGCTATGGTTAGAATCTTTGCTTAGAATATACTTAGGCCAAGGAAAATAGCGCTCTTTTCATGATCTACTACCAAGTACTCGCAAGTACTAATTAGTAGAAAAAGATCACGGCAAGTAATTGCTTTATATATACTTTCAAATCGCTTATGGTCGAAAGTCGTAGAAATTAATTTTGTGACCCATTCCGAACGGAGAAAAACTTAAGTGAGGACTAGTGAGGTGAGAATTAAGTCTAAATTGAATCGTTGAATTTATAGTTTAATTTATTGTTAGGTGTTTGAAATGGATATTCCTCTTAAAAGAAAGGTGTACGCTCAAAATTATAGAACGGAGTGGGAGCAACAACAAGAGTTCAAAATGTGGCTGAAACCTGTGATGAGTGATCCAACCAAAGCGTTTTGTTCGTTTTGCCACAGTGAAATTTTCGCTAAATTGAACGATTTGAGAGTCATCTAGCGGATTTTTTTCATTGAGTTTTTAACAAATCTAGCGACGTTTCGATACAAATCTGGGGAGATTCGTTTTTCCTTGACGGCAACACTATGTGTGATGGCATTTTAAGTAGTTTATGTACTTTTTTTTTAAAAGTAAGTAATTTAAAGATACAAGTAAATAAAATACTATTGTTTTTTCTATAGCGATGAATACCGCTCGCGAACGATTGTTTACGTACAATACCTATACAATCCCTTTAACGTTGCCCCGGTACAGAAACCAGTGCAACTGTGCGAATAGGTTGTAACAAGAAATCCGCGACTGATTGCTTGGGTACAAAAACCTATACAATCTTATGGAGAAATGTTGCCCTAGTACAAAACCAGTGCAACTATGATTCTTGTTGAACCGCAATCTCTTGTCAGCCTCAACAAGAGTAATAAAGAAGGCTTAGCTTATTGCTTTCAAAAATACTAACGATTTATTTACCAGAACATTACTTAATTTATAGGTACAAAAGTGCTTACATGCTAAAATTGTATTTGCAAATATTTCACATTTGGTGAAATCAATATTTGATACAAAAAAATGCTGAGCACACAGTCTGGCGTAATCGAGTAATCATATTTGACTTGATTTTCAATTTAATGTGGATCTGATTACAATGCAATGATTACAATTTACACAAGTTGGAAAATCTAAAATTTTTTATGAATAATTTTTCATGGCATATTAATTGGCTAGATATTGAAAGTTAAGTTGCTTTAATGAATGTACACGTGATGGCTTAGTTGACTCAGCGACCAATTCGGATGGATATTTGCGAAATTTAACAACTATATAATTTATTATTTCGTATGTACGTTCATTTATTATTTCGTATGTTGTTCAACGCGTTTTCTCTTTGAAATTATGTTTGATACACATTATTCTTACCTCCTGTAAAAATAGCATTTAAATGATCGACGAAAAAATATTTTTGATACCTGTTATTCGTTTTACAATGTCGCGCAGGATCATATTCGAGACATATAATTACTACTTCCTATATTGTAAACTGTCAATGAACTGTTTAACAATAAAAGGTCTAATTGGCATTGTTTTTGCGGGATGATGAAAATTGAACAAATTTTTTATTTACATTGAAAATTTTTATTTTACAAAGTGGTTTCGAAAGTATGCACTGATTCTCATTAGACAACAGCACACAGTGCATACTTGACTGAAGTGACCACTTGCAGTTGGAAATCATTAATTTTTATTTACGCTAGTTGTGACACATTTTAACATCTCCGAATTATGTATATCCAACGACATAATTTACTTGTAAAGGTTATTTAATTGTGATCATGGTTCCCTTCTTGTCTATAAATCAGCATAGACAACGTATATCGTCTCTAAAGCTTATCAAAGCAGAGAATATTGATACGGGAAACTCGATCGTTTTGCGGAATGAGCATCCGAAGCCGAATCAAGCGTAAATAAAAGTTAACGATTTCCAACTGCAAGTGGTCACATCAGTCAAATATGCATTGTGTGCTGGTCTCTGATGTGAATCAGTTCATACTTTCGAAACCACTTAGTCAAATAAAAATTTTCAAGGTAAATAAAAAAAAAATATTTCAATTTTAATCATCCCGCAAAAACAATTCCAATTTGATTCGGCTTCGGAGGCTTATTTCGCAAAACGATCGAGTTTCCCGTATCAACATTCTCTGCTTTGATAAGCTTTTGAGACGATATACGTTGTCTATGCTGATTTATAGACAAGAAGGGAACCATGATCACAATTATATAACCTTTACAAATAAAAGGTCTGTTCGCGTACTACGATCAATTGCAATTAATTGCAATGAAGCCGTTTTTGTACTCCGTTTTACTGAAAACTGAAAAATTCCCCTCTTTCAGTAAATTTCAGTAGGGTTTGAGCTACTGAAAAATACTGAAAACCGTCAAATGGCTTTTGGCGTAATGTTATTATGAAGGACGAATATTTTGGTGGCGATAATTTATCACCGCTTAGGATGACTTTATAATCACTATTGTTCTCCCGAATACCGACAACTGACACTTTTGTTTGTCAATTTTCAGGAAATGGTTAACTTTAAGTCTGCCCAACAGTGAAATGGGTCGCTCTTTAGGGGGCTATGGGTTGTCTCCAAATACATTTGCAGCTCATCTATATTTCTTGTTACTTTTTGGGAGCTACTTCGGCCGTACAGAAGAGTTTTGTGATGGCTCTAGATGTCTGCTGTTTCGCCAGGATGATGCTCCGAAATGCTGGAATCACTATCACTTTCAGCTGTCATTACTACTTCTTCACACATTTTTCGCAACCTACTCAGTGTCTTTGCGCATGCAGTCGGATCCTAAAAATGTGTAGTTTTGAATCTAGGATCCAAAATACATGCTGCTGCAGAAAAGTTTTGTTCTATAAAAGCAAATGTCTTCTTAATTTGTTCATATATATATATATATATATATATATATATATATAGATATATATATATATATATATATATATATATATATATATATATATATATATATATGAACAAATTAAGAAGACATTTGCTTTTATAGAACAAAACTTTTATATATATATATACATATATATATATATATATATATATATATATATATATATATATATATATATATATATATATATATATAAATATATATAAATATATATATATATATATATATATATATATATATATATATATATATATATATATATATATATATATATATATATATATATATATATATAGGTTAGGTTAGTAAAGAGGGCTGCCGGGAAACGCGGCTTGCATTAGGCCACCAGTTTGGGCCCATTTGCCACCCTCCGCTGGCTTTTTAGAGCTGCCAAGTGACCGCTTCGCCAAACTGGATCAGCTGACTCAGCGTGACGGTACCAGCCACCTCTGCCAACCCTTGAAAGTGGTATGCACCAAAAATTTTGAGGCGTTTATTATTGAGGGCCGGACAATCGCAGAGAGTATGCTCGATGGTGTCCTCTTCCATCTCGCACCTCTTGCATAAACTGCTGGATGTCAGTCCCATTTTCTTCGCATGAGATGCGGTAAGGCAGTGCCCTGTGAGCAAGCCGACCGTGGTTCTCAAGCAATTCCTGCTGAGCTTGAGCAGTTTCCTGCTTTTGCTTGGATCAGGTGATGGCCATAATGTCCTGGCCACCCTGCAGTCCAGCCTGTCTTCCCATTCGGACTTTAGTTTGGCCCATATGGCGGCATCAAGTTTGTTTGTGGCGTCCGCGATTGACCGAGGTACAGTGATGCAGGGGCAGTTGCTAGCTCCTGAACCTTTCCTCGCCAATTCATCAGCTTTTTCGTTGCCTATGACCCCACTATGCCCTGGCACCCACATAATCCGGATAGGAATATGCCTTGCCTTTTCATTGAGAGCCACTCTGCAAGCGTTAACAGTTTTTGAAGAACATCTGTAAGACGCAAGAGCGAGAATGGCTGCTTTACTGTCGACGCAAATGGTCATTGGTCTGGTTGATATTCCGCTAATGGACTCAACTGCCATGCGTATAGCATGTAATTCAGACTGAAAGACGGTAGCATGGTCCGACAGTCTACACCACAGGTTAAGGCTCAAATCCGTAGAAAACACGCCCGAGCCAACTCCTGTGTCCGTCTTTGACCCGTCCGTGTAAATCCTGGCGCCCCTATCGGTGGTAGCTTCCTTTTTCTTCCAGTCTGTTCTTGTGGGTATCTTGACCTGGAAATTCCTGCCAAGATGTATTATTTTGCTCATGTGGTCCGTGTCTTCTGCAACGAGTCCAAATCTTTTGCGGCATTCTATAAGAATACCGCTGTGGCCCCACTGATCTGAATCGTTCCACATGCCAGAACTTTTAGCGCGTATCGCCGCTAAGCTTGCGCTTCTAAAGATGAATCGATCTAGGGGCATGAGTCCCAAAATCATTTCCAACCCAGCCGTTGGGGCGGTTCTTAAAGCGCCCGTAATACATATGCAAACTAATCTTTGCAGTGTTGTTAGCTCCTTGATATTAGTTTTTCTCTCCGCTGCTTTCCACCACACGACCGCTCCATACACCAAAATCGGCCTGACTACACATGTGAATATGTAATAGGCCGCCCTAGGTTTAAGACCCCAGGTATTGGAGTAGGCGGACCGGCAAGCGAAAAGTGCTGCGCGGGCCCTACCAATTCTGTGCTTCACGTTAGCCCCCCAGTTCAGTTTCCTGTCTAGTATAAGGCCCAAATATTTAACACTATCAGCAAGCTCCAATGTTATTCCGTTGAGGTTAGGCGTGGCAATAGCCGGTACCCTGTGTTTCTTTGTGAAGAGCATAAGTTCGGTTTTTGTCGGGTTTGCCCTAAGACCGACTTTTCTGGCCCAGATTTGAATATGGTCCAGCGCCGATTGCATAAGGTCCGACAAAGTTTGTGGGAACGCACCCCTCACAAGTACCACAATGTCATCGGCATACGCCACTACCTCAAAGCCACTGGCCCTTAACTTCTCCAGTATTTCGTTGACTGTCAGGATCCAGAAAAGGGGAGATATAATCCCTCCTTGTGGTGTTCCGGTACCGACTGTTCTTTCCGCTTTGGCCTCCAAAAAGGTAGCCTCAATCCGCCTGCTCTTGAGCAAGTCAGATGCCCAGGTCGCCAGGGTTTTATCCACCCCATATCGAGCCAAGGCATCAATGATACTCGCGACAGTGACATTATTGAAGGCCCCCTCAATGTCTAAGAAGGCTGCCAACGTGAATTCCTTCTGCCGTAAGGATTTTTCTATTGTACGGACAACTTTGTGTAATGCCGTATCTACTGATCTGCCCGCTAGATACGCGTGTTGATCAACACAGATTCTCGCGACATCAATCGAGCTTTTGATGTGCAGATCAACAAGCCTCTCTAGTGTTTTGAGCAGAAACGATGTTAAGCTGATTGGTCTAAAGTCCTTCACGTAATGATGATTCAACCTACCAGGTTTCGGAATGAAGACCACTCTAGCTTTTGTCCATTGCTCGGGTACTACCCCGAGGCGGAGGCATGCGGTAAAAATACGCTGCAGAATGGGAATGATGGCCTTATCTGCTTTTTGAAGCATGATAGGTGATATCTCATCAATCCCTGTAGCTTTGTAAGGTCGGAATGTGCCAATAGCCCATTCAATCTTGACCTCGTCCACTACTTCCTTGATCAGCCGCTCAGACGCCCGGTGGGTTCCACGAAGTACGTCACTACGCGGTGTCACGCAGGCTGATTCTGGAAAGTGAGTTTCCAGTAGCAAGTCCAGGCACTCTTTCGGGTATAATCTCGTTGGGTGATGTGTTATCACCCAATCCCCGTTTTCCCTTCGCAAAAGCGTAGGTACGCCGGGGGTTACGCTTAGAACCTTCCTGATTCTGGCAGCCTCTGTACCTCCTTCAATGTTCTCACAGAATTCCCTCCATGAGTCGCGCTTGGCTTGTCTAATCTTCTTTTTGAAAAGCGACAGCTCTTGTTTGTAACGATCCCAGTCAGCCACGTTTCCGGAACGCCTTGCGGTGTTAAACGCCCTTCGTGTGCGACCTCTAGCCTCTGTGAGTTCGCCATTCCACCACAAGGTAGCGTTCTTCCTTACGGGCTTTTCCGGACACACGTCTTTGAAATCTCACACTAAGATTCCCGTTAATCGGTTCACCTGCTCGTTCAGCCGTCCTGGACTCGTCAGTTCCAGATCGTCTAGTGCTCTGAGGTGTCTATTTGTTTTCCTTGAGTAAACTTCCCATTGTGCTGTTCTCGGGTTCCGTACTTTTTTAGGTGAAATAACAGAACAACCGATATTCCAGCATAGCCACTGGTGGTCCGAGAGCGATGGCAGGTTATAAACCTGCCAGCTGTGGACACTTTTCATTATGCTTGGAGTTGCCAGGGTAATATCAATTACCTCAGCCCTGTTCTTAGTTATAAATGTAGGTTTGTTACCCATGTTGAGGATGTTGAGGTTGGTTGACGTTAGAAATTCTAGCAAACTCCTACCTCTCTCGTTTATGTTGGTGCTACCCCATATTTCGTGGTGAGCATTTGCGTCACAGCCGATAACAGCATCCGTTGTCATAGCCGCTACTGCCAATCTTCTCAGTCCGGGCGTGATGGGATCCATGTCGTATGGTAGATAGACCGCTGACAACAGGCACCGTTTCGTGCCGCTACCAGCGATCCCCCACTCCACACACACTGTGGTTGTATCCCCATCACAAAGCTGCGGAATCAAGATTGCTTTCACCTCTTTTTTGGCGACAATACAAGTCCTTGTCTTGTCCCTTCCTTTTAGCTGGAACACACTGAGGCTGGTGCCGAATCCACAAGCCACATTCTTGTACAGAAGCGGCTCCTGTATCAGTGCGATGTCAGCGTGCCCCCGACTGAGATGCCGAAGCAGATTGGCCGTCGCCCCTCTACTGTGGTGCAGATTTGCTTGGACCACTCGCACTTCGGCTACCCTCAGTCACCTTCTCCGCTCCAACTTTCAAGGCTATCCTCTTCAGACCGAAGTGAATCAACCCGTTGTTGGCCCGTACTTGATCCGCGGACTCCCGATCGATACCCAGCACAAGCACTAACTTAGCTGCACCAGTTAAGTCAGGCTCCGCAGATTGGTTAGTTAGTTTAACAGCCTGGAATAATCTCCAGCCTGAAACTTTCAGATCGGGGTTCTGTCTTTTTAACAGAGACAGAGCCTCCGAAGCGTTCGAGTGGGGCACCGCCACCTTCGCTGTAATTAGCTTGGGCACGGATGTCTCCTCCACTACGTCCAAACCTGGATGGTCTGCAGAAATCTTCAGGACGGTAGACCGAAGCCATTCCGTCGAGAAGACGTCACTACAGGTCACCGCAATGTGGCCGCGAACAATGTTACAGCCTTCAAAGCGAGGTGACCCTTCTTCCGTTGACATGGCAAACCTGAGGAGTTCCTCGGTGATCCGTTTAAGAATCACCTTGGCCACGTCATCTTCAAGTCTCCATTCCAGGGGTTCCTGCTTGTCAACGACGGCCAGCTTAAGGTGACTGGCCGCTTCGTCCCTAAAGGAACGAACTGCCGTCTCCTGTCGTGGCCTCTTCGTCGATTTACCTCTCGGCGAGGTTAACTCCTCTGAGCGTTGGCGTTTACTTGCAGCCGCTGCAGCAGGTTTCACTTGGGCAACCTCGGGTTTCCCTTTGGATTCCAGCGTCACCGTGCTACTGGCCGCTCGTTTTGCCTCTCTCCTTCTGAAGCGTTGGGCATTCCGCTTCCTCCCTTTGGTGGGATCAGCTGCCGCCACCTTCACAGTAAACTGCAGATCTTTGGAGGCACCACCTCCAGTCTTGGTCACAGCTCTGCTGAGTGGCTTAGCCGCCGCTTGCTTCCCGGTGACCTGCAAGCCTTTCAGCTTGCCGCCTCCGTTCTTGGTCACAGCTCTGCTAGAAGCCGACTCAACCGCCGCTTCCGTTGTACTGGCCAGTGAATCTCCAGACCCGCCGCCAGACTGCTGAGTAGCTGCTCTGCTGACGGGTACCGCTACGTCCATCGGACTCACAGTAGATCCCGCGGCGGGTTCCCCATCTAGCTTCAGGGCCCGCAATCTTTCGATCGTCTGACCCTGAGCCGTTTCGCTTCCCGACGTTGGTGATCGTGTCACCTTTGAACTCCTTTTGAAGGGGTCCTTTTCTGGTGACTTCCCTCCAGTAGTACTGGCGGGAAGTTTGAGTTTTTTCAGGTCTTTATTTTCATCCATAGATTATATTTTTTTTATAATTTCAGGTTTGGGTTTCACGTTCTCGGACCACAGCCGAGGCAATCGCCAGCAATTTTGCCTCCCGCTACACCCCGCCCCCATAGGAACAACGTATTGCTCCGACCGTCCTTCCCCCTCTTCGGATCGCGAGGCAGACTCCCCCACGACCATCCGAGGGTTCTGTAGGCTTTCACAGTACGCTGAACCTGCGAACCTTGCTGCCGAGGCAACCAAGGTGTCTCCCCTAGTCTAACAGTTCGCTACTCTGTAGACCGCGGTTCGCCAGGTTCCAGAACCGGGCAAAGTGAAGTGTTGGATCCAGAACCCCGCAGGTGAACCTTCACCTCAGTCACCAGCCCAGACCTGTCCCCAGGCCTCCGTGTCACCCCTGCGGAGAGAAACAAGGGCGCCCCTCTGCCGGTTACGGGTGAGGCCTCCGTTTACACAGCCCATACAGCTGGCTGCTGTACGGGCGTGCGGCAGAACCAAAATTTTTTACGGGAGAGGGATCTCTCACCAACCTTACTTAGAAGGGACTAGCCTGATCCAATTAGCCAATCCTCCCTTCCGGGGGAATTGTTACCAGCGGCCACCGCGAGGAGGTTATGGATCACACTTTCACCAGACCGAACAGTTGCGGCACGTGTATATTTGCGTATACTACATGTTTTTCCCCCTATTCGGCTGGCAACCGACCGATATATATATATATATATATATATATATATATATATATATATATATATATATATATATATATATATATATATATATATATATATAATATATATATATATATATATATATATATATATATATATATATATATATATATATATAAATATATATATATATATATATATATATATATATATATATATATATATATATATATATATATATATGTATATATATGTATATATATGTATATATATATATATATATATATATATATATATATAGATGTTTTGCTTTTATATAATCTTTTAGTGCTTTTCTATAATCGAAGTCGTTGGTCATAAATTATGCTTACCATAGAAGGGGGATGCTGCAGATGAATAAGCTAATAAACTTGGTTATAGATTCAAGTAACAAACAATAAAATTTCCAAAACTCGGAACATTTAAATATCGGTTGCTTATTTTATTGTGAATGGTTTGCTTATGAATAGAAAATGGAAGCATCTGTTGGTGCGATATTTACGAAATTGTCCGGTGCTGGCAATCATGTGCTAGCACCATAGCTGCTTCACGTTGTGTTAAACCCAGCCAATGAATTTCGTTTCGATTGAATAGCTGCGCTGTAAGTTATAGGAGTGAATTAAATTTTAGGGTTACCATCGTCCAAACTTTTTAAATTTTTGAAACGTAAATATTTGTTGTTAATTGTCATTGCAGGATCAGTCCCATTTGGAAATTTTATGACAACATCGCTCGATAAAGAAATGTCAATAAATTACGAAATTCATGATAGCTGGCAACCCTTTCACGGTTTTTCAACAAAATTCCTACAGAATTACAATCGCAGCAAGATATGCTTTTCACATGAATTTCGTTTTGATTTCGTCATTGCATCGGAAGTTATAGGGAAAAAATCTTTATTTTCCTGTGCAAATTTACAATATTTAGGAGACAAAAATTGCCGTAGCTGGCGTCCCTATACTAATTTTTCAACCAAATTTCTATGAAATCTATCGTCGATTTCTATGAAATCTATCGTTCACCTACTGCGTGAATTTCGTTAAAATCTGGTGGCTAAATCGGAAGCCATAGGCAAAAAACCATTTTTTTTTCGCCGCAATTTTTCCAAATGGCACCACTGCCACAGTGTTGCTCGTTTTTCAAAATCACTTCTATCAGACCTGGTCCTAGCAAATTCCAACATGTCCTGTGAATTTCATATTGATCACATTATTCGATCGTCAGTTCTCGTGAACAGAAGTTTTGAGTGCTGAAAATAGAGGTAATTTCCTCACGGGTTGCCGTTCTTGTTTACCGCGGAATTTTGAAATATTTTATTTGACTTGGTGGATTAAAGTCAAAATTTTTCAATAATTTGAATTTATTTTCAAAAATCAAAAATTTTTCAGGAAGGTCGCTGATTTGAAGGATTTTTGTTCAGGAGCCTGCTGTAGCTACAGAGTTGCCTGCACAGTCTGGAAAGTCCATGTGTGTAAAATTCTAGTCTACATTAATACGCTCTAAACATTTCACGATGATCCATTGTTTTTCTTAGAAGTTATGACCAATCTAATTTTGAAAAAAAATCCTTGCCTACTTTTAGGCACTCAGCGCCTACACAAGGCTCAAAATTTCAATTTCTTTATCATAAGCAAACTAAAAACATAATAAGTTTTCATTCCTAGTACCTTTTTTGAACAAAAATGTACACTGCTTGGAAATAGAGGAGCACCTGAAAATTCACTTAAATGCCCGCCGCCGCCAAAAGGTTTAGGATATCTGAATTCTTGCAAGTCATGGACCTACCTGTTATATACATCTATGTTCTCCTAAAATTTCAGCTCAATCGGATCGGCCACTCCAGAGATTATCTCTCTTAACCATTTTGCTGATATATATATATATATATATATATATCAAACAATACCCCAGTTGGCTCAAGGGGTAGAACGTCGGACTCCCACGCGGGAGGTACGGAGTTCAATCCCAGGCACGGCTTTTTCACCAATAAAAAGTCTGTATATCCAGCTGGGGTAGATCGTCCATAGGAAGATGGTAATTCCGATGGACCCTCCTTTCCCCATCCCAATCCCATTTTCCTATCACCCACGCCATACACCCACTAACCCCCCACCCCTTACCAACCCGCAACGAGACAGCGTGGTAAGGTATCGTCTCACCCCCCCTACAATCATGACAGAAAAGAGGAAGGACAGGCCCTCATTCTCCGTAGGCCAGAATGGTCCTAGGACGGGTAGCTCCCAGGAAAAAACCAGGAAGGCAGAGGGTGCTAAGAATCCGCGGAGGTTAAACCGCTACCAACAACATCTTACGTTGCATCTAGCAACTTACAACTGCCGAACACTATCGGGTCAGGCAAAATTGATAGAACTAGAAGAGGAAGCAAAGAAGATCAAATGGGATATCATTGGATTAAGTGAGACCAGGCGTAAGGACGAAGGCCTAATCACACTTGAATCAGGCAATACCCTGTATTACAAAGGGACCCAATCAGGAAGAACTAGCGGCGTAGGATTTCTAATCAACAAAAAATGGAAGGATAGGATAGTCAGCGTAACGAATATATCTGACCGAGTCGCAAGTTTGATCATCCGACTCTCTCAAAGGTACACGCTGCAAATCATCCAAGTTTATGCACCAACGACAAGTCACACAGATGATGAAATAGAGGAATTCTATAACGAAGTTAATCAGGCCTGGGACAGCAACAACAGTCACTTCAAGTATGTGTTGGGCGACTGGAACGCCATAGTAGGTGAAAGGAAAATCAACGAAAAACTGGTAGGCGAATTCGGGTTAGGTCAGAGGAACGAAAGAGGGGAAAGGCTGGTACAATTCGCCCACCAGCGCACCCTGTATGTAGCCAATTCCTTCTTCAAGAAAAACCCTAACAGGAAATGGACATGGCAGGCCCCCAATAGAACCACGAGGAATGAAATCGACCTAGTACTCTCAAGCAATCTTAACACGATCAAGGATGTATCAGTACTTAACAGATTCAGAGCGGGTAGTGACCACCGTCTAGTTAGAGCAAAAATCGACCTAAATCTGAAATCAGAGCGCTTCAAACTAATAAGGAAACCAATAAGACCAGGCTTCAATACGGAAAATATTAGAAACAACATCACCAGATATCAGACATTGCTAGAAGAAGAGTGCCAAAGCCAAGACCAAGACGTTACACATCTCACAAATGCCATAATCAAATGCGCAAAAGAAATAGGAGGCCCACAAGTAGACAACCGACACCATAAACTCTCGAGCACGACGAAACAACTACTTAAGAAGAGAAGAGAAATGAAGGCCACAACAAACATCCAAAACATAGAATACACCGAACTATGCAAACTAGTCAGGAAAAAGATATCCGAAGACATCAGCACATACAACGAAAAATTGGTAGAAAATGCTATAGAATGCAATAAGAGCCTGAAAAAGACCAGGGGAGCCCTTGTAGTCGGCAAAAAACAAATAATAGCACTTAAGCATGGAAATATAAGGGTAACCGACAGGCAAGAAATAATAGAGATAGTAACAAAATTCTATAGTGACCTATACAGAGCCCCGTTATTACCGGACCCCATTGCTACACCACCACTAACACCAAGTGGAGAGGACACTCCAGCAGTCCTAACAGAGGAAGTGGAACTAGCGCTGAGGCATATGAAGAATGGGAAATCAGCTGGCAATGATGGCATAACAACGGAATTACTAAAATATGCAGGAGAAAAAATCTGGGGAAAACTAGCAGGCATTTACACCAACTGCATAAGACGAAGGCAAATACCCGAACAATGGAACAGTGCCAACATAATACTCATCCATAAAAAGGGCTGCAAAGAGGACATTAAGAACTACAGGCCAATAAGTCTGCTACCAGTGTTCTACAAACTGTTCACAAAGATCATCAGTAACAGAATACAACAAAACCTAGATGATAGCCAGCCACGAGAACAGGCGGGTTTCAGGAGTGGATTTAGCACAATAGACCATATCCACTCACTGAGGGAGCTGATGAGTAGGACAAAGGAATACGAACTCCCATTAGCACTGGCCTTCATAGATTTCGAGAAAGCTTTCGACTCGGTACACCCGGAAGCAGTAATAGAATCCCTAATAAACCAGGGGATAGAAAGACCTTACGTGGAAACACTAGCCAACATCTACAGAAACGCCAGAGCTAAAATCAAGATCTTCCAAGACACTGGAGAGTTTCCCACAACAAAAGGAGTTAGGCAGGGCGATGCAATTTCACCCAAACTGTTCTCAGCAACACTGGAAAACATCTTCAGGACTTTGAACTGGGATGGAAGGGGCCTGAACATAAATGGCGAACGCCTACACCACTTAAGATTCGCGGATGACATTGTCATCATCGCCGGTAGTCAGGAAGACCTACAGGCCCGATTAAACGAGCTTAACTTAGCCAGTAGAATAGCGGGACTCAGAATGAACTTGAATAAGACCAAGGTCATGCTGAACGACAAAATAGAAAGCCATGAGGACTTTGTAATAGACGACACCAAACTAGAGATTGTTGACGAATACGTGTACTTAGGTCAACTAATACATAAATCGGGATCACTAATACCAGAGATCAATAGAAGGATCAAACTGGCCTGGAGCGCGTTCGGAAGAAACAACATGGTATTCAAATCAAAGAAAATTAGTCTTCAACTTAAGAAGAAACTATTCGATCAATGCATTCTACCAGCAATGACTTACGGATGCGAGACCTGGATACTATCTACAGATGCCACAAGGAAACTTCAGGTCGCACAAAGAGCCATGGAGAGATGCATGATGGGTATCACCAGGAGAGATCGGAAAACCTTGACTTGGATAAGAGGAAAAACCCAAGTAATCGACGTAATCCACAGGGTTAAGTCCTTGAAATGGCAATGGGCAGGACACGTAGCAAGAAGAACTGATAATAGATGGACCACTATACTAACCCAATGGTACCCCAGGGGCACAAAGAGGCCGAGAAAAAGACCAAACCTCAGATGGGACCATTACATCAGGAAAATAGCTGGCATAAACTGGATGCAACAAGCCAGAAACAGACCAGAATGGAGGAGTTTGAGAAATCAATATGTTAGGGAGGCTGCACCACAATAAAAATGTACAAACATAAAATATATGTGGTAGAATAAGCTGGAAATGATGATGATGATGATGATATATATATATATATATATATATATATATATATATATATATATATATATATATATATATATATATATATATATATATGACGAATTTTCGGCGAAGCGATTTTAATACTAATGTTCTTCGAACATTTGTAAAAAGTCGTCTGTTCCGTTTGGTGTCCTTTGTTTCCTGGAATCACGCATT
>OZ022263.1:131719926-131727426 GCA_963978885.1 Nemotelus pantherinus
TATTTAAAGCTAATTTTTGCTTGAGAGGTTGGTAAAGTAGTCATTCTATTGCCAAAATAATACCAGATTCAGATTCCATAACTTCGAAAACCACTCAATATCAATTTTAACCAAATTAAAAGATTAAATAACAAAACCGATTTTACCCATAAATCTCAACTTTCGAGGCGATTTTACCGAAAATTTTTGTTCAGGCTACACAAGTTTGAACGGTGCACTGAAGTTTGCATTTGTTAGGCCTATAATGCTACATAAGCAAAAAGGCTCAAACGCTATGACCTACAGTGATGAATTCTTGTGAGCTCAATTTATAATCTATCTGTAATCTATCTCTTTAATCTTTCTAAAATCTATCTCTTTAATTGGACTATATAATCTATAATCTGTCTTGTACATGATAACTACAATCTATTTAGAACTACATGTTACGAATAAGTGATTTAAATTCGCACATTTGTTATTAGTGGAGAGCAACACTCGATAGGAGTGAAGTGACTTGAAATTAGGCTGCATACATATTGAACATTAGATCTGTTCGCGTACCTGAATCTATTATAATAGGTCTGTTCCCGTACTACGATTAATTGCAATGAAGCGTACTAAAACGGAGTACAAAAAACGGCTTCATTGCAATTAATCGCAATTAATTGTAGTACGGGAACAGACCTAATATATTAAAATAGATTCGCCGAAAGTCGTTTTTGTACTCTTGCTGCAAGCCAAATTTCGCAGCAAAAAGAAACCAGCTGCCAAATTCTGTTACTGCTGCAGTTTGCTGCAGAACGCGAACAGACCTATTGTAACTTTAATTCTAAAGGCGCGTTAATTGTTCAAATGCAAAGCATATAGTGTAATGACTGATTACCACAGATATAATAGAGAATGGATTAGAAATCGACCGAGAAAAATGTGCCAATTTTCGACTTTTTGCTTACCGGTGTGAGAATGAGGTACTGGTGTGTGCCTTACACAGTTCATATGGTAACACTCATGTAAAAACTACGATAGATCGCCATTTTGAACGCCGTTTGACATTTCTTTCCCTGAAACGGCGAGTGAAGATTTAAATGCTTTTTCTGAATGATTTTAATTATGATTTCACACAAAAACAAAACGAAATTGATGACAAAGGTTAATTTTACTTACCCGAAATACGACATCCCCTGTGAAGCACTTCGGTAGCTACTTTTGCAGCCTGAAACGCGGCACTTCATTATCTCTATGTTTGATAATTTGTGACCGCTCATTTGTTTGTGAAACCGACACAAATTATTGCGCACAAACGAAGATGTACGTTTCCACCGAACACGCCGAAAATTTTTTAAATTTTCTTTGACAAATTTTGACTGAAAGTCAATGTTTTCATTCCCCGACACAAATCAAACTGACATTGACGTTTCTTTCCGTGTCGCCCGTAGCACGCTTTTACACGAATCAGGTGTTCACATCATTAGACACAGCATCAGGGTTGACAGGTGCCAGTCGAAAAATATCCCCATTATGATGTAGAAAATTCTCCAAAATCAACCTATTCTCCTGAAAATTTCCCATTTTTCAATATGAATATCAAAAGATATTTTGCGCTCAATTATGCTTCTTTTAACAATAAAATCATTAATTTTGATTCTTGTTGAAAAAAAACTTTTTATTCAGTTTCGATGCTATTACATACTTTTTATGCTTTATATGTTAACTCAAAGGATTGCTGGCTTTTGAATTTCAATACATATGTGAACTTATGTCTTAAGGAAAGTTTAAAATATAATTGAAGGCATAGAGATATACTAAGGAGATGGCAAGCTTTTAGTTTTCATACAAAACCGCTGAAGCCAGTAAATACACATAAATATTTACTACAAATACTTCAACCTTCCATGTACGTATACACTAATTTTCGAAAGCTTTGTGCTTTCCGCTCATGAGCTTTCTACAGGAATGTACAAACAAGAACATCTTTCGAAATTAAGTTCGAAATTGAATATATGTGAATATAATTAGAACAATTTACTTTCAAATCCTCGTTAAACTACAAACTCAGAATGAAACTACATATCTTTGTCCTTATTCTTTTCCGAAATCGTAGAAATCGTAATGAAATTTAAATTACGCGCCAACTTTTCAAAATTTTCGGTTACCGTTTTTCATCTTTTTCATACCGCAACCCTAACTTTAGAGCTCAGCTGCTTTCGAATATTCATATGACAGTTTGTCAGCCGGTGTTTGCGGAAAACGTAAACAAACCGTCGCGTTCGGTAGTTTTTGTGTAAATTTTGCAAAATTAAACGTCCGAATCAGTTAAAAGTGCAGTGAGTGTCGAAATGAAGTGTATCGTCTGTGGATTTGTGAAGCGGCTGGAGGTTTCGGACCGAAATCGGTCTTTTTTCAGGTGAGTAAAATTATGGATGTTCATAAATAACCAAATCACTAGTTTTCAATATGCGTTCTGTAACTGGCCAGGGATATATTTGGCTGTTTACAGAGGGTATAGAACCAAGCTAAACCTTAGAATCCTTGGTTCAAATCTTTTTTCGTGTCAATGTATTATTTCGTATTGTTTCCGGTGTCTTTCTCCTATAAGTGTCGAATGTCGGTTTCGGGGTACGCGAACGAAAACGATCGAAAATCAAAGTTTCAAGATAAATAGCTATGAAATTGTTCCTTACATTACGTTGCAATAACTTTGATTAATGTTTTGTGTCGTGTTTTAACATAAGCTACTGATATTTTCGTTGAAAACAAAACCGCTGAAGTGACTCGGTTACATGTACTAAGTGAATTTCGTGCGCGTATTTTGAGCTATATTTCGAAAGGACAGGTAGTGAAAGTAGTGAAGTGTTTGTTGTATTGTGCAATAAACTAGTGTATTTCATTGTGTCCGGTTGAAACCGTTGAATCGTGGATATTTCATTGAAAACATTTGCAAAATGTTCAGAAATATCCACTTAAATTCTCATACCAGTGGCTTCCGAAAATGGGAGCATCTTCGAATGTGTTTTCGAATTTGGAAATTAATAGTTTGACTTATAAATAATTATTTTCAATTTTAGTTTTCCGAAATTGTGCCGGCAGCAGAGAGCATGGATGAAAGTTCTACGAAACCATGTGGCTGAGACAATAAGACCAAAAATCGACCGGATTTGCGAAAAGCATTTTAATCCGGTCGATATTGATCGAACAGGTCCTAAACCGAAGTTGAAGCCGAATTCAACTCCCAATATTTCTGAGATGGTATGTATTTTATTATTCATATATGAAAATTTTTCTAAAACTTAATACTTTTCAGGGTTCAACTGTGACGACGGAAGCGGGGGGAGCAAGCATAGCTACTGACGTACTGAAGTCAGCTGAGGATGAAAACGTAAGTTCTATATTTTTATATATATTTATGTAAAATTTATATTCCTTTTTTATTTATATTTGATAATTTTGTTGCAGTTTGTTTCCCAAAAAACTAAACAATTAGGTTTATAGTAAAATAAAGATATTCCAGTCACCACCTTTGAACTATCATGTTCAAATACACTTGATTCATATTTAATCTTCAACTCCCAAGTGTTTCAGAAATATTAAAAACTGTTATATTGATTCACACATTTTCCAAACGATTGGGAGCTGAAAAGTAAATACGAACTAAGTGTATTTGAACATGATAAGCTTTGTGTGCATTAAATACACGGGCGACTGAGATACACAGTTAAGTGAGCCACAATTTTCTAAATTGAACAAACTTCAATGTTCAAAAAAACTTATATTTTCTATACGTTCCTTCAATAATACATCAAATAGTTTATTGGAAGTTGAATTTTCTGCGGACCTATCACACAAAGCGTTCATATTGTAACACAAATTACGGAGACATGGCAACTAGTGAACTTACAATAATTTTGCAACTTATTTCATAACACAAAAATTATTCACGCGGGTTGAATTGAGTTTTCACTTTTCAAGTCGATCAATTTCGTTTAACTATTTTATTTTTAGCATTAACTAACATCAAGACCTTGACGTGCCTGAGGCTTCAAACAATAATAATGGATGATTCGATCCTTTTTGCAGATTTTCGTATGTCTATCATGACTTTCACACATTCGAATGGTGCTATTGTCTACAGTGGGAATGAAAAAATTTAAGCATGCATTATGGGTAGATCAAGTGCTTCAAGAACGCTCAGCACCATCATTCTTTAGTTTTCTAATTGCTTGTTTTTAACGTTTATTGATATATTTTTAAATCTTATCCATGACATTTGATTTAAAACAAGCAGCTTTTGATAAAACATTACCAGTGGAAAAAATATAGTTTGCTTATAAATTCAATAAAATCATATTCTAATGAATTTTAAAAATATGTGTAAATTTTTTTAAAATATGTGAACGATATAGCGGTTTTAAATATTTTTTCAAACACTTGAGAGTTGAAAATTAAATATTAATCAAGTGTATTATATGTATAATAATGTAAATGAATACAAATTCAGTATTTTTGATTGATTTCAATTTATTAATGCAAATGCTGCTATATTTTATTTAAAATTAAATCGAATGCTAGAGGCAATTCTATCCAACAAATGTATCTGATAAATTCTTTGTTTTGATTGCAATATTTATGAGAAAATAATTTTGTTGATTTTATATAAAACTATATTTTCCCACTGGCACTGTTCTATCAAAAGCTGCTTGTTTTAAATCAAATGCCCCGCACAAAATTTACAAATGATTTCAATAAACGTTAAAAACAAGCAATTAGAAAACTAAAGCATGATAGTGCTGAGCGTTCTTGAAGCAGAGGTATACTTACTTATGTGAGAAACAGTTTTTCAGCGTTTACTGAGTTTAATACTGAGTTCTTCATTGCTTGTGTGCATAAAACTACTATTCAGTATGTGTGGAAACTGTGCCAAAATTTTATATCGTCTTGTCATCACTTGATCTACCCATATATATATGGGCAATAGCACCATTCGACCCGACTGTATATATATATATATATATATATATATATATATATATATATATATATATATATATATATATATATATATATATATATATATATATGGGCAATAGCACCATTCGAATGTGTGAAAGTCATGGTACACATACGAAAATCTACAAAAAGGATAGAATCATCCATTATTATTGTTTGAAGCCTCAGACACGTCAAGGTCTCTTGTTAGTTAATGCTAAAAATAAAATAGTTAAATGAAATTTATCTACTTGAAAAGTGAAAACTCAATTCAACCCCCGTGAATAATTATGGTGCTATGAAATAAGTTGTAAAATTATTGTAAGTTCACTAGTTGCCATGTCTCCGTAATTTTTGTTACAATATGAACGCTTTGTGTGATAGATTCGCAGACAATTCAACTTCCAATAAACTATTTGATGTATTATTGTAGCAACGTATAGAAAAAAGAAGTTTTAGGGGAAAACTGGAAAATGATTTAGAAGTTAAAATTTAGACAGCTTCTAACTGGGCCACTGGGTGAGTTGAAAACCTGACGCCTGCATTTTCGAAATGTATGTTGGCTCATAGTTGTTCTTGATTTGAGAAAAATGGAAATATTAATCGGATATTACCTATGAATATTACTTAAGAAAATCTTAATTGCAAGAGCCACTGTATTGATCGCGCGATGGAGCTCACCATTAATATTTTCCCATTTGGTAGAATAGATGTGTAGCGTTTCATAAGTTAATTATTTCTAAAAGAAATACTTAACTGGACTTTAGACTAAACTGCTGTACACAATTGTTTTTGACTTTCTTAACGGACAGGATGAATACAGGAATCAGCCTGGGTGCAGTTTTTGGGAGGACCCGCGACGCTTAGGGAGTCCCGATAGGAAACCTGTACAAAAGGTATACTTGATTACTTACTTGAGTACTTACAATTGACAATGTGCCATTCACTTTATAGAAAGCAAGTACTCCATTATATAAGATTTTGGCGACGTCGTCATCATCTGAAGGCCCATCAACACCACGACGTCAGAGGCTAAAGCGACGGCTATCAGTTTTGAAAACTGTTGTCAAGCGCGAAAAAAAGGTAAAGAAGACCCTACAACAAAAGGTGCGTAGATTAAAAAAAAAAGTACGTAGTCTAGATGATTTAGTAGTAGAGCTCTCGCGCAAAAATCTTATTTCAATAGATGACATGGAGAGATTAAGAAATTGTAATGTTGGCATAGAGTTGCTAGAAAGGGCTAAAAGAAAAGTCCACGGTAGTTCTGTTCCTCAAAAATATTCTCTGAACTGAAAAAATTTGCGCTTACACTTAATTATCTTTCTCCAAAAGCCTATCAACATGCGCGCAAAACTTTTGAACTTTGTTTGCCTCATCCAAGAACTCTGTCGAAATGGTATCACAATATTGACGGAAAACCAGGATTTACTGCAGAATCTTTCAAAACTCTACAGCTTTTGGTACAAACAAGAGCTAATATCGCATGTAGTCTTTGTATTGATGAAATGTATGTTCGTAGGCATACAAAATTCGATGGAAAGACACATTATGGATATGTGAGCTTTGGAGAATCTGACGAAAATCCTGAAACTTTAGCGTCAGAAGTCCTTGTATTCATGTTAGTTGCAATTAATGGGACGTGGAAAATACCATTAGGTTATTTTTTCATAAAATCTCTCAGAGGCGATCAGAAAAAATATTTGCTTCAGTCCTGTCTCACTGAGCTTTTTAACCTTGGTATAAATGTTCTTAATGTGACTTTTGATGGGGCTACTTCCAACATTAGTATGGCTTCCGCGTTAGGATGCGATTTCTCAAAGAATCAAGATAAATATTCTTTTCCCCATGAAAATCGAAATATTACACTAACTTTAGATCCATGTCATATGATTAAGCTTGTGAGGAATTCGTTAGCTGAAACTGGTCCTATTTATGATGAGCAAAATAATATAATTGATTGGAGCTTTGTAGTGAATCTACACAAATTACAAGAGACCGAAGAATTGCATTTAGCGAATAAGTTGAAAAAGGCTCATATAAATTTCTTTAAACAAAAAATGAAAGTTCGTCTTGCTACGCAAGTCTTAAGCTCTTCAGTCGCTGATGCGATAGAATATTGTAACTACAATTTAAAATTACCTGACTTCTCCAATTCTGAAGGTACTGTTAGATTTATAAATTACATGAACGATGCATTCGACATATTAAATTCGCGTAGTTTGTACGCATCAGGTTTTAAACAGGCATTGTGCAGTGAAAATGTTGATTCAGTTCAAAAATTTTTGGAAGATTTTGACACATACATTCGTGGCTTGAAGTATGCTAATGGGGCTAATATTGTTAAAAGTAGACGGAAAACCGGGTTTATCGGATTAGTAATTGCACTAGAAAATATAATATTTTTATATAAAACTTTTATTCAAGAAAAACCATTATTAAAGTATATTGCAACGTACAAACTAAGTCAGGATCATGTTGAAATTTTTTTTTCTAATATTCGTAGTCGACTAGGATTTAATAATAACCCCACTGCCA
>OZ022263.1:131734926-131767426 GCA_963978885.1 Nemotelus pantherinus
TAAATAACCAATATTTCAATTCCCAAAGTTCTGCAAATTTTTCGGATCGCAGCCCCAAACACCAACTTCAGTTACAGTGCTGCAGGCACTGAGCATTTTCTTCATTGATGTTATATGAGATGCTGCTTTAAAAATTATGTGAAATAAGCAACTGGTAACGAATATAATTAACCCGTGTTTTGCTCTCATAAACGTTGAAATTCATGCCAGTGGTAATATCTGAAACCTTCCACCATATGAGTTATAATGCATTCTCGAGACCAAAGAAAAACGTGGTATTTGAAACAGTTTGGCCGTAATAAGCAGCACATGTGGTGGAATATGCACTCAAAACCTGCACGATTCTTCTACTGTTCTTCGAACATTAGTGTTTCTAGCGGTTCAGGTGCGCTAGAGTTTTTTTCATGTTTCACTAGGGTTCTACTTGCATAGTAAATGGGTAAGTCATGTCCTATTTCGCCTTGTGAGAGTACCGCACCTAATGCATAGTCTGATGCATCGGTTGTGACAATAAATGGTTTATTGAAATCTGGGTACTGTAATATCGGTGCATTCATCAGTTTATTCTTCAGTTTTTCAAATGTTGATTGACATTTTTCTGTCCATAAGAATTTCGTATTCTTTTTGAATAAATCGTTCAGGCATTTTGTGGTTTTGGCGAAGTCTGGGATAAATCGGCGGTAGTAATTCGCGAATGCTACGAATCTTCGGACTTCGTCTACATTTAAAGGTACTGGATAGTTTCTAATTGTATTAAATTTTGCAGGGTCTATACGGACTCCGTCCTTTGAGATTAAGTGTCCCAAATACACTACTTCACTTCTTAAAAAATTGCATCTTTCAGGGTTGAGTTTGAGGTTGTATTTTTCTAGCCTATCAAATATTTTTATTAGATTGCTATTATGGTGTGCGAGGCTGCACCCAAAGACAATTATGTCATCAACATATAAAAAGGCTGCTGAGTCTAGACCACTCAGAGCTATTGTTAGCATGCATTGGAAGCTATTGGATGAAATAGTTAGACCGAAAGGTAATCGTCTGAATTGATAATGTCCTTTGTTTGTCGAAAAGGCTGTTAATGGTCTTGATTCTTTCGTCAGTTCGATTTGGTGAAAGGAACTTGTCATGTCAAGAATTGAGAAGTATTTCGCTCTCCCTAGCATGTCTAAGACATCTTCTAATCTTGTTAATGGAAACTTATCATTAACAATTTTTTTGTTCAGTGCTCTGAAATCCACTACAAGTCTCCATTTTGTTAGGCCTGACTCACTTTTCTTTGGTGTCAAAAGTAATGGTGAGCTGTATGGGCTCGTGGAGTTTTCGATAATGTTATCATTTAGTAATTGATTTACTTGTTTATTTATTTCATCAATGTGTGAATGGGGCAATCTATAGTTTTTGATATACGTTGGAGTGTTATCTGTGACGTGTATTTCTTGTTTATAAAAATTATTTGCTGTAAGAGGGTCGTGTTCTAGTTGAAAGATATGCTGATAATTTTGAATTATTTCTAGTATCGATTTTTTGTCTTCTGAGTTCAAGTGGTTTATGTTGATATGTTTTAGTAAATCTTTAAATCTCTGTTTATCTCTGATGTCTTTATTCACTGAAGAAGTGTTTTTATGTTATTTGTATCTAGCTAATGGTTCTGTTTCTATTTTAAAGTTTTTAATTACAATGTCCTCTTCGTTAGTGTTATGTAGTTTTATATGTTTAACGCCTTCTGCTGGTATTATTGTACTACCTATGTGGACTCTCTTTGTGATTTCTTTATTAACTATCACACTGTCTTCTTCAATGTTAAAGTCAACTGGACAGATAAATTCACATCGTGCGGGTATCGTTAATTTGTATATTTTGGAATCTGTACTGATTGGTATTGTATAATCTTCACCGTCGATATTAATTGTTAACGTATATGTTTTGTAATCAATTTTTGCCAGTTTCTGTACCAGGAAATCTCTTCCTAGTATTCCATCCGTATGGATAGGGAAATCAGGTTCCACTATTTGGAAAGGGTAGGCTATGGGTTTTTCACCAATGTTTAAGTCTAGATTGGCAATACCTATTGAGTATATTTCCTGGTCTGTTATGCCAGAGAATTTGCATCGTTTGTCTTTGTCTATGTTTTCATCTTCTGAAATTGCATTTATCTTGCAGATTGATATATCTGCTCCTGTATCTATTAATAGTTTCAAATATTTTCTGGATGTTCTACAATATAGAGTAATGTAATTCTTCAATTGTGTATTTAATAAGTATATCTTTTTTATCTGGATCCCGCGGTCAACTTTTATTCCTCGTTGTTGCTGGCCTCCGGGCCGATGGCGTTTCCCTGTATTATGTTTACTCTGTGTTGCCTGTTATTTTCATAATTTCCCCTGTTGTTCCTATTATTTATGTTAGAGGAGTGATATGTGTTTCTGTGCCTTTGATTGGTTACTTCCTCATATCTGGGGTTGTAATTATTTCTATAATTCTTTCTGTGATTGTTGTTTTGATTTGTTGTATTATTTCTGGTATTATAATTGCTTCTATTGGTCCTGTTATTACTTCTGTTATTATTAACATAGTTCTGGCTATAGTTATTATTCCTACAAGTGTTATTATAATTATTTGATTTATTTCTATTATTATTCAATTCCTGGTTTGTATTATTTCGTCTATTCACGTACATAACGTTTTCTGTTATATTGTTACTTGATTCAAACTCGGTTGCTATCTGAATTGAAATTACATTCATAAATTTTGGTTTGAGCCGTTTTTGGGTTGAGCCGTTTTTGGGTCTGTTTTGGGTTGAGCCGCAAAAATAGTCGGCTTAAGGGGTTCACTTAACCCATTTTTGAAAATAGTTAGTGCGTAGGAGTCATTTGACTTCTGTATTCCGCTTTTTTCTGCGGGAGATGGGTTCTGACCCAAACTACTAATCTGAATTTCGCTTAGTTCATTAATGAGCTCAGATAGTTTTTCGCCGAACTTTTCAACCGTTCCGCGTTGACTTAATTGCGCTAACTGAGTATGAAGTTGCTGTGGGCTTTTTTTGTTTTTAAATCTATTTCTGAGAATATTTTCTAATTCTTCATATGTTTTTATATCTAATGTTAAGATCTGAGTTTCAACTGCTGTTCCTAACTTCACATTTCTTCTAAAATTCAGCAAATTGTTTTTGCCCTCTTCATTAAGACTGTCGTTGATTAGACTAACTATTGTTAGAAATGCTTCTAATTCTTTGGGGTTTCCCGTAAAAATTGGAATGGATTTTAACGCTAATTCAATATTGAAATTACTCATCTTGCTATCTACTGAACTTTCTAATTTTTCTAACAGTAGTTCTTTTGCCTCTTTATATTTTCCTATCAATGTTTCTAGTAACTCTTGACTACTATCTATGCTAATTGCTTCTTTTTGTATTTCCTCTACAGTATTTAATTTTTCAATAATGTATTCTCTTTTATATATTCAGTTTGGGGTTTTTTACTAATGTTCGAAGAACATTAGTATTAAAATCGATTCGGCCAAAAATTCATATTTCCATATATATCTATATATATCATCAAAAAATTTCAGTGAGATAATCTCGAGAACGCGCCATCCGATTGAGCTGAAACTTTCAGGATACATTGGTGTATATGCAGAATAGGTCCAGGTCTCTTTAAATGTCAGTTATTGTTAACCTTTTGGCGCCGGCGGCCATTTATGTGATATTTTTAATATACCTATTATTTCGTGCACAAATGATTTTTGCAAAAATAAAGTTAACGAAATAAATTTCTAACGTGTTTTACATATGAATCTGATAATGCTTTGGAATTTTTTAACCCTATGTGTGCGCTGGGTGCCTAAAAAAGGACGGGAAAATTTGAAAATTTTTAAATTTCGATAACTTTTGAAAGAGCTATTCAATCATTACAAAATTTTCAGGACATATTGGTATTATTTAGTTGTAGATTTGTGTAGCTTTTAATGAGCGTGCTGGCAACCCTGTAGCTAGGGCAGGCACTGAAAGTGAAAACCTCCAAATCATCGTCTCTCTTGAAAAAATGCCGCTTCTTCAAAAAAAAGCCACTCATATGTAAATCTTGTGCTTTGTTTACATAACCAAAAAAAAAAAGATATGGTATAACGGGCACGCCTGGTAACCCTTGCCCAATTGACCTATATTTTTAGCATCAAAAACTTCTGTTCACGGAAACTCACGATCCGATAAGCAGAATTATTTGAAATTCACAGAATGTATTGGTCTTAAGTAGGACCAGGTCTGATAGAAGTGATTTTGAAATGCGGGCGATTCTGTGCCAGTGGTGCCATCTTGAAAAACCACTAAAAAAGATAACTGTTTTTAGCCCTATAAATTCTGATTGAATCGTTCGATTTTGACGAAACTCACACAATTGCTGGACCTTACTTCAAACCATGTTTGGTAGAAATTTGGTCGAAAAATTCGGTTGGAGCTGCCAGCTATGATAGTTTTGGTGTGTTCATTTTGAAAAAAAAAAATTTGGTAGTGAAAACATTCAAACCATCGAATATTCAAAAAAATGTCCGTTTCTTACAATAAAACCAATCTGTATATAAATCTTATGTTTTATCTAAACGTTCAAAATAAAACTTTGGAAATTTCATGTCGGACAAGAACGGTAACCCTCTCCCAGTTAACCTATATTTTTAGCATCAAAAACTTCTGTTCACGGGAACTCACGAACCAATAATCACATACAGCTGAAATTTACAGAATGCATTGGACTTAAGTAGGACCAGATCTGATAGAAGCAATTTTGAATTGTGGGCAAGTCTGTGCCAGTGGTGCCATCTTGAAAAATTACAAAGAAAAAAAACTGCTTTTTGCCCTATGAAATGTGAATAAGTTACCAGATTTTCATGAAATTGACACAGTAGCTAAACCTTACTCTAATCTCTGTTTGGTGGAAATTCGGTTGAAAAATTTGATTGGTGCTGCCAGCTATGGTAATTTTTGTGTCTTTGGTTTTGAAAATTCGCTCAGGAAAATAAAACTTTTTGCACTATAACTTGCAGTGCAGTCATGAAATCAATACGAATTTCATACAATTAATAAAACCTGTCATGAGCATTATTCAGGCCAAATTTGGTTGAAAAGGAAACAATAGGGTTGCCAGCTATTGTTGGTTTTGTGTTTAATTGCAATATCTTTATTAAGCGGTTTTATCGTAAAATTTTCAAATGGTAATGATATTGTAGTGATAATAAACAGCAAATATTAAGCTTTCGATCATTTGAAAAAACTCGCTGCAGGTAACCTTAAATTTCTTTATACTCCTATAACTTCGAATGTAACATAACAACGTGAAGCAGATGTGATATATTCTTGGCTTTAATACTGGCGAACGGTTGCCAGCACGAGTCGGTTGTGCTACTTTTGTATCAATAAATGCTTACAGTTAGTATTCATGCCGGAAACATTTACAATGAAAATAAATAACCGATGTTTCAATTCCCAAAGTTCTGCAAAATTTTCGGATCGCAGCCCCAAACACCAACTTCAGTTACAGTGGTGCAGGCACTGAGCATTTTGTTCATTGTTGTTATATGAGATGCTGCTTTCAAAATTTTGTGACATAAACAACTGATAACGAATATAAATTACCCGTGTTTTGCTCTCATAAACGTTGAAATTCATGCCAGTGGTAATATCTGAAACCTTCTACTATAATGCATTCTTGAGACGAAAGTAAAACGTGGCATTTGAAACAGTTTGGCCGTAATAAGCAGCACATTTGGTGGAATATGCACTCAAAACCTGCACGATTCTTCTACTGTTCTTCGAACATTAGTGTTTCTAGCGATTCAGGTGCGCTAGAGTTTTTTTTAGATTTGTTTTTATTTTTGTTATTAGACAAATATTTTCTTCCATTTATAGAGAATTTATCCTGGACCATATGAAATCTTACTGTTTCTTATCTTCAATCTTGAAATTGTACATATTAAAATTGCAATTTGTGATAATTATAATAATTGTACACATTTGAATTTTATTTTCAATTTTGCAATTAAATTCTACTACTGAATCATAGGTGGCGCTTGTGATGCCAAATGCAGCAAAGTGAAAATGTCATAAATAGAGTGAACTTAGGCCTTTTACCTTTATGTCACTAGTTGTCAAGAAAGGAAACGTTGTTTTGGTTAGCTTTGTTTTTCATTTATATTTTATAATTTCATTTTACTACATATATTCATTGAAATTCATTCATTCATTTGTTTTAATTTTAGTGTACTTTTGATCTTATTTTTGCTTCATTTGTGCTCGTAATTCTTCGATTTCTTCATAGAGCCGTTGCTGCTGCTCCCATGGTGGAGGATGCTCGTCATCTTTTGCTATTCGTTATAATGCAGCTATGCGTTTTCTGATGAAAACCTGTCGTCCGCCGCGTTTTTACTAATGTTCGAAGAACAATAGTATTAAACTCGTTTGGCCGAAAATTCATATTTCTTTATATATATATATATAAATATATATCAGCAAAATGATTTTCCGAGATAATCTCTGGAGTGGCCGATTCGATTGAGCTGAAACTTTCGGAGAACGTAGATGTATATAGTAGGTAGGTCCACGACTTTCTCAAATTCAGATATCTTAAACCTTTTGGCGGCGGCGAGCGTTTTAGTGAATTTTGAGGTACTCCTATATTTCCAAGCAGTGTAAATTTTCGTTGGAAAAAAGTATTGGGAATGAAAATTAATTATGTTCTTAGCTTGTCTATAATAAAGAATTGAAATTTTTGAGCCGCGTGTGGGTGCTAAGTGCCTAAAAGTAGGCAAGGATTTTTTTTCAAATTTCGATTTGTCATTACTTGTGATCAAAACATCGGATCATCGTGAAAATTGCAGAGCGTATTGATGTTGACTAGGACTTAGCATATATTGGTTTTCAAGGTTGCACGGGTAACACTGTAGCTACGGCAGGCTCCTGAAAAAAAATCCTTCAAATCACTGACCCTCCTCAAAAATTTTTGATTTTTGGCAAAAGTTTCAAATCATTGATAAATTTTGACCTTTGTCCATCATGTCAAATTAAAATTTTGAAAATTCCGATTTGCACAAGAACGGCAACCCATCACCAAATTACCTCTATTTTCAGCACTCGAAAGTTCTGTTCACGAGAACTGACGACCGGATTATCCGATCATAATGAAATTTACAGGACATGTTGGTATTAGCTAGGACCAGGTCTGATAGAAGTGATTTTGAAATGCGGGCAACCCTGTGGCAGTGGTACCATCTTGAAAAATCACTGAAAAAAAAAACAGCTTTTTGGCCTATAACTTCCGATTCAGCCATCAGATTTTAACAAAACTCACACAGTACTTGAATCTTACCCTTTGTAACATTTGGTAAAAATTTGGTTGAAAAATTAGAATAGGGCTGCCAGCTATGGTGATTTTTGTCTCATAAATCTTGCAAATTTGCTCAGCAAAATAAAGCTTTTTTCCCTATAGCTTCCGGTCCAGTGCAGAAATCAAAACGAAGTTCATGCAGCAAATGGACCTTGATGTGAAGTAAATGTCGTAGGAATTTCGTACAAAAATCATGAAAGGGCTGCCAGCTATGACCATTTTTGTAATTTTGTGGAATTTCTTGACTGAGCGATTATGTCATTAGATTTGCAAATGGGAATAATCCTGCAATGAAAATTAACAACAAATATTAACGTTTTAAAAATTTGAAAGTTTTAATGGTGGCAACCCTAAAATTCTTTTCACCCGTAAGGCTTCCAGCGCAGTGATTCAATCGAAACGAAATTTACTGGTTGGGTTTAATTTAACGTGAAGCAGATTTGGTATATATTTTGCTCTGCTGCTGACACAGGGTAACCAGTATTAGCCATTTTCATAAATATTGCACCAACAGATGCTTGAAATTACATACTCATATGCAAAGCATTTGCGACAAAAATAAGAAACCAATTTTTAAATTTTCCGAGTTTTGAACATTTTTCGGATGGCAGCCTCAAACAACGTTTAACCGCTGAAACTTTCGATGAAATCCTCCGATGAGAACGAAATTCAAAGAATAAGTTGATTTAAGTATGAGCTTGTTATGGTAAACTTATTGCTGCTTCGTTGGGAAAGTGTTGCCAGCACTGAACATTTTCATCATTTGTGTTATAGTTGAGTTTTGTTGCATGACATAAGGAATGGTTGATATGATTCTACAAAAAAGTGTATTACGTCTTTCCAAATTTTTTTCTCTTTGTGTCTACTTTTGGAATCGTATTTTTCTCTGCTTCTAGTTTTTGTGCTGCTAGGATCGCCGGATGAATTCGAGGCTGCGGTCCACCTTCCTTTGGTAACTTTTTCGAGGCTGGCAGGGTCACCATGAAATGGTTCGCTGAAGGGCAGTTTGAACGTATAAACTTGATCGTACAATAACTGCTAATAGTGGCTACTACTACGCCTGACAATATTCAAAGTAATATTGTGGAAGCGAAGTAAAATTTCCTTGTACGAAATTTTATGTAAAATTCTCGTCTTGGAACAATCTCCTCGTATGAAATTCCTTGTACGAAATTTTTGTGTGTAACTTCTCGTCTTAGAACAATCTCAGCTTCAACGTAGCGAATTTAACCGCCCCTACTAGTGTCGGCTGAGATTTGTTCAAGTAAAATAAATAACGACGATGTTTTTCTACAAAAGCCTTTTTTTTGGTCGCCGTCCGATCTGGCTTACCGGAAAAGACTGTCCTTTATTGTTAATCATTCCATCTTTTATATTAATAATAGTACAGTTATAACAAATTCAAAATCTGCGCGAATCAAAAAATAATTATCTAGTTCCGAGAATTTACCACCGCGTGCAATTAGGGCGCTCTAGTCACCATTTATGTATATGACATTTCGGCAAGTGTCGAAACGTCAGTTTTTTTTTGAAGTTACACAACATTTCTCAAAGCGAAAAGTACAAATTGTTTCTGAACAGACTCAACTCTATCGCTATGTAGCTCGAAAGCAGGGTTCCATATAATGCAAGCATATTGTTGAATTCGATACCCGAAACTACGATGGATTTAAAAATACAACCGAATTTATTTTCTAATTATCGTCTCTCTTAAACGAGCCAATGTTTTCACAACAGCAAATAACTGACTACTAAACTTCTTTTATTTTTCACAAAATGGCAGCTCGTTCAGAGCCTACTAGTATAAAATGTTTTTAGCATGGACAAGGTCCCAGGCAGGAAATAAAATAATTCAAATATAGCTATCGTTCGCAACATCCTCCCACCTGAGAACTTTTACAAAGTTTTCATTTAGGTACAAAATCAATCTTGCTGGCTGCTTTATCGTTCAACCGCGTCTAGACATCAATATCGGGGCTACCAGTTTCTCCTCTATATCGTTGACTTCCTGTTTGTCATCATTCCTCAAATCTTCGGTACTAATTTGTTCTTCAGACGCTGGGTTACACTCTAAAGGATAAATACGCTGCAAACGTCGCACGATTGATCCCTTTTCTATATCTAATCGCACAAGTCGAATCACACCATCTCTGCCACGTATTACTTCTTTAATGCGGCCTAAACTCCAATCCAATCGCTTCTTGTTGTCCTTCCCAACTAAAACAACCTCCCCGATATTGGGCTCGTAAGACCCGTGTCGCCTACTAGTTGCAGGCCATGTCATACGACCCAGATATTCGCTTCGAAATCGTCTTCGAAGGGTTGCACTTAGTGCTTGTTGATGATCAGTCAGCAAGGGGTTGAAAGATTCCCCCAATCGGTCACAATCAAATACTCCATGACTTTTTCTCTGTCCCAAGAGCATAGCAGGTGTCAAAGTAACAAACTCAGCATCATCGCTTGGCATATAAGTTAACGGCCGGGCATTAATACTCGCCTCACAATCACACAAAATAGTTTGCAAATCTTCATAACAAAGTGATGATCGCATTAGGATGCGCCTCAATAAAGTTTTTAGAAGCCCTACCAGTCGCTCCTAGAAGCCAACCCACCAGGGTGCTGCAGGCGGATTAAATTTCCATACAATACGCTCAACGGTTCCGTACTCCAACACACGATTCCAATCGAGTTTCGATAACGCATTTGCCGCACCGGAAAAATTCATTCCATTGTCCGAATAGATTATTTTCGGTCGTCCACGACGGCTAATAAATCGTCACAAAGCTTTCACAAAACACAAGGTAGATAAAGATGTGGCAAGCTCCAAATGCACCGCTCGATAAACTGCACAAGTGAACAAACATATTCACGCTTTCTCGCCACTGTTTAAGTATACAGGTCCGGCAAAGTTAACTCCTGTTACTTCGAAAGGGACAACATCACTCACGCGATCGATTGGCAAACACGGAGCCTCGAGTCTTATAGGCTTCAGAGCGAACCTATTACACACAACACAATGAGATATCACTGACCGCACCGATCTTCTTCCACCGAGTATCCAATATCTTTCTCTAAGTAAGCTCAATAATATATCGGTTCCAGCGTGACAAGATCTAACATGTGTATCCTGAATTAATCGCGAAACTAATAAATGTTTTTTCGGTAATATTATCGGATACAAAAAGTCATGGAGATCATCACGGTTTGAAATACGACTTTTAGTACGAATCAGTCCATACTCGTCCCTAAAAGGGTGTAATGAAGATAAGTCTTTACATTTTTCGTCATAAAAACACGCACTTTGTAACATTTTCAACACAAATATTTCAGATAATTCAGTTTCTTCAGTAGTTAATTCACCACAACGTTTATCTTTCGGGTTACGTATATTATATATAAACCGATTTATCCACGCAATCATACGAACGGTTTTAAGATATTTTGCAAAATACATCAAATGCCAATAATCCAATTCACTCGTTACCGATATCATGACAAAACACTTTCGTCTTTCTCCGTCTATTTCTGTTTCGTTGTGCTCGCAAACCTCTGCAGGCCATAAAGCAGGAGGATCATACAGCCATTGCGGTCCCTCTCACCATCTAATATTCAAAAAAGTGATTCCAGAACACTCACGTGATGCCAGATCTGCTGGATTCTGTGTCCCCGGAACGTGATGCCAAGACTCAACTGCAGTGCTGCCATTTATTTTTTTGGAATAATGCTAGATTCAATTTTATTTAATGCTAAATAATGCCAGATCGTGTAACATTTTAATGCTAAATAATGCTTTCTTATTTGATTAAAATAAACATAATTTGATAAGAAAACAATATATATTTATATAATAAAAACAAATTAGAAGATTTTTCTCCAGCGTTATATGTGCGATTGCTTGCATTTGAAGCCCTTACAAAACAATCGATTCACATTATTCAGGAAAAAATATATATTACTAAAATCCATATACTTTGGTAAACTTGAACTTGTAGATGCTCGAGGCGCTTGGCTTTCTGAAGTGGATAGGACCATATCATTAATTTTTAGCATCATCACGATTGAACGCAACGAGAAACCTGAATTAGTTAATGCAATCCAAAATTGCCTTAATATAGGAATATCTAACTTTTCATTTTATTTCACTCAATATTTTGCTTTTTCTGCAACGTTAATAGCACTTGTCACTAGCATTGGGATTTCCTGAGAACCGTAGACAAAGAATAGAATATGGAGTATATATCCTTTGTTCGCTTGAAAGCACAAAGGCAAAGTACTAGCAGCGTAAAAAGTTAGTTCCTAACCTGCGCACCAACTCCATATATGTGTACGGACCAAAAATCCAGTGATCTAACCTGAAATTGTATTGTTAGTCAGCCTGGAAAGTTGGAAGAAATCGCATGGGACAGAAAGAGCTGCAATATACGATTCGACAACTATATACTCAGGCCAGATTGTTCGCTACTCACATACGGCTCACTCTCGCAAAAAATACCAGCAAATTCTCAGCTTGCTTTGACAGATAATGCATTGCGAAAATGGAATAAGTTGGTACGCTGGTTAGGAACTAATATCTTACGCTGTAGTACTAGTTCTAATGTACTTTTGGCTACGCTCGGTCTGCAGCGCATTCATCGGCAGCGGGTGGGTTTGCAGCAGCGATTGATCGATCGACAAAGGTTTCCTTTGCTGGGGGTAAGTTTACAGTTGGCATTTTCAGAATACTCTAGCCTTATAGGTTAATCACAATACAGCGATTTGCCGCAGTGGGCTGCGGCGAACCGCAGTCAAAAAATTAGAATGCACTGTCTTGTACGGCAATGCGCACAATGCCTGCGGCCGAATTTGCCGCAGCGGTAGAATTTGCCAAATTTCTAATTTTGCCGCATCGCTAGCGGTGATACCAACCCTAGGTTGGCATCACCACTAGGTTCAATTAAGTCTACTTGAATTAGGTTGAATGGTCTGGTGGAATAGACAAGCGATGGCTGATATGTATTGTGATAAGCCAACCTAATACTAGTACAGCAGGATTTAGCAATACAAAAGAAAAAAAACTCTAGCGCACATGAACCGCTAGAAACACTAATGTTCGAAGAACAGTAGAAGAATCGTGCAGGTTTTGAGTGCATAACCCACCACATGAGCTGCTTATTACGGCCAAACTGTTTCAAACGCCACGTTCTACTTTGGTCTCAAGAATGCATTATAACTCATATGGTGGAAGGTTTCAGATATTACCACTGGCATGAATTTCAACGTTTATGAGAGCAAAACACGGGTTAATTATATTCATTATCAGTTGCTTATTTCACAAAATTTCGAAAGCAGCATCTCATATAACATCAATGAAGAAAATGCTCAGTGCCTGCAGCACTGTAACTGAAGTTGGTGTTTGGGGCTGCGATCCGAAAAATTTGCAGAGCTTTAGGAATTGAAACATCGGTTATTTATTTTCATTGTAAATGTTTCCGGTATGAATACTAACTGTAAGCATTTATTGATACAAAAGTAGCACAACCGACTCGTGCTGGCAACCTTTCGCCAGTATCAAAGCCAAGAATATATCACATCTGCTTCACGTTGTTATATTACATTCGAAGTTATAGGAGTATAAAGAAATTTAAAGTTACCTGCAGCGAGTTTTTTCAAATAATGGAAAGCTAATTATTTGCTGTTTATTGTCACTAGTGATGGGCGTTTCTGTTGTTTTCAGAAAACGAAAACGAACTGTTTTTTTCCAAAAATAACTGTTTTTTAAAACTTTTTGAAAACTTTTTTCACTCGACCAGCAGCAGATTGATACTGGGTGTTACAATTAGTGATTGGTATTTCTGTTGTTTTCAGAAAACGGAAGCTATTTGAAAAAAAGCAGTTTGAAAAAAACTGTTTTTTTCCAACTGTTTTTTTCAACCTGCTTTTTTTCAAATAGCTTCCGTTTTCTGAAAACAACAGAAATGCCAATCACTAACTGTAACACCCAGTATCAATTTGCTGCTGGTCGAGTGAAAAAAGTTTTCAAAAAGGTTGAAAAAACAGTTATTTTTGGAAAAAAACAGTTCGTTTTCGTTTTCTGAAAACAACAGAAATGCCCTATATATATGGTCCTATATTCTGCTCATTGGATCGTGAGTTTCCGTGAACAGAAGTTTTTGATGCTAAAAATATAGGTAAATTAGGCAAGGGTTACCAGGCGTGCCCGTTATACCATATCAAATTTTTTTTTTGTTTGTGTAAACAAAGCACAAGATTTACATATGAATGGCTTGTTTTTGAAGAAACGGCAGTTTTTCAAGAGAGACGATGATTTGAAGGTTTTCACTTTGAGTACCTGCCCTAGCTACAGGGTTGCCAGCACGCTCATCAAAAGCTTCAAAAATCATCAACTAAATAATACCAATATGCTCTAAAAATTTCGTAATGATTGAATTACTCTGTCAAAAGTTATCGCAATTTAAAAATTTGCAAGTTTTCCCGTTCTGTTTTTAGGCACCCAGCGCACACATGGGGTTAAAAAATTCCAAAACATTATCCGATTCACATGTAAAACACGTTCAAAATTTATTTCGTCAACTTTATTTTTGCAAAACTTATTTGTGTACGGAATAATAGGTATATTAAAAATATCACTAAAATGGCCGCCGGCGCCAAAGGGTTTAAGATTATTAACTTTTTGTGAGACCTTGCACTATTCTGCATATACACCAATGTGTCCTGAAAATTTCAGCTCAATCAGATGGCGCGTTCCTGAGATTTTTTCACTGAAATTTTTTGATGATATATATATATATATATATATATATATATATATATATATATATATATATAGAAATATGAATTTTTGGCCAAAGTGATTTTAATACTAATGTTCTTCTTCGAACATTAGTAAAAAAATGAATTTGGTTGGTGCCTTGGTTGCATTGACAGCGATACGGTCGCTGCATTGTGGTTCACCAAATTCAACTGCGGCATTCACGCCTCCCCTGCGGCGCCGCTGCGACAATGCCGCTGTTATGTGTTTACAGCATTAAACGCATATTTGTTGAAAAGAGGCGGCATTACATCATGTTTTCAAATGTAAGGTCCGTTGGCGTACACTATGCATTACCATGAAGTCGTTTTTGCATGCTGTTTGACTGAACACTGAACATTTTCCCTCTTTCATGAAAGACCATGAGATTTCAATTGAATCTGAGCTAGTGCGACATCCTGAAAAGTGTTAAATCGTGTGGCGCGGATACATATTTCCAAATATGTGCGGCAAGGAAAATATTTTACGCGCAATATTATCGTTAGTATATTATAATAAGTCGAATATTTTTGTGGATATATTTTATTACTGCTTAAGATGACTTTTTAATCACTATCATTATTTCAAAATCAGACAATTATCACTTCTGGTTGTCACTTTTAAGGAAATGCCATGAGAGCGTTTTTGTACTTTTTCATGAATTTCCCCCACCACATGATTCAGGAAGTTTCAGTCCATGAACGCGACTGAAAGCACACGAACAGAGCTATTATTTAGAAAAAAATTATATTCTGAAACATAAATTTAAATGCTAAAAATAATGCCAGATGCTAACTCCGAATTTCTAATGCCGTTTTGGAAAAAATAATGCGAATACTGCCCAAGGTTCTTCACGTCGAATCCATGCCAGGACTGTAGAGGAGTCTGACCAGAAATAGCACTCTATTTGTTTACTGGTAAAACATTCTTTAACCACTGCAAAAAGTCTAGCTCCAAACGTAGCAGCCAGTAACTCCAAACGCGATATCGTGATTGATTTCACTGGTGCAACTCTTGCTTTAGCAGCAATCAATTGCACTGCCACGTTACCATCCTTAATGCTTCGAAGAAATATTACTGCAGCATATGCAGCCGAGCTCGCATCACAAAATACATGAAAACTGTATTCCGTTTTATCCATATCGATGTCCAACCACCTGGGTATTTCGATGTCGAACAGGTACCGCAACCCTCCAAGCCGTTTTCGAAACAAAAGTGCAATCTCGTCATCAACAGGCTCATCCTACTTTAAACCACATTTCCAAAGGCGCTGCAATAACAATTTCGGCTGCAACGATACCGGGCAAGTAAAGCCAATAGGATCAAAAACACGTTGGGCTGCCGAAAGAATTGTCCTCTTCGACATGACACCATCCGCTTGTTTAACAATGCCACTTAAATTGTCCCGATTCAAGAACAATGTGTCTCGTCTCGAATCCCACGTAAGACCTAGTACAGGAATGCACACGCCTCCCTTTCCACTAAGTTGTGTAGACTCCCACCCTCGCAATTCAAATGCAGCAGTAGACAGTATTACTATAGATTCCTTTTTAAAATGATGTAGTAAAGACTCATCTGGTAAACTTGTAACGCAGTTATCTACATAGAAACTACTACGAAGGCTCAAAATAGTTTCGTCAAAGTTAATACCTGCACATTTCTCCAAATGATAATTAATTGTTGCGCCAAGTAAAAAGGGACTACAATTAACTCCGAATACCACGCGACGATGTCGGTAAATTTTAGTTGCACCGTTCTTGTCTATCCACAAGAATTTCAAAAAATCTCTATCCTTTTGATGGACACCAATCTGCAGAAACGCTTTGCGTATATCTGAAACTACTCCGATTCGGAATTTTCTAAATCGCAACAAAATGACAGGAATCAATTCGATAAGATTCATTCCCTTCTCCAAACAATCATTCAACGCAGGTTTGTTCTTCTCTCTGGCGGAAGCATCGAACACAGGACGAATTCTTGTTGTACTATTCTCTTTTATAACTGGTCTATGCGGAAGATAGTATGCATTTGAATGATCATGATCCACTGTGATCTGCTCAATAATTCCACTTCTCTCCCATTCTTGAAAAACTTCATCATAACTCTTTAACAAGTTATTTCTTCGCAACTTGTCAATAGTGCTCTCCAACCTCTTTTTCGCTATCTCAAAGTTACTTGGTAGAGGTGGATTACCTTTTATCCAAGACAATCTAACTACATATCTGTTGTCGTGGTCAATGGTAACTGTTTGTTTAAAAAAGTCCAAAGCATCAAGAGCTCTTTGCTCTGCCGTCTTCTTTTCATGTGGATCAGTTATGCCCAAGACATCTAGTTCCCATAAATGAGTGATGGTAGCATCTTTATCCAAAAGAGAACACACACTCATCGTCACATTGCATACCTCCGGATCATCCGGATACCTCACTTTACCCATCAGCGACCATCCAAATATGGTTTCCATAGCCACTAAGCCACAATTCAGAACAAATCTCTTGCCTGTATATAACTTCCCTGCTAAATCAGCTCCAAACAGAAGCTCCACTGGTCCTGAATTATTGCTGTCACTAAGGGTAATACCCAGCTCAAACTCTTCTTCCCAGGGTCCATTCTTCGCCAGTCGAATGTCGCTGCATATTATAGACTGCTCCAAAGCTTCAAATTTATGCAATAAATTGCCATAAACAGCATTTAAATCATACACATTATGCCACTGCTCAGCAAAATTCATACCACCAAAGAGAGAATGTATACGTTTTTCTCTTTTTTTCGATTTCAATCCAAGGGTTGTGATAACATCACTCAAAACATAGGATCGCTGGGATCCCGTATCAATCAAAGCTCGAACAATCTGGTCTGACTTGACACCTCTTAACCTTATCTGTAGGGTTTGCAAAAACACTTGAGTATTTGCTTGCGACGAAAGTGCTTGACTTTGCGCGCTTTGCAACGTTTCGGTGATGGTATTCGATGATGTTGTGCACATTGATCTACAATGCGCTTGGTGACATCTCACACATTTCAAATCAAGCTTGCATATATTTGCACGATGCCCAACTTGACAGCATCGAAAACAAGCTCCCTGATTGGCCAGCTTTCTCCTTTTATGTTGCAACGTCCAAATATCTGTTTTCCTGCAATCCGCCATGAGATGGCTGCCACTACAAAATATACATTGCTGAGATTGATAATTCACCAAATCGGCTGCTGTTCTCGTAAAAATTTTCCTCCTATTGGGTTTAATATTCCGCTCTTTCGGCTGATTATTCTGGAATGTATCCGAAGCTAAAGCAAGATGTTGCTCGTTGTCTACTTCCCGCTTGATAAACGCCATCAAGCTCAACAGCCGATGTTCCATTGGCGCGGAATTATCAACATCTGATTTTGTAAAATCGACAGATCGCTGCCACACACGCAGTAGTTGACTTGGAATGCAGGATTCAATCAATGGGAAAAGCATTGCTGCACATTTGTCCGCGGTAACACCTAACGTGTCAAGAGCCTGCATATGCGCCTCCAACTTGTCGTACAACGACATTAAATCAAAATTGGTTTTTGTCACTGAATTCCGTAGAATAATTTTCAATAATTCACGTACATAAACCTCTATCTGAAGAACTTCGTGACCGAAACGAGCCTTCAAACTCTCAACAATTTTAGGATAATTTTCACCGGTCGCGGGAAAACTCTCAACCAGCTGTCGAGCTCTACTTTCAACTATCGTCGCTTGTACTAGATAATGTACCTTGTCACAATCGTCAATTTCAGGATCAGCGTCAATTTTGGCAAATTGACTCCAAAATGGCAGCCAATCTTTCACATCGCCACCAAAACGTTTGAATTCAATGGTGGGCAGCTTATATTTCCGCCGTCTAACAGTACTCGATACCTGACTTGCACCATCACCTTCACATGCCGACTCCGCGGCACTGTGTACGTCGGTCTGACGACCTTGAATTTGTCCTTTTACTTCAAAGTATCTCATATCATACGAGAGACAGCTATTTAGCTCTGCCTGCAACTCCTCTTCGGTGGCCTCGTCCAAAAGCGCCTAGTAGAGCTGTTGGTTACCATCAAGCAATTTTTCATACCTTTTTTCAACCACTTCCCAGACAGCAAAAAACTTCCCTTTATTCGGTTGCTGACTCTGCAGCAAGGTTTCAAAATCGCCAACTGATTTTGTAAATGCTCCTCTGAGCACAGAACGGTTTTTTTTTAAACGATCCATCGTTGCTGGGTCCTGTCACGGTCGCCACTAATGTTGAATTCGATACCCGAAACTACGATGGATTTAAAAATACAACCGAATTTATTTTCTAATTATCGTCTCTCTTAGACGAGCCAATGTTTTCACAACAGCAAATAGCTGACTACTAAACTTCTTTTATTTTTCACAAAATGGCAGCTCGTTCAGAGCCTACTAGTATAAAATGTTTTTAGCATGGACAAGGTCCCAGGCGGGAAATGGAATAATTCAAATATAGCTATCGTTCGCAACACATATTCTAATAAAGGACGCACTAGGGTGGTATATAATGATTTGGTAACCCATATATTTTTAAACTCTTTAGCGCGTCTCTTTATGAATCCAAGCTGTTTATTAGCTCTGGCAAGGATTTTGTCATAGTGCAAATTGAAGCGCATCTTGTTATCCAATACTACGCCAAGGTCTATAATATGATCGACCCTATTCAATTTGAAGTCGTTAAGGAAGTAGGAATACGTCTTGGTTGCATGACTACGAGAAAAACTTATCACATGGCACTTATTGATGTTAAGATTGAGATTATTCACATCGCACCACTGTTCGAGGGATTGAAGCTTGGATTGTAAAAAGGTTGCATCAGACTGCGAGTTTATGATGTGACAGATTTTTAAGTCGTCTGCATAGAAGAGATGCGGTATACCAAGCAGTATCTCAGACACATCAGAAATGAAGATGTTAAAAAGCAGGGGGCCTAAATGACTGCCTTGTGGTACTCCAGAAGATACTCAGAAGGTACTCCAGAAGTGGCCTTGAAATTTTACGAATTGGGTTCGATCGCAGAGGTAAGACTGGAGCCAGTTAAGAAGAGAACCGGAAATACCAAAGTTGTGAAGTTTTTGAACCAGAGTTTGATGGTCAACTCGGTCGAAAGCCTTACTAAAGTCCGTATAGACCGCGTCAATTTGGTTCCCTTTTTCCATTTCACAGAGCACAGTAGAAACTAGTATCATGAGGTTGATGGAAGTCGATCTACCCCTACGAAATCCATGTTGTTCCTCATTAAGAAGGGGGTCGATAATGCGAGTAAAATTATCACAAACTAACTTCTCGAAGAGTTTGGGGATAACAGATAAGATAGCAATTCCTCGATAGTTATCGACTGAACGTTTATCACCACTTTTGAAAATAGGTGTGAGGTATGAGGATTTCCAGAAAGACGGGAAGACACCAAGAGACAGGGATTTATTGAAAACCATGTGCAAAGGGGTGATTAATTGGTCTGCACATTGGAACACGAAGAAAGGAGATACTAGGTCCGGGCCAGGTCCTTTGTCAATCTTTAGTTGCAGAATAGCATTAGTAATAGCCTGCCGTGTAAGGACCAACCCTTCGATAAGAGATCTGGTAGCGTGTCTAGTAGTGAAAGTAGGGATATTCGGAGAGCAGTAAGTGTTTTGAAAATGGTCGGCGAATAAGCTACAAATGACTTATGGACAAGACGAAACCGTGTTACCACGAAACATAGAACAAGGATAGCCAGTGGTTTTACGTTTTAAATTGACGAAATCAAAGAATTTTTTCAGGTCAGTGAGAATTTTTTACCCCATTGAATTAACATAGAGCTCATACGCCTCCCGAGATTTGATGGAAAATTCTCTAGATAGCTCATCATATAATCTTATTTGATCCTCCTGGAGAGAGCCTCCATTTTTGATTGCTTTATATAATTTGGTTCTATGGTTTCTGAGCCACCTTAAATAATTGTCAAGCCAAGGTTCGGAGAGTTTTTTCTTCTTCTTCAGCTTTGGTACAAATTTGTGGATGGCGTTAAAGATTATTTTGTAAAAAGAAGACAACATTTCGTCTAAATCTGATGTCGATAGAGCACTTGTCCAGTCAATTGTGTCCAAATAGTTTTGGTTATAGTTTTTTAAGTAATAATACTTAAGTAGTTAGCATTTAGAAAATCAAATACAATTTCATTATTGTATGACTGGGTGAAAGAAATATCTGTAGTGGATAGCTCAATTGTAAAAGCGGAGTGATGCAGGGTGTTAGAGAAAAGATTCTCGGCGTCAATGGTTGGACTAACCACCACTTCGTCATAAACATCTGAGAAGATAAGGTCTAACCAATTGCCATTTTGGTTAGGGATAGGGATAATTTGTTGTAAATCATTACCATAAAACGTACTTATGAGATTAAAGTCAATTGAATAATTGGAAGAAGGCGGTTATCATTTTCGTCAGGAATAAAACTGATTTTCGGACGATTAAAATCACCAAAAACAATTATTTTGTCTTCTTCGTGCAAGGAAGCTGTTACGGAAGATATTACGTCGCATACGTCATTGTAAGTAGTTTCATCGGAGTGAGGGGGGACATAAAAGATACCAATGTAGAGGTAATGCTTATCGAATAAAACTCTGACAAATTTATGTTCGAAAGATTTATGAGAACTGATCGCAACGAGTTCGCTGGGGAGGGTATTGTGAATTGCAATAAGAACACCACCACCTCTTGAAACGCCTGTAAAAAGGTAGTCGCGATCAGCTCTATAGATGGTCCAATTACTGTCAAGAATTTCTTCGTTAGCGTGTGAGTCGTTCAACCACGTTTCGGCGATCGTTAATATATTAAAATGGCAAGATTTCGCGTCAATAAAAAGTTTATTTAATTTGCTTCTCATACCACCGCAATTGTGGTAAAGAAACCTTGGGTAACTAAAAGTAGCTTTCATGTTAGGAGAAATATGTTTTCTGGTCATCGCAAGATTTTTGTAACAGCGAAATATGTTTAGAATTAACATAAGAGCGATAAGTCAAAAGATCACGTTTAACCTGATCCGGAGACATTCCGAGTTCTTCGTGGTAGCGATTAAAAATAAGGCGTAAAGAGTCAAGGACGGTGGGGAGACCCTCCTGTTGAATCATAACTTTAAGGTTAGTCTTCGTTTTCCCTTCGAAGCAAGTGGCAAAATGTGCATCATGCATGTATGCGAGAAAAAGACGGACATTGTCATAAATTTAATGATCTCTGAAACGAGACAAGAGGTACCTGCCCTCTAATTCTTCATTAGAGTTTATGGTAAGCTTTACGACAGGAGGAACAAGTGAGTCGAGAAATTTTGGTGAAGATTGGAGACTGACAGGAGTTTCTGGTATGATGATTGAGCCAGATTGCGATGGTATCCTCTCCACGGACAAAATTAGAATATTTGGATGACGGCCTGCCTTCAGGAGCACTTGCTTGCATTAACATTCCATTGGGTGCGGAATCCACTGTTTGTAAAGAATTAGCCGGCTCATATATATATATATATATATATATATATATATATATATATATAATATATATATATATATATATATATATATATATATATATATATATATATATATATATATATATATATATATATATATATATATATATATATATATATATATATATATATACATTTTTCCCTCGCTTATCCGTGAAGCTACGTCTCGTTCCGTAGCCGAGGCAACGCATAGAAATCGAACGAGTGGCGCGGTTTTTCCCACGACCGTCTGCGGCTGTGGTCGGGCAAATCTTCGAGCGTTCCCCGCGGTATTGCGTGACATTTTTGGCACCCAACGTGGGGCCACAAGTTTAGTTTCGCGAGTGTGAAGTGATGACAATTTTGGTAATCGCGGGGGTGTTGTGAATTGTGTCTTTGATTGTTAATGATAATTTTGTGTCGCATGGTAGTGAGTGTGATTTCGCGGGTGTGATTGCATAATAACAATAGTGATTTGGTGACCAGTCTTTGCGTGGCTGAAGTCCCGTGGTTTATTGTGAGTGTAAATTTGTTGAATTAATTTTAAACTCTGTAAAATATATAGTTGATTGTCTTTAGTGTTTCACATAGCTATAAGTTTATAGGAGTTCATTTAGCCATGTCGTTGGCAAACAAGTATTTGGTGGACAAGTTGGTCAAAGATGAGCTGGTTTATGAACTAGCCATCCGGGGTATTCCTGCAGATACTACGGATAAGATGCGGAGGTCTTTACGGGCAGCGTTACGAGCAGAGGAGGCAATGGACGAATCGTGACAGATTAAAGATTATCCATTCACGTATGAGGAGGACTTGGAAGTTATGAAGGCGCTGACAGGGGAAGTCGAAAGCATGGCAGAAAACTTCACTGGCGATAAGAGGTCAAGAGATTACTTGAGACTCAAGGCAAAGGTGGAGTTTGGTTCGCACCGCCTTAAGAACATGGCCCAGTTAACAAACGCGTTGCCAAACGAGATAGACAAGATACGGCAGCATATAATGATGGGGATACGCTTTGTTCTGGAGGATTCAAAAGAAGTCGAGGGCTAGACGAAGAGAAAACAATTAAGACTGGGGTATTGGAGTCAAAACCGGCACCGGAGTCAAAGTCTCTTCAAAATTTCGAAGAACCAGCCTTCTGTTTAACCCCAAGGCTTGTCGCGGAGGATTTTTCCAAACAACAAAATGTTGTCAAATGGGGGGTTAGGTTCACGGGTGAACTTCCAGGCTCCGTGAGTGTTTTTCTTGAGCGAGTGGAACAACTCCGTGTTGCCCGCGGCTTAACCTCCTCTCAATTATATAATGCCGCGGTGGATTTGTTTGAGGGCAAGGCTATCATTCGGTATAGGGTTAATCGAAACAGGTGCTGTAGCTGGGAAGACCTGCAACGTGAGCTACGGGCCGAATTTCTTCCGGCTGATTATGATGATCGCCTTTGGGATGAGATTCGGCGACGTACTCAAGGCCAAGGCAAATCTATTGGAATTTTTGTAGCCGTGATGGATGGTTTATTTCGAAGGCTAAGAGAACCGTGTAGTGAGTTCGAAAAAATGAAAATCCTACGGAGAAACATTCACCCTTTTTATCAGATGCAGCTAGCAATGCAATCAGTAGCTACGGTGGCTGAACTAGTATAGCTGGGAAGGAAGTTGGAAGCGACGAGAGCCACGGTGGAAGCTTTTAATCTTCCACCAAATCGAAGGATGGCAAAGCTTTTAGAACCAGATCTGGCCTATGCAGACCCTTGTTTAGTGGAAGTTGTTACTTCATCAAACGATAGGCCACACGGAGTTTGTTGGAACTGTGACAGTCAGGCGCATTTCGCGAGACAGTGCTCAGAGTTGAGACGTTGTTTTGGATGCGGCCGACCAAATACGATTCGTTCAAGTTGTCCAGAGTGTACCTCGCGTGGGAGGCGATCGACATGGCGCTCAGGGGACCAAAACCAAACGAAAGAAGCGGGAAACGACTGCGGTGCTCGATAGGCGGCAAACAGGGCACCGTAATTAACTGTAAGGAACAAGCTGCAGAAGAAAGGTGCGCGTACATTTTTTCTTGGGTGTGGATATTTTAGGGAGAAAGTTAACGGGTTTGGTAGACTCCGGTGCGTCCACTACGATTGTGGGGCAGAAAGGTTGGATGCAGCTGCAGGAAATTGGAGTAGAACTGAGAACGGCTACACAACAAGCGGTACGATTGGCAAATGAGGGGCGGTGTAACATCCTGGGCCAGATGTTGGTGCCCATTAAGCTATATAGGGCGAGAAGGTGGATGGAAGTTTTAGTGGTTTTTTCGTTACCGCATGGGCTGATTCTCGGGGTAGATATTTTAAAGCAGTTTGGAATTACCTTAAATTTAAAGTATGATTGTTGGGATTTTATCCACGAAGCGGAGACTTTTTCAGCTGAACATTTACGCGATAGAATCAGTCTTTCTTAGGAGGAGGAGTCACATCTAAAAAATTTGGTGGATGACGAATTTGTGCAAATGGGAGAGGGATTGGGATGTACTAGTTTAGTGGAGCACGTCATCAAGACGGATTCGATGCCCATTAAACAAAGGTATTACCCGGTTTCACCAGCTCTTCAAAAACACATCAACGCTGAGTTGGAAGAAATGTTGAAGTTGGGAGTAGTAGAGCCATCCTCCAGTGCATGGTCTTCACCAATTTTGATGGAGGAAAAGAAATATGACACATATCGTTTTTGTGTCGATTTTCGCAAAGTCAACCGGGTATCTGAAAAGGATGCATATCCTCTACCCTATGTTTCAGCTACGTTGGATAAGTTACGGGACGCAAAATATCTTTCGACTCTAGATATAAAGTCCGCCTACTGGCAAGTACCTGTGGCGAAAGATTCCCGTCAGTTTACCGCTTTCACAATTCCAGGTAGGGGTTTATTTGGATTATCAAACGCCCCAGCTACGTGGCAACGGTTGATTGATCGTTTTCTAGGACCTGCTTTGGAACCCTACGTTTTCACGTATCTGGATGAGATCATCATCGTCACCCAGACGTTCGACAAACACTTAGAGATAATTTGGAATTGTTTTTGCAGGATGATTAAAATTGAACAACTTTTTATTAACATTAAAAATTTTAATTTACATTGAAAATTCTATTTTGACAAAGTGGTTTCGAAAGTATGCACTGTTTCTCATCAGACACCAGCACACAGTGCATACTTGACTGGCGTGACCACTTGCAGGTGGAAATCATTACATTTTTATTTATGCTAGTTGTGACAAATTTTAACATCTCCGACTTATATCCATGGATATAATTTTACTTAGTAAAGGTAATTGAATTTGATCACGGTTTCCTTCTTGTCTATAAATCAGCATAGACAACGTATATCATTCCAAACCACTTTGTCAAAATAAAATTTTCAATGTAGATTAAAATTTTTAATGTAAATAAAAAGTTGCTCAATTTTAATCATCCCGCAAAAACAATACCAAATTGATTCTGCTTTCGGAGGTTGATTCCGCAAAACGATCGAGTTTCCCGTTTCAATATGCTCGGCTTCGATCAGCTGTAGAAATGATATACGTTGTCTATGCTGATTTATAGATAAAAAGGGAACCGTGATCAAATTCAATTACCTTTACTAAGTAAAATTATATCCATGGATATAAGTCGGAGATGTTAAAATTTGTCACAACTAGCATAAATAAACATGTAATGATTTCCACCTGCAAGTGGTCACGCCAGTCAAGTATGCACTGTGTGCTGGTGTCTGATGAGAAACAGTGCATACTTTCGAAACCACTTTGTCAAAATAGAATTTTCAATGTAGATTAAAATTTTTAATGTTAATAAAAAGTTGTTCAATTTTAATCATCCCGCAAAAACAATTCCAAATTGATTCTGCTTTCGGAGGCTGATTCCGCAAAACGATCGAGTTTCCCGTTTCAATATGCTCGGCTTCGATCAGCTGTAGAAATGATATACGTTGTCTATGCTGATTTATAGACAAGAAGGGAGCCGTGATCAAATTCAATTACCTTTACTAAGTAAAATTATATCCATGGATATAAGTCGGAGATGCTAAAATTTGTCACAACTAGCATAAATAAAAATGTAATGATTTCCACCTGCAAGTGGTCACGCCAGTCAAGTATGCACTGTGTGCTGGTGTCTGATGAGAAACAGTGCATACTTTCGAAACCACTTTGTCAAAATAGAATTTTCAATGTAGATTAAAATTTTTAATGTTAATAAAAAGTTGTTCAATTTTAATCATCCCGCAAAAACAATTCCAAATTGATTCTGCTTTCGGAGGCTGATTCCGCAAAACGATCGAGTTTCCCGTTTCAATATGCTCGGCTTCGATCAGCTGTAGAAATGATATACGTTGTCTATGCTGATTTATAGACAAGAAGGGAACCGTGATCAAATTCAATTACCTTTACTAAGTAAAATTATATCCATGGATATAAGTCGGAGATGTTAAAATTTGTCACAACTAGCATAAATAAAAATGTAATGATTTCCACCTGCAAGTGGTCACGCCAGTCAAGTATGCACTGTGTGCTGGTGTCTGATGAGAAACAGTGCATACTTTCGAAACCACCTTGTCAAAATAGAATTTTCAATGTAGATTAAAATTTTTAATGTTAATAAAAAGTTGTTCAATTTTAATCATCCCGCAAAAACAATTCCAAATTGATTCTGTTTTCGGAGGCTGATTCCGCAAAACGATCGAGTTTCCCGTTTCAATATGCTCAGCTTGGATCAGCTGTAGAAATGATATACGTTTTCTATGCTGATTTATAGACAAGAAGGGAACCGTGATCAAATTCAATTACCTTTACTTAGAGATACTCCAGGAGGTATTTAAACGGCTGAGGGAGGCAGGCCTTAAATTGTCCCGGAATAAGGGCCATTTCTGTCGTCCTCAACTAAAATATTTGGGATATATAGTTGATAAAGACGGTTTAAGCGCCGATTCCGAGAAAGTGGAGAGCGTGATTAATATACCCAGACCCCAATCTGTGAAACAGATTCGACAGTTTTTGGGTATGGTATCTTGGTACCGGTGGTTTATACTGGATCATTCATCATTGGTGTCACCACTGACGAATCTGCTTCGGAAAAACCAGTGTTTTCAGTGGACTTCTGAATGTGAACTGGCTTTCAACAAATGCAAATTGAAACTGGCTTCTGCTCCGATTCTGTCGTGTCCAGACTTCAACTTACCATTCATTGTCCAGACGGATGCGTCGGATGTCGGGTAAGGAGCAGTACTAAGTCAAGTTTTTCCGGAAGGTGAAAGAGTTATTTGTTATTTGAGTCGTTCCCTAAACAAAACAGAGAGGAAATATTCGACCACTGAAAAGGAATGCCTGGCCGTTTTATGGGCGATAGAGAAATTTCGGCCATATATTGAAGGTACCAAATTTAGAGTAGTCACCGATCATCATTCTTTAGTGTGGTTAAATAACCAGAAGGATCCGGCAGGGAGACTCACAAGATGGGTAGTTCGGCTTCAGCAGTTTGATTATGACGTTGTTCACCGAAAGGGGAAAGAACATTTGGTGCCAGACGCTTTGTCGAGGTCGGTTCCTAAAGTAGCGGCAGTTGTGAACGATAGGTTTTTAGAAGATAGATGGGTATTAGGAATGATGGCTAAGGTAAAGAACAATCCAGATCAACTTAAAGACTGGCGGATAGAGGGCAACTTGTTGTGGAAAAGAGTTTCCAATCGTTATTCGGATCTCAAAGGAAACTCATGGAAACAAGTGATTAACAAAGGGGACAGGAAAAAGGTTCTGCAAGAATGTAACGATGAACCAACAGCGGGACATATGGGTGCAAGTCGCACATACGATCAGGTGGCACAGAGGTATTTTTGGCCTAAAATGCGCGCCGATATTCAGCGGTATGTGGTCAGATGTAAAGTTTGTCAGGCCACAAAAGTAGAGAGGCGACCGCCATATGGAACCATGACTACCAGGGTGGGTCAAGCAAAAGAACCATGGGAGATTATCTGTATCGATTTAATCGGTCCTTTGCCTCGATCGACGCAGGGCAACATCTATATTTTAACGGTAGTGGATTACTGTACGAAATTTCCTCTGATATTTCCACTAAGGCAAACCACGGCCACACAAGTTTCCAGACTACTCGAAGATAGGGTCTTTTTACTGTTTGGAGTCCCTGTGGTAATAGTATGTGATAACGGGGTACAGTTCCGGTCCAAGGAATTACAGACACTCATGTTGTCATATGGTACCCGGTTGCAATATACAACCTTCTATCACCCTCAGGCAAATCCGGCAGAGCGTATAAATCAAAATATTAAACGTATGCTTCGGGCGTACGTCGGTGAAAATCATCGGAAGTGGGATCGTGATTTACCACAGATTGGGTGTGCGTTACGCACATACACACACGAAGCCATGGGAGCCACACCTTATTTTGTGAATTTTGGTCGAGACTTGATCGTTTCGCGAAAGGGACCACAACCTCCATGCGAGGATGAGTTAGTCAGAGATCCGGTACAGAGGGCGGAGGGACTGACGAAGATTCGGGAAGTAGTACTTCAACATCTAAAGGAGGCCACAGGAAAGAGTATGCAGCGATATAACCTCCGAAAAAGGATTCCTCCATTTTCTGTAGATGACTTGGTTTGGAGGCGTAATTTCGCCCAATCCGACGCAGTTCATTTTTATTCTGCGAAACTAGCTCCAGAATATTTGGGACCTTTTAGAATTGTGCAGCGTGAGACTTCATCTATTTTGAAGTTGGTGGATCTCGAAGGGCGTGAGGCAGGACGCTGGCATGCCAAGGATCTTAAACCGTACGTAGACTGAGATAACTAAGACAGATATAATTAGCATGAATTAACACGTTAATGGTTTCGTGACATCAATTCAAACAAAAACAAAACAACAAAAATAAATTTAAAAACTTGTTAATTTTACAAGTCGCGAGCATTGTTTTCGTTCCGTCGGGACATCTTTTGTTTTTTATTTTTATTTTTAATTGATGTTCGTTAGTTGAAGTAACTGAATTATCTTATTTGAACATAAATTATGAAGCTATGCATTAAAAGCTTTATTCTGTCAGTGTATCATCAATTGAATTTCAGGACATTCTTTTCGTGAGGGGGGAAAATGTTACAGATTAAATATTTGGTTAATGTTTTTAAACGGTAAATATAGAGGAGAGACATTTTTGGTCCGATTCTAGATTTAGTTTGCTCTATTTTACCAACGGTTTGTTTGAAAGCTTAAAATAAATGTTCATTAATAATGTTGTTGCCAAATTCAATTTAATACTTTGATGTTTGTATAGATTGTAAATTCAGTAAGCTAAAAAAAAAGACAGTTGTTGAAAATTTGAATTAGAAAAAAAATGTAGTTTTTGAGTTAGTTGAGAATTCGTTAGAGAATTCGAGTTGGAAAGTAGTCATAGAGGAGTTTCGAATCTATCTCAAGCGGAATCACTCAATCAAATAGGAAGCTTGTGAAAACTTTCGAGCTATAAGCATAATTTTCAAGTGTCGACTTTTACGAAATAACCCAAGTTTCGTGCGTTTGATTAGTGTGAATTCAGTTGAAGCCAGCCGTTCCGAATTGCAATTTTTGGTTTTGCAAACTGTCGGATTCAACGAACTTGCTGACAGTATCACAGAAGAATACGTTCGAGGAACAGTTTGAGGAAGGAAGTGGATGCAGTGAAGGTAGCTAAATTGAATTTGGAAACTGAGTTTTGTAAAGTGAAAGCTGACATAGATGCCGCTAATGAGGCTCTCCAAAACGAAATCAATCAGCTGCAAGCTCAATTGGTGTCAGCTTATGTGTCAAAGCCGACCGTTCCGAGTAACGAAGAATTGAATAAATGCTTGGCTGCACAGAAACGTCCTACAGAAAAAAACAAACGGCTACCAGATGAATTCAGGCAACTGGAGGATTTGGTAAAGGATATTGAAGAGGAACGAAAAAAAGAATAAGCAAGCATCTCGAAACCAACCGTTCCGAAGTGCGAGTTTTGGTTTGACAAACTGTCGGATTCAACGAACTTGCTGACAGTATCAAAGAATCGAACGAGTGGCGCTGTTTTTCCCACGACCGTCTGCGGCTGTGGTCGGGCAAATCTTCGAGTGTTCCCCGCGGTATTGCGTGACACTACATAGAGGGGACACACTTCTATTTTATTACTGACTATCATTCTCTGGTCTGGCTGAATAATCTCAAGGACCCTACGGGCAGATTGGCTAGATGGGCAGTAAGGCTACAACAGTTTGACTTCAAGGCGATCCATCGGAAAGGAAAAGAACATTTGGTGCCGGACGTACTTTCACGAGCCATAGTCAATGTTGATAGCGTAGGTACACCTCAAGTTTCGGAGCGTTGGTATTCGGGTATGATAGGGAAGGTGAGGGCGGATTTCGACAGGTAAAAAAAATTGTGTGCACCCTGCGCACTTATCGACATGATGTAACGGGTTACTCTCCTTACTTCCTGAATTTCGGGAGGGATATGGTGACCTTCAAGGAAAAGTTGGAGCCCCGAGGGGGTGAGCAGACGGATTTCTCTCCAACGAAGAACGCGGAGACCTTGGAGGCGATCCGCAAGGAAGTTGTGCTAAGAATGCGAAATGCAGCAAAGTCGAGCAAGGGACGTTACGACTTAAGCATAGTACGGAGTTTCATTTCACGTGGAATTTTGACATGTCTCCATTATCTGGTCATTCTTTCGAGCGAAAATTTTGGCAATGGAGAAAAGCAGAGACAATACTCATTTCTGATGCATGAAATGTCAAGAATTTCAATTTACGATCGATCTTCTTATTGGAAAGACATTTGCACTGCTCCATTTTCAAATTGAAACACCAAATGTCACTTTTTCGCTCGAAAGAAGGAACTGCACAAACTAAATTGGCGTGAAATGATTGGAGACATGTTTCATCGCCATCTACGTTTTCGACGCGAGAGCAACTTCAAAGCAACTTTTCATGCTAAGAACTTAGTACAACTCTTGCTTATTTTCAAGCTAAATTTTCGCCGAAACAGATTTCACGTGAAATTTTGTATGAAAATTTCACGTGAAATCGAACTCAGTACTATGCTTTACGCCGAATAGATGATACTGTCCAGGTCGGGGACTCCGTATGGAAAAAAAATTATGTCCTGTCCGATGCCACAAAGAATTTGGCGGCGAAATTGGCTCCCGCGTTTACAGAACCCCTAAACATCGGCGTGGACCTTTGAGTTGATTGACGCGAAGGGGAAGCCCGCGGGGAACTGGCACGCGAAGGACCTCAAACCGTACATCGAAGGCGAGGATAACTAGCAGAGTGGAAGATGAACGTCGAGCCATACCTCAGACATTAATACGATCAATATATAATAATGGTGTATATATCATAGAATATAGGAATGGTGTACCGAGTATTGAATTACTTAAGAGCTATGGATAATCATAACAGGGTTAGGGAAGATTAGTGTAAGGTATGTCTAAGCTTATGGTAAGTAGTTAAATAAAAAATGAAACATCTGTAAATAGAACGGGGTTGGACGGGGTAAGATTACCCGGAACAAAACAAAAAAAACTCTAGCGCACCTGAACCGCTAGAAACACTAATGTTCGAAGAACAAGAGAAGAATCGTGCAGGTTTTGAGTGCATATTCCACCACATGTGCTGCTTATTACGGCCAAACTGTTTAAAATTCCACGTTTTACTTTGGTCTCAAGAATGCATTATAACTCATATGATGAGAGGTTTCAGATATTACCACTGGCATGAATTTCAATGTTTATGAGAGCAAAACACGGGTTAATTATATTTGTTATCAGTTGCTTATTTCAAAAAATTTTGAAAGCAACATCTCATATAACATCAATGAAGAAAATGCTCAGTGCTTGCAGCACTGTAACTGAAGTTGGTGTTTGGGGCTGCGATCCGAAAAATTTGCAGCATTTTGGGAATTGAAACATCGGTTATTTATTTTCATTGTAAATATTTCCGGTATGAATACTAACTGTAAGCATTTATTGATACAAAAGTAGCAGAACTGACTCGTGCTGGCAACCTTCTGCCAGTATCAAAGCCACGAATATATCACATCTGCTTCACGTTGTTTAATAACATTCGAAGTTATAGCAGTATAAAGAAATTTAGGGTTACCTGCAGCGAGTTTTTTCAAATAATTGTATACTTAATATTTGCTGTTTATTGTCACTACAATATCATTGCCAATTGATAATTCTACGATAAAACCGCTTAATAAAGATATATCAAACAAGCAAAAAACCAAAAATAGCTGGCAATCTTATCGTGGCTTTTCAACCAAATTTGGCCTGAATAATGTCTATTTTGTCTATGTCTATTTTGCTGAGCGAATTTTCAAAACCAAAGACACAAAAATTACAATAGCTGGCAGCACCAATCGAATTTTTCAACCGAATTTCTATCAAACAGAGTTCAGAGTAAGGTTCAGCTACCGTGTCAATTTAAAGAAAATCTGGTTACTAATTCACATTTCATACGGTAAAAAGCAGTTTTTTTTCTTTGTAATTTTTCAAGATGGCACCACTGGCACAGAGTTGCCTACAATTCCAAATCGCTTCTATTAGACCTGGTCCTATTTAAGTCCAATGCATTCTGTTAATTTCAATTGTATCTGATTATTGATTCGTGAGTTCCCGTGAACAGAAGTTTTTGATGCTAAAAATATAGGTTAACTGGGAGAGGGTTACCGTTCTTGTCCGACATGAAATTTCCAAAGTTTTACTTTGAACGTGTAGATAAAGCAAAAGATTTGTATACAGATTGGTTTTGTTGTAAAACACGGACATTTTTTTAGAATATTCGATGGTTTGAATGT
>OZ022263.1:131772426-131887426 GCA_963978885.1 Nemotelus pantherinus
AAGCAACTGATAACGAATATAATTTAACCGAGTTCTGCTCTCATAAACGTTGAAATTCATGCCAGTGGTAATATCTTCCACCATATGAGTTATAATGCATTCTTGAGACCAAAGTAAAACGTGGCATTTGAAACAGTTTGGCCGTAATAAGCAGCACATGTGGTGGAATATGCACTCAAAACCTGCACGATTCTTCTACTGTTCTTCGAACATTAGTGTTTCTAGTGGTTCAGGTGCCCTAGAGTTTTTTTCTTTTTACTAATGTTCGAAGAACAATAGTATTATATGTATAAATATATATATATATATATATATATATATATATATATATATATATATATATATCAGCAAAATGATTAAGGGAGATAATCTCTGGAGTGGCCAATCCGATTGAGCTGAAATTTTCAGGGAACGTAGATGTTTATAGTAGGCAGGTCCATGACTTCCTTAAATTCAGATATCCTAAACTTTTTGGCGGCGGCGAGCGTTTTAGTGAATTTTGAGGAACTCCTATATTTCCAAGCAGCGTAAAGTTTTGTTCAAGAAAAGTATTGGGAGTCAAAACTAATTATGTTCTTAGCTTGTTTATGATAAACAATTGGAAATTTTGAGCCGTGTGTGGGTGCAGGGTGCCTAAAAAGAGGCAAGGAATTTTTTTCAAATCCTTCAAATCATTGACCTTCCTGAAAAATTTTTGATTTTTGACAAAAATTTCAAATCTTTGATAAACATTATCTTTTGTCCTTCATCTCAAGATAAAATTTTCAAAATTCCGATTTGCATTAGAACGGCAACCCATCACCAAATTACCTCTATTTTCAGCACTCGAAAGTTCTGTTCACGAGAACTGACGACCGGATAATCCGATCATAATGAAATTTACAGAATATGTTGGTTTTAGCTAGGACCAGGTCTGATAGAAGTGGTTTTGAAATGCAAGCAACCCTGTGGCAGTGGTATCATCGTGAAAAACTACTGAGAGAAAAAAACATCTTTTTGGCCTATAACTTCCGATTCAGCCATCAGATTTTAACAAAATTCTCATAGTACTTGGATGTTACTCTCTAACAATCGGTGAAAATTTGGTTGAAAAATTAGTATAGGGCTGGCAGCTGTGGTGAGTTTTGTCTCATAAATCTTGCAAATTTGCTCAGCAAAATAAAGCTTTTTTCCCTTTAGCTTCCGGTCCAGAGTAGAAATCAAAACGAAGTTCATTCAGTAAATGGACCTTAATGTGAAGTAAATGTCGTAGGAATTTCGTACAAAAATCATGAAAGGGCTGCCAGCTATGACCATTCATGTAATTTTGTGGAATTTCTTTACTGAGCGATTATGTCATTAGATTTGCAATTGAGAATGAACCTGCAATGAAAATTAACAACAAATATTAACGTTTTAAAAATTTGAAAAGTTTTGGGGTGCTAGCCCTAAAATTCTTTTCACCCGTACACCTTCCAGCGCAGTGATTCAATCGAAATGAAATTTATTGGTTGGGTTTAACTTAACGTGAAGCAGATTTGGTATGTATTTTGCTTTGCTGCTGACACAGGCTAACCAGCAATGTGCCATTTCCGTTAATATTGCAACAACAGATGCTTCAATTAACGTTCTCATATGCAATGCAAATGCTTAAAGGGAGATAGGTATAGGGCTTTAGTAGGTATATTAAAAATATCACTAAAATGGAAGCCGGCGCCAAAGGGTAAAAAATTATTAACTTTTTGTGAGACCAGGCACTATTCTGCATATACACCAATGTGTGCGGAAATTTCAGTTCAATCGGATGGCGCGTTCCTGAGATTTTTTCACTGAAATTTTTTGATGATATATATATATATATATATATATATATATATATATATATATATATATATATATATATATATATATATATATATATATATATATACATATATATATATATATATATATATAAATATGTATATATATATATATATATATATATATATATATATATATATATATATATATATACATATATATATATATATATATATATATATATATATATATATATATATATATATATATATATATATATATATATATATATATATATATATATATATATATATATATCTTCAAATTTCAGTGAAAAAATCTCAGGAACGCGCCATCCGATTGAACTGAAATTTCCGCACAACTTGGTGCATATGCAGAATAGTGCCTGGTCTCACAAAAAGTTAATAATTTTTTACCCTTTGGCGCCGGCTTCCATTTTAGTGATATTTTTAATATACCTATTATTCCGTCCACAAATAATTTGTGCAAAAATAAAAATGACGAAATAAATTTCGAACGTGTTTTACATGTGAATCGGGTAATGTTGTTGCAACCAACAGTACTCTTTCGAGCCGCCGTCAGTGCAGCATAATTTAGTTTTTAAGACCTTCTTCTTTTAATAGACCAGCGTGCCCTATTTTGCCGACTAGCTCAGTCCGGGCGTGGGCTTTGGGTCTGAAGAAGATCTTCTTGCTACAGCACGCTAACGTATGATTTGAAACAAATAAACAAACACCAACACAAAACATACATACAGTAGGGGAAAGAAAAGAAACTCAGATCGGGAATCATTATTTTTTTTAAGAAAAGAAAATTATTCCATTTTTATTATTTCATAAATAAATTAACACAAAAAAAAATCGATAAAATCAAAAGATAAGGAACGCAAAAAACATCAGCTAACAATTGAGATCAAATCCAAAAAAAAAAATAACCAAAAATTATAAATTTGGTGTGGGTATTTAACTAATTGATACCCAAACCCGGCCGGGATTGGTTTACACCAATCTTCACATTCACACAGTAATTCATAGAATATTCAAAAAAATAAATCAGAAAATAAACAGCAAATATACATAAATAGATGTTAATGAAAATAATAAGATAAACCAAATAGCGAAAAGAAAATATAAAATAAGTCAGATCAGCAATAATTTCCCTCACACCGATAAGTATGAAAATGAATGTATTTAAACACATTTGTTCGACTTCATCTTTAAATAACTTGTTTTTTTCTCAAGAAAACATAATCCAAAAGAAACTTAATATTTGAGTATATATCTGTTACTGATGTTTAAGGATTGCAATATTTACTCACGAACCTTCGTTGATATGATGGTCTTTGTTTCATAAGGTGTGCATATGTATACATCGGTATTTATCGTTTGGATTCTGGTACTAGGTGCTATAATCACATCGTTGACCGCGTTCGATTCAGAATTCGTTTAAACTAACGTACGTTCGTAGAACTCTCCTTTATACATTTACCTCCAATCGACCTGAATTGAACCAGCTGTCCTTAGCATTTGGATTCCGGTATCAGGTGCTCCAATCGACCTGAATTGAGCCTGCTGTCCTCTGCCTCGATCGCCAATTCAAAATTTTTGTGGTCTTCCATCAAATTCCTTTTTTTCCGAACACTAATTGTTCTTTACTTAAGTGCCATACTTAACCGCCTTGGTCTCAGCATACAATTAATTCTGTCGCCAACACGAACATTTGATTTTCTTCACTCACACTTTCAATAACTTTTCTTTTACTTTTTAAGTAGTAGTACAAGTCAATTTTTGTAATATCCGTTTAAATTTGCTTAACACCAATTCAAATTTACAATTCCTTTATTTCTTTCCCAATAATTCACCACAATTCTCTCTACTTGCGTCTGTTCGCTGGCCCTGCTCCAATCAGAATCCCCTTTTCTTTGTTCAAAAAATTTTCTTAGTCCCGGTAGAGCGGTTTCTTTCCATTTCCAGATCTTTCCTACAAGTATGGCATCACTCATCCCACTCTTGTACAGTCCCGTAGAATAATTTCCACTCATGGGACATTTAGTGAGAATTTGCCAAACATTGGGATATTAAATATCCTCAGGTCAGATGTTGATCTGTCAATGATCTGTCAGATGTTGACCGTGTTGATCTGTCTTTGCACAAATTATGCAAGAGGAATCTCGATACCAACCAACTCTCAAGGAATTAATCTACAAAATGAGCTCGCTTGTGGTCGTGGCAACCCGTAAGGTTTTAAGATCGATGCCAGGTAACTTAATCGAAAAGAACTTAATTCGAATCAAATGAATACAATATTGTAATTTCACAGTTCAACCCGAATTGGTGATTGCCAAGTATACAGATGTTTTTTGGGTATCGGGCGAAGATTCTAAATGTTATCGATGAAGGACTGTAAAAATAAATAAAATATCCTGATTCGCAATCGCACGACAAACGACGAATAATAATGGTGTAATCGTTGGCCTTGGTGCCGGGACTGCAGCAGCTGCAGTTACAGACCCGAACAGCTCGGATCACGTTGTGGCTATGACCAAATTGAGGGAGCAGATCGCCAGCATCCAGAAAAAATTAAACATGAAGGACAAAGAGTTACTTGAAAAGGACAAACAGATCACCGAACTGAAAGGCAGGAATTTCGACAACGCCAACGACATGCGTAACAAGTTGAAGGAAACCGAGCGAATCTACGACATGAAGGTCGGTTTACTCAACAAGAAAGTGTCTACGTTACTGAAAGAAGTAGCTACTTTGAAAAAAAAACAAAAGAAAAACGGAGCAATAGGCTCTACCGTGGCGTCCATTAGCAGTGCGGCCGAAAAGGAATCAGCCAAAGACAGCGGCGGCTCGGGAACAAATAGTCCCGTCACGAATTAGTTCGTTTTCACCTATTGTTCCAGTTTCTACACTAGTTTAGCGCGATTTCACCTTTTGATTTTCTGAGTTCTAATACAACCGGAAGGAATGCAAGGAAAAACAATGAATTTACACAGAATTGAAGATTTTTGGAGAAAGTGTGTTGATGAAACTTAAACGAGACAATGTTTGTCCTTGCATTAAATTATATTAAGAAAACACCTCGATGAGTTTCAAACAAACATAAGAAAATAATACAAAAACATTCTTGTTTCTCGATTATAAAATAGGGTTCCACAAAAGAGTTGTAAATATTGAAATGTTCGAAAATAAGATCACAATTAATATTATTGAGCTTGATAGAATTAACTTCCAAAATATTTTTAAAAAAATTATTGCAATTTTTTTCGTATTAGTTAGGTGAGTGAAAGTAGCTTTTCGGGTTTCTCAATATGTAGCTTCTCTTAATTTATTATCGTTTAAGTTACGTTAGCTGTAACATATAATTTGTAAAGCAAGCTTTTAGCTCCATTTCCAATATAATTGTGGATATGATTAAATTTCGTTTAAGCTTAAGCATATGCTTAAGAATTATCGCTTTTTAGAAACAAAAAAAAAAATGTGAAAAGTATTGAACTTTGTCAACAAATTGCTTTAAAGCTGTTGAGATGGATATGAGATATGATTTTCAGAATGTACAAAAAGTGGATACGGTTAATGATGACGAAGATTTGTAATTAAGTTTTAATAATAATTGTATTTTTGTACTAATTTTAGTTCTTGAAAACGATGAACAATGTAATATGATTGTGATCTTAAAAAAAATAAAAAAAAATAAAAAAAATCGTTCTTTTTAAAACTACTTTAATGATTTTTTCAAAGGAAACGTGCTCGGTGTACGTGAAACCATCATACATTTCATGTGATATCTGTCACAAATCGTGGGGCCGACCTACCCTGAGAAGAGTCCTCAAATGCCGGGCAACTTTCAATAGTTCATCACTGTCTAATGTCCTTGGCATGATAGACACCTACTATTTTTCCATTTCCATCAGCAAGCTCGTATGCCACTTCGCCCAACTTCTGACGCACAAAGGCTTTAACAAATTTCGGCGCGAACTTAGCAGCGAATCGATCCGCCGCCTTGCTAAGTACAAAATTCCGCACATATACCTGCTGACCAGGAACAAAAGATTTAACGCGACTCCGGAGATTATACACACGGACCCCCTTGGCATGAGCCTCAGACAATTTATTTTTCACCCTTTCTTGCATCCACCGCAGCCTGTCTGTATGTGAGCATAGTTCAACTTCTCCATCCTCGAATGCTTGCAAATTTCGGAGTAATTCATATTCGCTACCATGCTGGACCCGGTAGAAACCAAATAGAAGGAAATGGGGTGAACAGCCAGTCGCCTCATGTACCACATTACGGAATGCGGCACATGACTCAACCAACACCTCATCCCAAGTCCTGTGGTCCTCACCGATGTAGGCACGAATGGCATTGAGTATAGATCGGTTGACACGCTCCGATGCGTTAGCTTGCGGTGAAGATAAAGGTGTGGTAATGTGCTGAACCCCGTGCTCAAGAAGAAAAGTCTTGAAGGCTTTGGAAACAAATTGCACTCCATTATCCGAGTGAATAAACTCCGGAACTCCATAGGTCAGAAAGATTTCATCCCTCAAAACCTTGATAACTGCTTCTGAAATTGCTTTGGGTAGGGCCTTAAACCAAACAAATTTGCTAAAATGATCTAACACTACAAACAACTGAGTATTTCCCCTTTTCGAACGCTGATATGGGCCCATGAAATCAATGAAAAGCCTTTGCAATGGCCGACTTGTTTCCCGCTGATTTCCCATTGGTGGCCTCATAGTGTGGTTCGGAGGCTTGACCTGCTTGCAAATGCTACAGGAGAAAATATAATCTTTGACATCCTTTCTCAACTGCGGCCAATAATACTACCGTTGTAACAGTTCTAAGGTTTTCCGAACCCCACAATGAGACCCCAGAGGGTCATCATGTGCCTGCATGATAAGCTGTTTCCTCACGCTCTCAGGGACCCATAATTTTGTTCTCGGAATGTCGGTGCACAAATCATTGTGAGTTCTGATTGTGATGAACACACGACCCTCCCTAACGTGCATATTCTTGTACACATCGGGGCTCTTCTCAATTTGGGATATGAGATCCAAATACTCAGCTGTTTGAAATGATGCATCAGTTAATATTCCAGCAATTCTGCTGTGTTCAGGCAAGTGACTAATTCCGGACTGATTCGTCTCGATCGACCCACAGACTCTCGACAACGCATCTGGAACGACGTTTTGGGTTCCCTTTCGATGCTCGATGGTAAAATCAAAAGACTGCAACTTTAAACTCCAGCGAGCCAATCTACCAGAAAGGTCCTGTTGTCCCATGAGCCACTTAAGACTAGCATGGTCAGTGATTATGGTGAAAGGCAGCCCTTCGATGTATGCTCTGAACCTCTTAACGCTTTGCACCGCAGCCAAGCATTCCAGTTCAGTAACACTATAGTTGCGCTGCGCAGCGTTAAGCTTTACAGACATAAACGCGATTGGGTGCTCTCCGCCATCATCATCTTTTTGGAACAGGACGCTCCCGATTCCGGTGGCACTAGCATCACACTGAATGAAAAATCTTCGGGAGAAATCGGGATTTGCTAGCACTGGTGCAGAAATTAACAATCTTTTAATCTCCAAGAAAGCATTATTCGCAGCGTCTGTCCACTGGAACGAGCGCTTACCTTTAGCGCTTACCCTAACAGATCCGTCAGGGCTGATGATACTGCCGCAAAATTAGGGATAAACCGCCGATACCACCCAGCCATTCCCATGAATCGCCGGACCTCTTTTGCAGACTTAGGTGTAGGATAACCTACAATTCCAGAGATTTTATCTGGGTCAGCCTTTAGGATTCCATCACTAACCACATATCCAAGATATTTGATCTCTTGCTGCACGAACTTACTCTTCTCGACGTTGATGGTCAATTTAGCTGCGTGAAGCAACTGCGCCACCTTCGAAAGTAAATCCATATGTTCATCAAAAGAAGAGCTAGTAACGAGCAGATTATCGAGATAGACAAACACTTTGTCATGTAGCTCGTGAGGAATCACTTTGTGCATTAGTCTACACATGGTCTGAGGAGCATTGCACAGACCAAACGGCATCACGGTAAAATGGTATAATGGGCGACCAGGAACAGTAAAAGCGGTCTTCTCCCTAGATTCTACGTCCAACGGTATCTGCCAAAAGGCATCTTTGAGGTCCAAACTCGTTATGAATTTAGTGGACTGCAGACGTGCCAATAAGCCTTCAATAAGCGGCAGTGGATAGGCATCTTTCAAGGTAACCTCATTCAATCGTCTGGCATCTAGGCATAAGCGTACTTTGCCAGGCTTCCGCACGAGTGTGACTGGTGAACTCCAAGCGCTTCTACTTTCCTCGATGACTCCTAAGGACAGCATGCGATCCAGCTCGTCATACATCAGTTTCTGAATGACCGGGGACACCGAATAATGTCGCTGTTTAATTGGTTTAGCGGAACCGGTATCAATGTGATGGGATACTAGAGTAGTTTTACCCAAGCCATTAATGTTGTACGAGGGAAACTGATGCATAACGCTCTGCAATCGGGACTACTCCTCAGGAGACAGAGTGTGAAACGCTGGTTTGGGACTTCAGAGAGGGATGCAACCATCAGCTGCTGAGTTGGTGAAATTTTGAACGCGTCCCAGAAATCCATTCCAAGATAAACTGGGTGGGTCAAAGATGGAACGACCAAAAACTTAATCATACGCGATTGTGAGTTGAATCTCACCAGAGTCTCAACATATCCGAGCACAGAAGCCCTATGACCTGACGCCGTCCGAACATCTGTCTGCATGGTATGAATGTGCAGCTTTAGTTCCGCAATCAAGTCTAAGGCTCCTGCTCCCAGAATGCTGACGCTTGCCCCGCTATCCAACAACCCTTGAAGTTCTCGTCCTTTGATGGATATTATAGCAAAAGGACGGTTCTCTCCATGCGGTGTCAGTATGGTGTCGACACACGCCTTGCGAATCCATCGTCTATTGGCAAAATACTTCCATGCCCGATGAAAACGCGAAGTCGAGCGTCTGCGGACCGATCGAGGACAATCAAACTCAGAATTCATGGTATGTTGCGTACCGAATGGAAATTCAATGGGGTTTCTAAATTCATAGGGGTCTAACGGGTTCGACGAAGTTCTGGGTCTACGTTGGTCGCCGCATCTGTCGTTTCTGGTCTGGATGGTGGACGAAGGAGAGGAATACGTCACGTCCCCATATTCGACGTACTCCGCCGCCCATTTCCCGACTGACAACGCGGACATTGTGGTTTTAAAACATTTGCCGTACCACACCCGAAACAAAAAACTCCCCGAACTGGTTTATCACAATCCATAAAAGAATGCCCTAGGTCCTTACAGTTCCAGCAAACTCTGTAGTATGATTGTTCACCTGATAATTGATTCTCTGATACGTTTTCAGCTGGTTTTGCGAACTGTCTTGCATTATGAACCTCATGGATTACTGGAAGTTCAACTGGAATATTCGATGAAGTATATTGGGGCCTGGCAGTCAAATGCTCAAATCTTGTATGTGAAGCTCTAGTTATACAAGGTGTATTTCCATTATATTCTTCTTCTTTATATTCCAGCTCCTGTACTTGTCTAGATCTGCGAGTGTGTTCCCTATCTACGTCCATACCTAACAAAGACCACTCAGCTTCTATACGACAACAACGACGTACCATCTCTCGAGTGTTCCGGAACTCCACGCCTGCTAAATGTGCCCGCGATCGATGTGACATGTTGCGAAAAACGATGAATTGGAAATCTGCCTCAGTTAATGGCGCTACTAATTGCAGTGACACATTTTCCAAAGCGTCATAGAAATCCTGAAATTTATCGCGCGGTCCTTGTAGTCGTGCATCCATGGAACGTCTCACATCGACATTAGTGCTGTGTGAACTAAATCTCTCCAGGAACTCGTCCTGCATAGGGTTCCACAAAAGAGGGTAGTTCAGCTCACGGTATCTCCAATACCAATCTGAGGCTTTTCCTCTCAAAAGCAGATGAAAGTCCGTAGCTAATACAGAAGCAGTTATGCCATAATCCGAGGCTAAAGACATAACGCGAAATAGAAACTGCTTCGCTCCCAACCCATCAGCTGAACCGTCAAAGCACAGGTTCCATTTGGATAGTGGCAGTTTCAAGGTGGATTTACCTAACGTTTCAGGCTGTTTATTAAACGTCACTCTAGGGGGCTCATCGCTGTTGCCTGATACCGGATGATCCGATCGGTGCATGTTAGGAGACCTACTTCCCTGTTCAGTTTTCTTCTTCAAGGGCACCGTAACTCCTGGTACCACTGTTTGAATTGAGCTATTCAATGGCGGAGGACTGTCAGCTGAGAGACTAAGACGCCGTATCTCTCGGTCTAACGGAGTATCACTGGGGTCCCAGCTCATCGTTCTACGACGCATTGTATTAAAAGAGAAAAATACGATACCAGATTCAAAAATAATAGAAAAAACTAAAACTCGTGTAATTCAATAATAAGAATTATTCTTTTCTCGAATCTCGAAAATAGTGAACCGAAGCCCCAAAACAGAGACTTACATTCAAAAATTTGATTCACACCAATATGTATGGTGTAAAACTGAATTTAAATAAAAATGTAATATTATATCCCAATAGCAAATCCAAACGATCAATATAAAAATGATTAGATTGTTATAGTTATGATGCATAAATATACAAATGCGTGTAAATCACAAATAGCCAATAAAAACTGAATCTTGATAGAAATACGTTATTATTCTTTCTGTAAAATAAAATTTCCCAAAATTTTGATTGATAATTAAACATAGAAGAAAAAAAAAATATGATTCCCTCTCTTCGTTATAAAGATGGGAACAAGTGCTAGGAAGGAAAAGGATAAAAATTTAACACAAAATGAAGAAAGAGGAAAAGGAAACAATTACGAGTAACAGATTCTTGTGGTTGTTCCAGGATGACTAACCAATCTTTTGTCTCGCATCTTGTTCAACTAGTTATTAACAAACAACACCTAAAAAAGGTGGACAAAGATTGAGACCAGAATGGCCAGAAATCCCAGAGAATACCTGTTCTCAGGTGTACAAAAAAAAATCAAACTACAGCTTTTTTTTCATAAAAGCGATCCTACTCATGAGGAGATATCTTTGTATGACCTTTGAATCTGATTTCAACAACCACAAAAATCTGGATCCAATTAGTAGAGACAAGCTCTGTTCAACACATATAGACATACACAGTAGCACGAGATGGGCGCCAATGCTGCACTGACGACCGCTCGACGTGATTATTTATAATGTAATTGAAGAATAAATCAATAAGGTAACTCAACAGAAACACTCTGATCGCGTACCGATTATGCCATTCGTAATAACTAAAGAAAAATAAATTATCGAAACCGAAAGCTAAACAAATATTGATATTCAAGTTAGTAGAAAATTTAATCTATTGCGACACTAAGAAGAAAAAAAAATTAATCAAATTTATAAAATAGATACAATGTCATAAAAAGAAATTTAATAAAAATAGGAGCTAAGCAAAAATAATTCAAACACCAATGTCATAAAGAAAAACCAGAAGATAAAACCTTGTTCGGGCACCATTTGTTGCAACCAACAGTACTCTTTCGAGCCGCCGTCAGTGCAGCATAATTTAGTTTTTAAGACCTTCTTCTTTTAATAGACCAGCGTGCCCTATTTTGCCGACTAGCTCAGTCCGGGCGTGGGCTTTGGGTCTGAAGAAGATCTTCCTGCTACAGCACGCTAACGTATGACTTGAAACAAATAAACAAACACCAACATAAAACATACATACAGTAGGAGAAAGAAAAGAAACTCAGATCGGGAATCATTATTTTTTTTAAGAAAAGAAAATTATTCCATTTTTATTATTTCATAAATAAATTAACACAAAAAAAAATCGATAAAATCAAAAGATAAGGAACGCAAAAAACATCAGCTAACAATTGAGATCAAATCCAAAAAAAAAAAAATAACCAAAAATTATAAATTCGGTGTGGGTATTTAACTAATTGATACCCAAACCCGGCCGGGATTGGTTTACACCAATCTTCACATTCACACAGTAATTCATAGAATATTCAAAAAAATAAATCAGAAAATAAACAGCAAATATACATAAATAGATGTTAATGAAAATAATAAGATAAACCAAATAGCGAAAAGAAAATATAAAATAAGTCAGATCAGCAATAATTTCCCTCACACCGATAAGTATGAAAATGAATGTATTTAAACACATTTGTTCGACTTCATCTTTAAATAACTTGTTTTTTTCTCAAGAAAACATAATCCAAAAGAAACTTAATATTTGAGTATATATCTGTTACTGATGTTTAAGGATTGCAATATTTACTCACGAACCTTCGTTGATATGATGGTCTTTGTTTCATAAGGTGTGCATATGTATACATCGGTATTTATCGTTTGGATTCTGGTACTAGGTGCTATAATCACATCGTTGACCGCGTTCGATTCAGAATTCGTTTAAGCTAACGTACGTTCGTAGAACTCTCCTTTATACATTTACCTCCAATCGACCTGAATTGAACCAGCTGTCCTTATCATTTGGATTCCGGTATCAGGTGCTCCAATCGACCTGAATTGAACCTGCTGTCCTCTGCCTCGATCGCCAATTCAAAATTTTTGTGGTCTTCCATCAAATTCCTTTTTTTTTGCGAACACTTATTGTTCTTTACTTAAGTGCCATACTTAACCGCCTTGGTCTCAGCATACAATTAATTCTGTCGCCAACACGAACATTTGATTTTCTTCACTCACACTTTCAATAACTTTTCTTTTACTTTTCAAGTAGTAGTACAAGTCAATTTTTGTAATATCCGTTTAAATTTGCTTAACACCAATTCAAATTTACAATTCCTTTATTTCTTTCCCAATAATTCACCACAATTCTCTCTACTTGCGTCTGTTCGCTGGCCCTGCTCCAATCAGAATCCCCTTTTCTTTGTTCAAAAAATTTTCTTAGTCCCGGTAGAGCGGTTTCTTTCCATTTCCAGATCTTTCCTACAAGTATGGCATCACTCATCCCACTCTTGTACAGTCCCGTAGAATAATTTCCACTCATGGGACATTTAGTGAGAATTTGCCAAACATTGGGATATTAAATATCCTCAGGTCAGATGTTGATCTGTCAATGATCTGTCAGATGTTGACCGTGTTGATCTGTCTTTGCACAAATTATGCAAGAGGAATCTCGATACGAACCAACTCTGAAGGAATTAATCTACAAAATGAGCTCGCTTGCGGTCGTGGCAACCCGTAAGGTTTTAAGATCGATGCCAGGTAACTTAATCGAAAAGAACTTAATTCGAATCAAATGAATACAATATTGTAATTTCACAGTTCAACCCGAATTGGTGATTGCCAAGTATACAGACGTTTTTTGGGTATCGGGCGAAGATTCTAAATGTTATCGATGAAGGACTGTAAAAATAAATAAAATATCCTGATTCGCAATCGCACGACAAACGACGAATAATAATGGTGTAATCGTTGGCCTTGGTGCCGGGACTGCAGCAGCTGCAGTTACAGACCCGAACAGCTCGGATCACGTTGTGGCTATGACCAAATTGAGGGAGCAGATCGCCAGCATCCAGAAAAAATTAAACATGAAGGACAAAAAGTTACTTGAAAAGGACAAACAGATCACCGAACTGAAAGGCAGGAATTTCGACAACGCCAACGACATGCGTAACAAGTTGAAGGAAACCGAGCGAATCTACGACATGAAGATCGGTTTACTCAACAAGAAAGTGTCTACGTTACTGAAAGAAGTAGCTACTTTGAAAAAAAAAACAAAAGAAAAACGGAGCAATAGGCTCTACCGTGGCGTCCATTAGCAGTGCGGCCGAAAAGGAATCAGCTAAAGACAGCGGCGGCTCGGGAACAAATAGTCCCGTCACGAATTAGTTCGTTTTCACCTATTGTTCCAGTTTCTACACTAGTTTAGCGCGATTTCACCTTTTGATTTTCTGAGTTCTAGTACAACCGGAAGGAATGCAAGGAAAAACAATGAATTTACACAGAATTGAAGATTTTTGGAGAAAGTGTGTTGATGAAACTTAAACGAGACAATGTTTGTCCTTGCATTAAATTATATTAAGAAAACACCTCGATGAGTTTTAAACAAACATAAGAAAATAATACAAAAACATTCTTGTTTCTCGATTATAAAATAGGGTTCCACAAAAGAGTTGTAAATATTGAAATGTTCGAAAATAAGATCACAATTAATATTATTGAGCTTGATAGAATTAACTTCCAAAATATTTTTAAAAAAATTATTGCAATTTTATTCGTATTAGTTAGGCGAGTGAAAGTAGCTTTTCGGGTTTCTCAATATGTAGCTTCTCTTAATTTATTATCGTTTAAGTTACGTTAGCTGTAACATATAATTTGTAAAGCAAGCTTTTAGCTCCATTTCCAATATAATTGTGGATATGATTAAATTTCGTTTAAGCTTAAGCATATGCTTAAGAATTATCGCATTTTAGAAACAAGAAAAAAAAATGTGAAAAGTATTGAACTTTGTCAACAAATTGCTTTAAAGCTGTTGAGATGGATATGAGATATGATTTTCAGAATGTACAAAAAGTGGATACGGTTAATGATGACGAAGATTTGTAATTAAGTTTTAATAATGATTGTATTTTTGTACTAATTTTAGTTCTTGAAAACGATGAACAATGTAATATGATTGTGATCTTAAAAAAAATAAAAAAAAATAAAAAAAATCGTTCTTTTTAAAACTACTATAATGATTTTTTTCAAAGGAAACGTGCTCGCTGTACGTGAAACCATCATACATTTCATGTGATATCTGTCACAATGTTTTGGAATTTTTTAACCCCATGTGTGCGCTGGGTGCCTAAAAAAGAACGGGAAAATTCGAAAATTTGTAAATTGCAATAACTTTTGACAGAGCTATTCAATCAATACAAAATTTTCAGAACATATTGGTATTATTTAGTTGTAGATTTGTGTAGCTTTTAATGAGCGTGCTGGCAACTTTGCAGCTACGGCAGGTACTGAAAGTGAAAACCTCCAAATCATCGTTTCTCTTGAAAAAATGCCGTTTCTTCAAAAAAAAGCAACTCATATGTAAATTTTGTGCTTTATTTACATAGAAAAAAATTAAATTTGATATGGTATAACGGGCACGCCTGGTAACCCTTGCCCAATTTACCTATATTTTTAGCATCAAAAACTTCTGTTCACGGAAACTCACGCTCCGATAAGCAGAATTATTTGAAATTTGCAGAATGTATTGGCCTTAAATAGGACCAGGTCTGAAAGAAGTGACTTTGAAACGCGGGCGATTCTGTGCCAGTGGTGCCATCTTGAAAAATCACTAAAAAAGATAACTGCTTTTAGCCCTATAAATTCTGATTGAATCGTTAGATTTTAACGAAATTCTCACAGTAGCTGAACCTTACTTCAAACCACGTTTGGTAGAAATTTGATTGAAAAATTCGGTTGGAGCTGCCAGCTATGATAATTTTGGTGTCTTAAATTTGAAAAAATCAAAATTTGGAACTGAAAACATTCAAACCATCGAATATCCTAAAAATGTCCGTTTCTTACAATAAAACCAATCTGTATACAAATCTTATGCTTTATCTACACGTTGTTATGGCCAGCTGTTTGCCGCCACTCACTGCAATAAAAAAAAAAAAACAACAAAACAAAACAAAACAGTCAGGCGGTGCAGTTCGGATGTCATTGCACTCAATTAGTGTTATTGAAATATAATGGCATTCGAATTGCATTGCCTGTATAAAACAAAACGGGCGGTTGTTACTCTGCAAGCATCGCCTAAACAGTGAAAGAAAAAAAAAACAACAACAATGAGGCGGTGCAGTTCAAATGCAATCAACACCTGAGTGCGTTTGAACTGCATTGCTTGATGTTCGGGTGATGCTTGCTTGATAGATAAGCTGTTGCGGGAGTTGGCGGCAACGGTATGAAGAGCTGAAAACTGCACTGGCTGGTTGGCGTGAGTTTTGCTGGGAACGAGGAGTTGGATTTTGGCTCTTGGGGAGTGTGGATTAAAGCTGTGCGATAGGACAAGTTGGATGCCTGATAATTCATCGGCGTTGTTGAATTCTCCCTTGTTTTAATTTGAGTGGTGTATATCCATCCGGAATTTACAAAACTTTGACCTTGTTGCGATACAATTAAGTGTGCTGACAACACTGTCAAGGATATTCTTGTGCACAGAAGAATTCAGCAAGGACGTGGTCCAGAGACAATCATTTAACGTACAAGGATTTACATCAGAACCTGATCGACGGAAAATTGAGCGTGTATGTCAATGTAATTGAGCTGTCTGAATCCGATGAGATGTTGCAGCTGCAAGGTGATCGACATGAAAACATTTGTAGTGATTGATCAAATCTAGTCCGGCGAGCCAGATTAACATTCTTTTTACGGTTGTGATCCCAAGAGACAGTAAATGTCGGGCGGTTTTTGCCTCACTTGATATACTTCATCTTCCTACAAACATCGCTGAATTGTGATACTGAATTGTTCGCGTCGTTGATATAACTTGGAAAGAATTTCTGAAAGAAGTGCAGGCAGAATTTTTTTAAACTATTGTATAAAAAGTAACGTTTAAAAAGTATTGGGAAAAAAACGATAAAACCCTTAAAAATGTCAATTCCTAATTCAGTTTATGTTAAGAGAAAACAAAAATAGTTAAAAGTTTGTGATATAGTTACATATGTGTATCTGTAAGGCAGTTGTTATAATATATTTGAATTTAAAATTACAAGTGATCATAATTTTACAGTGGTTCCCGCCACGGTCGACCGTCGTCCGGATCACTGGTAAGTGCAACAATTTTAGTTTTTTTAGTTTTATGGCTTTGTCTCATACATAATTTGAATTAATTGGATATATATATTATACATATTTATTGAATGTTTTGTTTTAAAATTTGTTTATTTAGATATATTAAATTTTTTAATCTTGTTTAATATTTGTTGTTGAATTTTTTTATCATATTTATTTGGTTTGATTTGAATGCATATTTATAATTTATGTTTGAATTTTTTTTGCCTGTTTTCTTTTCTCTGATAAATTTTCTTTACGAAATGGTTAGATTGACAATGGATTGGTAAATCCATTCCAATAGGTTCAGTGGAGCCATGATAAAGTGGGTTCCTTTCTTCCCATCTTGATTTTTTTTTTTATGTTGGTCCGTGTCCGTAGTGCGTGACACAGCTAGGGCTTGGCCTGCCCCTCCATTAACCCGCGACACCGGTGACTAGCCGGCACTTACTGTCACGCGAGGGTAGCAGGTCAGGCTACAATTTCTGTTGTGGTGGCGGCTGGTCACAGCTGTTCCGCAACAAATGGCGCCCAAAAACTGTGGTTCCGGTTTTAGTTTTATTACATTTATATTATTATTTCGAGTAGTTTTAATTGTGCTAACATTTCGTTTTTAAATTTTCAGGAGTTTTTATTAGTTTTAAATTGTATTTGATTAATTTTTTTTGTCGTTAGTTTTCACTTATTTTTGAATTTCATCTTTTGTTCTAACTTTTCTTGCTCCGAATGAATGATCTGGCAGGCTGGGGTGACACTTGTTCCCGGGAGCCCTTGGTTGCCTCAGCCATTTTTTTTTTGTTTCTTTGGCCGTAGTTGGCATTATGTCAAATCATTCATTTTGGATGATATTTATTAAAAATTTTTTTTTTCTCTCTTTTCGCGTAATTTTCAAATTTTTTTCCTACTTTCTTTCGTTGTGAACGGTCGCTACCACAACAGTGGCGCCTATTCAGCTGTTGTGTGCGTCAAGTGTTTTGAACAGGAAGATTGTACTGTGGTTCTGGGCCTGATGGGGGTGGTGCCGTCACTCATATCCTCATTTGCGAGTCGCTTAGCTGGACTAAGCTGTTTGAATTGAGTGGCGCCTCTACACTCTCGTCAGGTTGTTGGGGTGATTCCGTTGATGCCTTGCGGACCCCATATCCAGCAATAGCTGTCGATGACAATATGTCATCTATTTTGAATTGGGTGTTCCCTTCCGGCATCTTCTGGGTTGCTCCACCCGGAGTCATGGTGCATCTTTCCTTTATCCTTTTGTTTTTATTTTCCATTCCCAATTTTCATGCCTTTTTTTTCCCCATCCCAATATGCTCACTGACACTTGGTTTCACTGAACCTATGAAAAAAAAATTTTTTTTTTATTCTAACACACGTATCGTTTTTATGGTTTTTATCATAATTTTTACATGATTATCTTAGTCGGGAGTTTTGTATTGCCGTACTTGATTTTGGTTGGGTTGTTGAAGCTGAATTTCATATTTTATTATTGAGTTGTGCTCTGACCTGCCTTAGTTTCAATTGTTTCAAAGCTAGGTGTTTTTTTTTATTTGAGGAATATATATTTGAATTTTTGTATTTGAATTTATTTAGTTCGCTCTTGAGTGAACGGGTTTGAATTCCTTTTTATTTTAAAGTATAGCTTGTTGTGTATTGAAGAATAGCTGCGTTAGATTCTTTAAACTTCTGCTTTAATACGTACAATGCCACGCGCGACACGTAAGCGTAGGCCAACCACAAATGACTCGGGCTTTGAACGGTTGAACCGAGCTTTGGAAAGATTGTCCATCACTCCGCCAGCAGAACAGCATCCCCCGCACAACTTCACGGTGCCACAGCAAATCATTTCAAGCGGCGTTCCTGGGCCATCATCAGCACCTGACCATTTTCATTCAACGGGTCATTTGGATGGAGGCGAGATGGGTCCAGGAATTCCAGCAATCCCTGTTGAGTTAGACAGGCAAGATATAGCTACCAGCCTTAATGCTAGTAGGTCCGCTGCTGGTATGCCACCGTCAAAGTGGACGATTCGCTTCGATGGCACTTCGACGGGTCTCAACGTGACTCGGTTCTTGTTTAGAATCAAGTCCATGGCGTCGAGCTATGGAGTTTCGTTGGCCGTACTCGCTCACGACCTACATCTGCTTCTGCAAGGTCCAGCAGAAGAGTGGTACTGGCGTTATATGGAGCTCCATCGCTCGGTGACATGGTCTGATTTGGAGCGAGAGCTGCGGGAGCGTTTTGAGGACCGTCGAAGTGACGTTGACATCCGGCGTGAAATCGATGCTCGCATTCAAAAACCGGGCGAGTCCATCCAAGTGTTTTTCGATGCGATCGAAGCAATGGCACTGCAGCTCAACAACCCATTGTCGGATGTTGACTTGCAGTGCATATTGCTACGCAACATGAACCGGCGCCTTCGGGAGCACTTGGCTGGACTCGAATTCCGTAACGCTCGTGAGTTACTGTGACGGTGTGTTGCGACTGAAGCAGTATGGTATCCGTCAGGTCAACGAACTGAAGGTACGCAAAGTCGACAAGTGATTCATGAAGTGAAAGAGCTTGAGGATGACGGTTCTGCTTGTTATGTAGACGCAGTCGCCCCACCGTCCCGTACACCACAATTTCGTCATTCATTTCAGCAATTACCAGTGGCAAATTCTCGTCCAGCACATTCCTCCACGGATCTCCGAATCTGCTGGAATTGCCAGGATCTGGGACACTCATATCAGGACTGTTCTGTGCCACCAACTCGAATTTTTTGTTATGGCTGTGGGACCCCTGGCATACTGAAGCCTAAATGTTCACGATGTAGCAACTCGGGAAACGTCCGACGGATCGCAACGAATTCGGGGATTCGGAGCGGTCCATCTGCCATTCAACAACGCCGTCCCGAGACCACAGATGTGGCTACCAATGTGGACCCAGAGCTGTGGCGTCGTCAATAGGATGCCAAACATTAAATACGGCTGACACTGCGACCCAAACACCTTGGTCTGCAAATCAGCCTCTGACCGAGTCCTATAATACCGCCTCTAGTTGGTCGGCGTCCGGAGATGGCCGAACTTCTCGTCGCACACGCTCCTTTACTTGGTCATCGAATTCTACTTTCGGGAGATCATGGAGGTACTTTACCTTGCGAAAACTATTGAAACAAGCTTGCGCAGATTCAATTCTGACACCGTACGGGGAAAACCGGCCTTTTGCTGAAATCGAAATAAAAGGTCGGAAGCTCATGGGGCTCCTTGACAGTGGAGCTAGCGTGAGTATACTTGGAGCGGGATCTTTGGACCTGATTAAGGATCTTGGGCTGCAGATGTCAATGCTGCAGACTGACATCATTACTGAATCGGGTCAAAGGGCTCCCGTTCTAGGATACGTGCGTGCGCTGGTGCGATTCAACGGCCGCTTGAAGATGGTACGATTTTTAATTGTTCCATCTTTGACCGGTCGCGTATATCTGGGAATTGATTTCTGGAATACGTTTCGGATTGCGCCAGTGCAAGTCTCCGCTGTTGAGGTTTTGCCCGAAACACCCGCTGTTGGTTTTCACCATTTGCTTCCTGAGGATCAGCAACGTTTAGAGCTTGTCAAACAACAGTTTCCATCGTTCAATGTTTTGGGGCTTGGTAAAACTTCTTTGCTAAGTCCCCACATTGATACCGGTTCCGCGAAACCCATCAAGCAGAGACATTACGCTGTCTCTCCAGCGGTCCAGAAACTGTTGTTTGATGAGCTGGATCGTATGCTTTCCTTGGGAGTGATTGAGGAAAGTCACAGTGCGTGGAGCTCACCCGTAACGGTAGTACGCAAGCCAGGTAAAGTGCGTCTATGTCTCGATGCCCGAAGGTTGAATGAGGTCACCATAAAGGATGCGTATCCGTTGCCCTTGATTGAGGGGCTGCTTTCGCGACTTCAGTCCACTAAATTTATCACAAGTCTGGACTTAAAGGATGCCTTTTGGCAAATTCCTTTGGACGCGGAATCTAGGGAGAAGACGGCATTTACTGTGCCTGGCAGGCCCCTGTACCATTTCACGGTCATGCCTTTTGGTCTGTGTAACGCACCGCAAACTATGTGCAGACTGATGCATCGGGTTATACCTCATGAGCTGCATGACAAGGTGTTTGTATACCTTGACGACTTACTTATTACAAGTTCGACATTTGATGAGCACTTGGAACTTCTTTCCACAGTTGCACAGCTGTTACATGCAGCTAAACTCACCATCAATGTCGAAAAAAGTAAGTTCGTTCAAAGGGAAATCAGATACCTTGGATATGTGGTTAGTGACGGTATCCTGAAGACAGACCCCGAAAAAGTGTCTGGTATCGTGTCCTATCCAGTACCAAAAAGTGCGAAAGACGTGAGAAGGTTCATGGGCATGGCAGGTTGGTATCGTCGTTTTGTCCCTAATTTCGCTTCCGTGACAACACCACTGACAGACTTGTTGAAAAGCAAAAAGGCTTTCCAGTGGACTCAAGGAGCGGGAGTGGCTTTCGATAGAGTCAAGGAACTGTTAGTTTCTGCTCCAGTGCTGGTGAATCCTGACTTCACCAAACACTTTTATATTCAGTGTGACGCTAGCACTACGGGTATCGGGAGCGTTCTGTTTCAGAAGGATGACGATGGTGGAGAGCATCCCATCGCTTATATGTCCACGAAATTAAATGCTGCGCAGCGCAACTATAGCATCACAGAACTAGAATGCCTTGCTGCGGTGCACAGTGTCAAGAAATTTCGGGCATATATCGAGGGGCTGCCCTTTACCATCATCACTGATCATGCTAGCCTTAAATGGCTCATGAGCCAACAGGACCTCTCTGGAAGACTTGCCCGTTGGAGTTTGAAGCTGCAGGGCTTTGATTTTGTCATTGAGCATCGCAAAGGGTCACAGAACATCGTACCCGATGCTTTGTCAAGGGCACACGGATGCGGCGAGGAGGTGATGGCCATTTCGGGATGTTTGCCGGAGCACCATCATGTGGCTGCAATAATTCCCGAGTCAGCGTTCCAGGACCCAAAATATGTCGAGTTGGTAAATCAAATCGTAAAACAGCCTGACCGTTTCATGAACGTTTATGTTCGGGATGGGCGGGTTTACATTACCACCAACACGACAGGAGCGCTGACCACGGACATTCCCACAACCAAACTATGGGTCCCGGAAGGTCACAGGCAAGAGCTGATTCTCCGTGCTCATGATGATCCATTGGGCTCTCATTTCGGCATTCGGAAAACGATTGAGCTTCTGCAACGCTATTATTATTGGCCTCGTTTAAGGCAAGACGTTGCAGAGCATGTCAAAGCTTGTAAAACATGCAAGCAAATTAAGCCTCCGAATGCCGTGATGCGACCACCAATGGGCTCATCTCGAGACACGGATCGACCGTTACAGCGGTTGTTTGTGGATTTCATGGGCCCATACCCACGGTCAAAACATGGGAATGTGCAGCTACTCGTGGTGCTCGACCACTACACAAAGTTTGTGTGGCTCAAGGCCTTGCCAAAAGCTACTGCTGAGGCCATGATTAAATATCTGAACGAGATCTTCCTGACCTTTGGAGTGCCTGAATTCCTTCACTCTGACAATGGTGTTCAGTTTACTGCAAAGGCATTGGCTAAATTTTTGGGAGAATATGGGGTCGAGCAGATACTCACTCCCTTGTATTCCCCTCAAGCCAATGCTTCAGAGCGAGCAAACCGAAGCATCCTCAACGCAATCAGAGCCTACATAGGGGATGAACACCGGAATTGGGATGAGCATTTAGTGGAATCATGTGCAGCCTTTCGAAATGTTGTACATGAGGCCACTGAATGTTCCCCCCATTTCCTGATGTTTGGTTACCACTCTATCCAACATGGTTCTGATTACGCTCTTTTGCGACAGTTGAGCGCGTTTGAGGATGGCGAGGTGAAACTGAGCACTCATTGTGATCGACTGCGTCTCATACACGATCGAGTGAGGGAAAAATTAACGCAGGCCTACACAAAGGGCGCACAAAGGTACAATTTGCGCAGTCACGTTAAAACTTTTGTTCCAGGGCAGGAGGTTTTCGTCCGGAATCACGTTCTCAGTAGTGCGGCGGACCGTTTCGCGGCCAAGCTTGCCCCGAAGTTTGTTCGTGCTAGGGTTCGGCGTGCAAGAGGTCTTGTGGCATACGAGCTTGAGGACGAGAAGGGAAACTTGATGGGTGTCTATCACGGCAAGGATATCCGTTAGGATTCATGAGGCCTCTGTCTCTATGATTAGTTGTTGCCCGGCGTTGAGACCCTTCTCCTGGGGTGAGTCGTCCCCACGCTGTTACGGCCAGCTGTTTGCCGCCACTCACTGCAATAAAAAAAAAAACAACAACAAAACAAAACAAAACAGTCAGGCGGTGCAGTTCGGATGTCATTGCACTCAATTAGTGTTATTGAAATATAATGGCATTCGAATTGCATTGCCTGTATAAAACAAAACGGGCGGTTGTTATAAAACAAAACGGGCCTAAACAGTGAAAGAAAAAAAAACAACAACAATGAGGCGGTGCAGTTCAAATGCAATCAACACCTGAGTACGTTTGAACTGCATTGCTTGATGTTCGGGTGATGCTTGCTTGATAGATAAGCTGTTGCGGGAGTTGGCGGCAACGGTATGAAGAGCTGAAAACTGCACTGGCTGGTTGGCGTGAGTTTTGCTGGGAACGAGGAGTTGGATTTTGGCTCTTGGGGAGTGTGGATTAAAGCTGTGCGATAGGACAAGTTGGATGCCTGATAATTCATCGGCGTTGTTGAATTCTCCCTTGTTTTAATTTGAGTGGTGTATATCCATCCGGAATTTACAAAACTTTGACCTTGTTGCGATACAATTAAGTGTGCTGACAACACTGTCAAGGATATTCTTGTGCACAGAAGAATTCAGCAAGGACGTGGTCAAGAGACAATCATTTAACGTACAAGGATTTACATCAGAACCTGATCGACGGAAAATTGAGCGTGTATGTCAATGTAATTGAGCTGTCTGAATCCGATGAGATGTTGCAGCTGCAAGGTGATCGACATGAAAACATTTGTAGTGATTGATCAAATCTAGTCCGGCGAGCCAGATTAACATTCTTTTTACTGTTGTGATCCCAAGAGACAGTAAATGTCGGGCGGTTTTTGCCTCACTTGATATACTTCATCTTCCTACAAACATCGCTGAATTGTGATACTGAATTGTTCGCGTCGTTGATATAACTTGGAAAGAATTTCTGAAAGAAGTGCAGGCAGAATTTTTTTAAACTATTGTATAAAAAGTAACGTTTAAAAAGTATTGGGAAAAAAACGATAAAACCCTTAAAAATGTCAATTCCTAATTCAGTTTATGTTAAGAGAAAACAAAAATAGTTAAAAGTTTGTGATATAGTTACATATGTGTATCTGTAAGGCAGTTGTTATAATATATTTGAATTTAAAATTACAAGTGATCATAATTTTACAGTGGTTCCCGCCACGGTCGACCGTCGTCCGGATCATTGGTAAGTGCAACAATTTTAGTTTTTTTAGTTTTATGGCTTTGTCTCATACATAATTTGAATTAATTGGATATATATTATACATATTTATTGAATGTTTTGTTTTAAAATTTGTTTATTTAGATATATTAAATTTTTTAATCTTGTTTAATATTTGTTGTTGAATTTTTTATCATATTTATTTGGTTTGATTTGAATGCATATTTATAATTTATATTTGAATCTTTTTTGCCTGTTTTCTTTTCACTGATAAATTTTCTTTACGAAATGGTTAGATTGACAATGGATTGGTAAATCCATTCCAATAGGTTCAGTGGAGCCATGATAAAGTGGGTTCCTTTCTTCCCATCTTGATTTTTTTTTTTATGTTGGTCCGTGTCCGTAGTGCGTGACACAGCTAGGGCTTGGCCTGCCCCTCCATTAACCCGCGACACCGGTGACTAGCCGGCACTTACTGTCACGCGAGGGTAGCAGGTCAGGCTACAATTTCTGTTGTGGTGGCGGCTGGTCACAGCTGTTCCGCAACAACCTTCAAAGTAAAACTTTGGAAATTTCATGTCGGACAAGAACGGTAACCCTATTCCAGTTTACCTATATTTTTAGCATCAAAAACTTCTGTTCACGGGAGCTCACGAATCAATAATCAGATACAATTGAAATTTTACAAAATGCATTGGACTAAAGTAGGACCAGGTCTGATAGAAGCGATTTTGAATTGTAGGCAACTATTTACCAGTGGTGCCATCTTGAAAAATTACAAAGAAAAAAACTGCTTTTTACCCTATGAAATGTGAATAAGTTACCACATTCTCATGAAATTGACACTGTAGCTGAACCTTACTCTAGATTCTGTTTGATAGAAATTTGGTTGAAAAATTCGATTAGTGCTGCCAGTTATGGTAATTTTTGTATCTTTGGTTTTAAAAATTCGCTCAGAAAAATAAAACTTTTTGCCCTATAACTTCCAGTGCAGTCATGGAATCAATACTTATTTCATACAATTTATGGAACCTATTATAGACATTATTCAGGACAAATTTGGTTGAAAAGCCACGATAGGGTTGGCAGCTATTGTTGGATTTGTGATTGTTTGCAATATCTTTATTAAGCGGTTTTATCGTAGGATTTTCAATTGGTAATGATATTGTAGTGACAATAAACAGCAAATATTAAGCTTTCGATTATTTGAAAAAACTCGCTGCAGGTAACCGTAAATTTCTTTATACTCCTATAACTTTGAATGTAATATAACAACGTGAAGCAGATGTGATATATTCTTGGCTTTGGTACTGGTGGAAGGTTGCCAGCACGAGTCGGTTGTGCTACTTTTGTATCAATAAATGCTAACAGTTAGTATTCATGCCGGAAACATTTACAATGAAAATAAATAACCGATGTTTCAATTCCCAAAGTTCTGCAAATTTTTCGGATCGCAGCCCCAAACTCCAACTTCAGTTACAGTGCTGCAGGCACTGAGCATTTTCTTCATTGATGTTATATGAGATGTTGCTTTCAAAATTTTGTGAAACAAATAACTGATAACGAATATAATTAACCCATGTTTCGCTCTCATAAACGTTGAAATTCATGCCAGTGGTAATATCTGAAACCTTTTACCATATGAGTTATAATGCATTCTTGAGACCAAAGTAAAACGTGGCATTTGAAACAGTTTGGCCGTAATAAGCAGCTCATGTGGTGGAATATGCACTCAAAACCTGCACGACTCTTCTCTTGTTCTTCGAACATTAGTGTTTCTAGCGGTTCAGGTTCGCTAGAGTTTTTGTCAATCAAAGACAATTTCTTCGAAAATTAGTTTTCTGGCGGTTCAGGTGCGCAAGAGTTTTTTTTACTTCCTTGAGGTATTTATTCTATTTTTATTTTCTTTTTGTAGTCTCTAGATGTCGATCTGTCGGTGGTGGTTGGTAGGGTAAGCTTAAATAATAAGGAATAAGATTAGCAATGGTAGGATCATGGAATCGAGAGTAAGGTATAGGGAATCGTAGTAGACTTGCATGCGTTCAGGAAATTAGCTTGGTCGTAAGGTTTAGGGTGTAGTCGGTTAGTCGGTAGTCTTAGTCAGGAAGGTAAGATAAGATTTAGCCTGGGTTAGTAATACACGGGTAAGGAGAGCGGTGATAGATGGGAGTAAACGGTTGTTAGAACAGTTCGGTGGGGGTTGATAAAATATTAAGGGAAACATACGGTGAAGGGTTAGCTAGTAGTAAGGGAAAACATATTGTAAAAGGTAAGTTAGAAGAAAGTTCAGTATCAGATTATAGCAAGGATCGGACGGGCTAGTCCTGCGCGTTGCTATAGGTAGATATAAAAACAGAGAAGGAATCAAATACCTTATGGCGGACGCGAATTCCAAGCCGCATCATACGGTTGTATGTATTTTGATTTGCACCGGAGATATATAGAGAGAGCATTGTGTGTAGCAGCATTCTTTAAGCGTTCTCTAGTGCTTTTTTTTTAGTTCTTTTGTTCTCCCTCTTCATTCCTGTTTGGATCGCATGAAGAGTCTGGCAGGTTCCTAAAATCGAGATCAATTTGCATTAGGATATTGGATAACAAACGAACGGACGCCAACACCAGTCCAAAACTAAAACACGCAACACGTAAACATTCAGGGAAAGTTCATGTAGGAAAAAGAGGGATTTTGTGGTAGGAGTATGTCTGCGCGTCGACGCGAGAATGAGCATGGGGTGGTTATGTGGAAATAAAATCAGAATTCAAGTGCCCGGAGATATTTAAATTTAATGTACGGTACGTGACCGAGGTAGAGGAGCGGACGTGTTAATCGAATTTCGGATACGGTGTTCCAAACTAAAACTGGTAATCGCGACAGATCGGAAAAGATAATGGTCGAGAATTTCGACGAAATTCTTTGAAACGAGGGGGTGTTACGGTCCGCGGATTTTCAAGAAGGTCTAACAGGAAGAAAAATTATCTCCATCGTCCTCTAAGAGGTGAGAACGATGAAGATTGGGCCGCATTGGCGATGCACAAACACCAGATTCTACTTTTGTGTTAAAATTAGATTAGTAGTACATTAGACTAAGTTGTGGTTAGGCACGGTAGATTGAGATTTAATGATAGTACAACTTCAACGAACATTACACTGACGCAGTGACGTGAACGAACATCAAAAATACATTGTACCTACAAAGAACAGCCCGATCGTCATACAAGCTACGTCACAATCATCGCGAGATCAACGAAACACTAGGCATCAACAACCCAAAATTAAACGCGCGACTTTGGTTGTTTCAATATAGTTCGAGATGTTCAAACAAACCCGGATCTATGTCAACAATTGACTTAATTACGACTGACTTGGGACAGTCGCTACAGATAGTGGTTAGGTCGCGACCGAGGAGCAGACCCAAGGCGGCGGCAAAGACTACTAATTACATACACTACAACACTACTAATTACATGCACTACACCACTACTAATTACATGCAGTTAGCACTAGGGCTAATTACAATAAATCGTCTAAAACAATAACCTCGAAGACCACGGAGAAGAAGATTGGCAGAACGCAGCGACGACGATTATGATTTTCTTTCGGCTCACAATTTCCGAGGCCAGGCCGATGAATCGTTGTATGAAATTCACAGGGGAAAAATAAAGCGACACTATTTACCCTCACCCACAGGAATGAAAAACCGAGGTCGACGAAGTAAGACGCGAATTACTACGCCCGAATTAATTTATATTCGGTTGTCGCGGAGTCAGACGGTGTGTTGACATCGAGAAAAGTCACGACTTGTCTACTGTCGGCCGGAATATGAGGTGAGATCATGGTGTCCCAAAAGTGGATCTCGTGGTGAAATCGGAACCCAACACCCTGTTAGGTGAGAATGAACTCAGTTGAGTACAATGAACGGGTTTGAAAATCTCGCTGTCGCCAAAGTTTTTGCTGGGCCCCGGAAAGTGCAGAATCGGTCTCTTTGACTGCGAACCAGGCAAGTGGACGGATACCCAAAGAAGAAGCGACAGAATCTTGATTGTAAGACATTTGTTCTTTTTTTGGTAGTACGGAGCTTGCTGAGAAACTGACGGAGTCAACAGGAGAAGTGCTGAAGTTGGAGTTAATTGGAAGCAAAGTACGAATCAAAAGGCGAAGGATATCCTAGAACGACCAGGGAGAAAATCGACAACCGGGTTGGAGCGCCACTACAGGGCGGAAAGACGAATTTAACGATCGGAGCAGCGATGTCAGTGAAAGGGCCCCAACGAAACAGCGTAGCAGCTCAAAATCGAGGTAGTGTGCACATTATTTTTTTCTGTGTTTGTGTTAAAATTTCATTTAGATAGCTTAAGTAAATGAGATCGTTTGATATTAATATATTAGAATTTTAAGCGCGTGATATCGAATTAGCTTAAGATAGGAGTTTTCTTGTTGGAATAAATTCGTCGGTGTCATAGAAAAGCAAAGTGCGTTCACAATTTATATTCTTCTATGTGAGTGATAGTGCATCGCGTCCGTAGTTTCGATCTTCGTTTTTTTTTCTCATCTCGTGTTACGGAATTCTTATAGGGAGGAATAAGATTGGTTTCCTAACGCCGTTCTTTTTTTGCTTCAGGGCGGTGGATCGGTTGCCAGCAGTTTCGATATCTAGTGAAGCGAGTGGCGCCCCGGACTCACCCTTCTCCAGTGAGTGTAGCCAACCGAAATTGCCCCCTTAACTTCGAATGTGAATAAAAGGGGTAACATTGCGGCGAGTGAAAATAACGGGTAACAAATTGGCGCCCAACATGGGGCCTATAACGGTGAATAACGGGAAAAACGGTACAGAACGGTGCTCATTAAAACTTTTAGTTTGCCAAGTCCCAAATTGTGGGAAGGCGTGTAACGAAGGAAAAATGTATCTTTAGGATCGAGACCGTTGAAAACTGTTAGTTTAGCGCGAAATCTCGAAACTTGACTTGTAAAATTGAATTTATCGTGTCTCTTTTTGAAATTGAATTGATCGTAGTTACGGTGGGAATATCTTTTTTTTTATATGCGAGTATATCTATTTTACGCAAGACTTGCAATTGGATTTCCTACATGGTTTTTCTTCTATAACACAATCTACTGAATATTTTACATCTTTCATTTAATAATATGTATAAAAAATATATATACTTGAATTCTGATGATTTAGTGTAGGAATGTGTGGAGCAGATAAATGAGTGGGAGTGAGTATGGTTTTGTGTGACACGAGTGTGTAGCGTGTGTCGGTTTCCAGATAATAGATTAAAGTGCAGACATTCGAGGCGAATTTTGTGAGGGAGCAAATTGTGAGGCTGCTGAGCCCAACAGTATAGTGGGAGCGAGGGAACGGCAGTTTTTTTTTTTAAATATAGTATTTTCGGTATTAGAAAGTTTCAGGGGGAATTTTCCTTCTGGGTTCTTCCTTCTGGGTTGATGAATTTTATTGAGTGTTTTATTGAGTTTGATTAGGTTTTAGCTCGAAATAGGTCTCGCAATGGTTCGGTTGCCTGAATTTTAATATTCTCATATACCTTCTAGCAACTAAGCCATTTTCGCAAGAGCGACGCTACAGCCTGGTGAACATTTTCGTTTTTTTAAATATACGGGTACTTACTAAGATGGGCAGGGTAATGAAGATTTTGGTAGAACGGTTGAATAAGGACGAGCTCACTTATGAGCTTGCCATCCGTGGTTTTCCGTCGGACACAGTGGAAAACATGCGGAAAATGCTGAGAGCGACCCTGAAAGCGGAGACCGCGTTAGATACCTCTTACGTGCAAGACGAGTATCCTTTCAGCTACGAGACCGATTATGCGGAATCGGAGGCCAGGGTATTGGAGGTTGAAGAGTGTCGGGAGAGAGCGCCGCTTCTTATTTCTTGAAGACGAAAGTGAAGATCAAGTTTGCGTTCCGTCGACTGGAAAATATGCAGGCAGTCACCACCGAACAGAAAGATGGCGCGAGGGAACTACGAAACCGTTTCATTTTGGCGATGGGGACCTTCGTGTCCAAAACTGAAGAGGCAAGCGAGGATGAAGAGGAACTGTTTGAGGGTGGTGATAGATCGGTCATTCCGGTGGAGGTTAGAGCCCCGAGTCTGGCAGAAGTGGCAAAATGGGGTTTAAAATTTAGTGGAGACTCTCCCGGCACTGTAAATGCGTTCCTCGAGCGTGTCGAAGAGCTACAGCGAACGAGGGGACTCACCAAGCCACAATTGTTTAGAGCGGCTGTTTATTTGTTCGACTCACGGGTCCTAATATGGTTTCGTGCACATCGCAACTTGGTGTCGTCCTGGGATGAGCTGGTTACAGAGCTCAAGGCGGAATTTTTGACCTCAGATTATGAGGACCGCCTTTGGGACGAAATCCGAAGACGCACACAGGGCGAAAATGAGTCTGCTGGAGTCTATGCAGCAGTTATGGAGCGCCTGTTCAGCCGACTGAGGACGAGTTGTTCAGAGGAGGAAAAACTGCGCACGTTGCGAAGAAATATAGCCCCGTTCTACCAGCAGCAATTGTCTCTTACGCAGGTTACATCTATTGCGGATTTGGTGAAGATGGGTCGTACCCTAGATGCTACCAGAGCATCGGTAGCAGCATTTTTCCCGCCCACCACACGGACTAGGCGCTGTTTGGAGCCGGATTTGGCGTACCTGGGAGCGGAAGACGTTGAGCGAGTCGCCTCTATGTCGAGTGGAACGCGAATCCAATGCTGGAACTGCAAGCGAGGCGGACACATGTCAAGGGAATGCCCGGAGCCGCGACGATGTTTCGGGTGCGGTCGCCAGGGGGTAATGCGGTTGGCATGCCCGAACTGCCAGTCAAGAGCTACTAGTCGGGAAAATGGGTCACGGCCGAGTCCTCAGGTTTCGGGAAACGGACGTTGTGTTCGCTAAGCAGTCGAGCGTGAACCATAAAGAGGCCGCGCCAGGAAAATCAACAGCCGAAGGTGGATTATGCTCTCGCCAGTACCAGTTAAGATAGGCGTCCGCACCTGCAGTTGGAGATAAAGGATTGCGTCATGGAGGGACTGTTAGATTCAGGAGCGATTAGGACTATTGTTGGAGGGAGGGGATGGTCTCGGTTGAAAGCGAAAGGTGTAAAGTTGAACGAAAATGGAATTGGTGAAATTCGACTGGCCAATGGCATGACGAGCTCGGTATTGGGGGCTGTACAAGTGAAGTTTTCATGGAACGGTCGAGAGCATAATCTAGAATCACTGGTGGTACCATCGATTCCCCAAGAAATGGTCTTAGGGATAGACTTCTGGAAGTGTTTTGGGGTGGTGCTCGATATGAAAGGTAGACAATGGACGTCCATTGCGTCTGCGGAGTTGGTTGATGGAGGTGTTACGGTCCGCGCATTTTCAAGAAGGTCTAACAGGAAGAAAAATTATCTCCACCTTTCTCTAAGAGGTGAGAACGATGAAGATTGGGCAGCATTGGCGATGCACAAACACCAGATTCTACTTATGTGTTAAAATTAGTTTAGTAGTACATTAGACTAAGTTGTGGTTAGGCACGGTAGATTGAGATTTAGTGATAGTACAACTTTAACGAACATTACACTAACGCAGTGACGTGAACGAACATCAAAAATACATTGTACCTACAAAGAACAGCCCGATCGTCATACAAGCTACGTCACAATCATCGCGAGATCAACGCAACACTAGACATCAACAACCCAAAATTAAACGCGCGACTTTGGTTGGTTCAATATAGTTCGAGATGTTCAAACAAACCCGGACCTATGTCAACAATTGACCTAATTACGACTGACTTGGGACAGTCGCCACAGATAGTGGTTAGGTCGCGACCGAGGAGCAGACCCGAGGCGGCGGCAAAGACTACTAATTACATGCACTACAGCACTACTAATTACATGCACTACACCACTACTAATTACATGCACTTAGCAGTAGGACTAATTACAATAAATCGTCTAAAACAATAACCTCGAAGACCACGGAGAAGAAGATTGGCAGAACGCAGCGACGACGATTATGATTTTCTTTCGGCTCACAATTTCCGCGGCCTGGCCGATGAATCGTTGTATGAAATTCACAGGGGAAAAATAAAGCGACACTATTTACCCTCACCCACAGGAATGAAAAACCGAGGTCGACGAAGTAAGACGCGACTTACTACGCCCAAATTAATTTATATTCGGTTGTCGCGGAGTCAGAAGGTGTGTTGACATCGAGAAAAGTCACGACTTCTCAACTGACGGCCGGAATATGAGGTGAGATTATGTTGTCCCAAAAGTGGATCTCGTGGTGAAATCGGAACTCAGCACCCTGTTTGGTGAGAATGAACTCAGTTGAGCACAATGAACGGGTTTGAAAATCCCGCTGTCGCCAAAGTTTGTCCTGGGCCCCGGAAAGTGCAGAATCGGTCTCTTTGACTGCGAACCCGGCAAGTGGACGGATACCCAAAGAAGAAGCGACAGAATCTTGATTGTAAGACATTTGTTCTTTTTTTGGTAGTACGGAGCTTGCTGAGAAACTGACGGAGTCAACAGGAGAAGTGCTGAAGTTGGAATTAATTGGAAGCAAAGTACGAATCTAAAGGCGAAGGATATCCTAGAACGACCAGGGAGAAAATCGACAACCGGGTTGGAGCGCCACTACAGGGCGGAAAGACGAATTTAACGATCGGAGCAGCGATGTCAGTGAAAGGGCCCCAACGAAACAGCGTAGCAGCTCAAAATCGAGGTAGTGTGCACATTTTTTTTTCTGTGTTTGTGTTAAAATTTCATTTAGATAGCTTAAGTAAATGAGATCGTTTGATATTAATTTATTAGAATTTTAAGCGCGTGATATTGAATTAGCTTAAGATAGGAGTTTTATTGTTGGAATAAATTCGTCGGTGTCATAGAAAAGCAAAGTGCGTTCACAATTTATATTCTTCTATGTGAGTGATAGTACATCGCGTCCGTAGTTTCGATCTACGTTTTTTTTCTCATCTCGTGTTACGGAATTCTTATAGGGAGGAATAAGATTGGTTTCCTAACGCCGTTCTTTTTTTGCTTCAGGGCGGTGGATCGGTTGCCAGCAGTTTCGATATCTAGTGAAGCAAGTGGCGACCCGGACTCACCCTTCTCCAGTGAGTGTAGCCAACCGAAATTGCCCCCTTAACTTCGAATGTGAATAAAAGGGGTAAAATTGCGGCGAGTGAAAATAACGGGTAACAAATTGGCGCCCAACATGGGGCCTATAACGGTGAATAACGGGGAAAACGGTACAGAACGGTGCTCTTGAAAACTTTTAGTTTGCCAAGTCCCAAATTGTGGGAAGGCGTGTAACGAAGGAAAAATGTATCTTTAGGATCGAGACCGTTGAAAACTGTTAGTTTAGCGCGAAATCTCGAAACTTGACTTGTAAAATTGAATTTATCGTGTCTCTTTTTGAAAATGAATTGATCGTAGTTACGGTGGGAATATCTTTTTTTTATATGCGAGTATATCTATTTTACGCAAGACTTGCAATTGGATTTTCTGCATGGTTTTTCTTCTTTAACATAATCTACTGAATATTTTACATCTTTCATTTAATAATATATATAAGAAATATATATACTTGAATTCTGATGATTTAGTGTAGGAATGTGTGGAGCAGATAAATGAGTGGGAGGGAGTATGTTTTTGTGTGACACGAGTGTGTAGCGTGTGTCGGTTTCCAGATAATAGATTAAAGTGCAGACATTCGAGGCGAATTTTGTGAGGGAGCAAATTGTGAGGCTGCTGAGCCCAACAGTATAGTGGGAGCGAGGGAACGGCAGTTTTTTTTTTTAAATATAGTATTTTCGGTATTAGAAAGTTTCAGGGGGAATTTTCCTTCTGGGTTCTTCCTTCTGGGTTGATGAATTTTATTGAGTGTTTTATTGAGTTTGATTAGGTTTTAGCTCGAACTAGGTCTCGCAATGGTTCGGTTGCCTGAATTTTAATATTCTCATATACCTTCTAGCAACTAAGCCATTTTCGCAAGAGCGACGCTACAGCCTGGTGAACATTTTCGTTTTTTTAAATATACGGGTACTTACTAAGCTGGGCACGGTAATGAAGATTTTGGTAGAACGGTTGAATAAGGACGAGCTCACTTATGAGCTTGCCATCCGTGGTTTTCCGTCAGACACAGTGGAAAACATGCGGAAAACGCTGAGAGCGACCCTGAAAGCGGAGACCGCGTTAGATACCTCTTACGTGCAAGACGAGTATCCTTTCAGCTACGAGACCGATTATGCGGAATCGGAGGCCAAGGTATTGGAGGTTGAAGAGTGTCGGGAGAGAGCGCCGCTTCTTATTTCTTGAAGACGAAAGTGAAGATCAAGTTTGCGTTCCGTCGACTGGAAAATATGCAGGCAGTCACCACCGAACAGAAAGATGGTGCGAGGGAACTACGAAACCGTTTCATTTTGGCGATGGGGACCTTCGTGTCCAAAACTGAAGAGGCAAGCGAGGATGAAGAGGAACTGTTTGAGGGTGGTGATAGATCGGTCATTCCGGTGGAGGTTAGAGCCCCGAGTCTGGCAGAAGTGGCAAAATGGGGTTTAAAATTTAGTGGAGACTCTCCCGGCACTGTAAATGCGTTCCTCGAGCGTGTCGAAGAGCTACAGCGAACGAGGGGACTCACCAACCCACAATTGTTTAGAGCGGCTGTTTATTTGTTCGACTCACGGGTCCTAATATGGTTTCGTGCACATCGCAACTTGGTGTCGTCCTGGGATGAGCTGGTTACAGAGCTCAAGGCGGAATTTTTGACCTCAGATTATGAGGACCGCCTTTGGGACGAAATCCGAAGACGCACACAGGGCGAAAATGAGTCTGCTGGAGTCTATGCAGCAGTTATGGAGCGCCTGTTCAGCCGACTGAGGACGAGTTGTTCAGAGGAGGAAAAACTGCGCACGTTGCGAAGAAATATAGCCCCGTTCTACCAGCAGCAATTGTCTCTTACGCAGGTTACATCTATTGCGGATTTGGTGAAGATGGGTCGTACCCTAGATGCTACCAGAGCATCGGTAGCAGCATTTTTCCCGCCCACCACACGGACTAGGCGCTGTTTGGAGCCGGATTTGGCGTACCTGGGAGCGGAAGACGTTGAGCGAGTCGCCTCTATGTCGAGTGGAACGCGAATCCAATGCTGGAACTGCAAGCGAGGCGGACACATGTCAAGGGAATGCCCGGAGCCGCGACGATGTTTCGGGTGCGGTCGCCAGGGGGTAATGCGGTTGGCATGCCCGAACTGCCAGTCAAGAGCTACTAGTCAGGAAAATCAGTCACGGCTGAGTCCTCAGGTTTCGGGAAACGGACGTCGTGTTCGCTAAGCAGTCGAGCGTGCACCATAAAGAGGCCGCGCCAGGAAAATCAACAGCCGAAGGTGGATTATGCTCTCGCCAGTACCAGTCAAGATAGCCGTCCGCACCTGCAGCTGGAGATAGAGGATTGCGTCATGGAGGGACTGTTAGATTCAGGAGCGATTAGGACTATTGTTGGAGGGAGGGGATGGTTTCGGTTGAAAGCGAAAGGTGTAAAGTTGAACGAAAATGGAATTGGTGAAATTCGACTGGCCAATGGCATGACGAGCTCGGTATTGGGGGCTGTACAAGTGAAGTTTTCATGGAACGGTCGAGAGCATAATCTAGAATCACTGGTGGTACCATCGATTCCCCAAGAAATGGTCTTAGGGATAAACTTCTGGTAGTGTTTTGGGGTGGTGCTCGATATGAAAGGTAGACAATGGACGTCCATTGCGTCTGCGGAGTTGGTTGATGGAGGTGTTACGGTCCGCGCATTTTCAAGAAGGTCTAACAGGAAGAAAAATTATCTCCACCTTTCTCTAAGAGGTGAGAACGATGAAGATTGGGCAGCATTGGCGATGCACAAACACCAGATTCTACTTATGTGTTAAAATTAGTTTAGTAGTGCATTAGACTAAGTTGTGGTTAGGCACGGTAGATTTAGATTTAGTGATAGTACAACTTTAACGAACATTACACTAACGCAGTGACGTGAACGAACATCAAAAATACATTGTACCTACAAAGACCAGCCGATCGTCATACAAGCTACGTCACAATCATCGCGAGATCAACGCAACACTAGACATCAACAACCCAAAATTAAACGCGCGACTTTGGTTGGTTCAATATAGTTCGAGATGTTCAAACAAACCCGGACCTATGTCAACAATTGACCTAATTACGACTGACTTGGGACAGTCGCCACAGTTAGTGGTTAGGTCGCGACCGAGGAGCAGACCAGAGGCGGCAGCAAAGACTACTAATTACATGCACTACAACACTACTAATTACATGCACTACACCACTACTAATTACATGCACTTAGCACTAGGGCTAATTACAATAAATCGTCTAAAACAATAACCTCGAAGACCACGGAGAAGAAGATTGGCAGAACGCAGCGACGACGATTATGATTTTCTTTCGGCTCACAATTTCCGCGGCCTGGCCGATCAATCGTTATATGAAATTCACAGGGGAAAAATAAAGCGACACTATTTACCCTCACCCACAGGAATGAAAAACCGAGGTCGACGAAGTAAGACGCGAATTACTACGCCCGTATTAATTTATATTCGGTTGTCGCGGAGTCAGACGGTGTGTTGACATCGAGAAAAGTCACGACTTGTCTACTGTCGGCCGGAATATGAGGTGAGATCATGGTGTCCCAAAAGTGGATCTCGTGGTGAAATCGGAACCCAACACCCTGTTAGGTGAGAATGAACTCAGTTGAGTACAATGAATGGGTTTGAAAATCCCGCTGTCGCCAAAGTTTTTGCTGGGCCCCGGAAAGTGCAGAATCGGTCTCTTTGACTGCGAACCCGGCAAGTGGACGGATACCCAAAGAAGAAGCGACAGAATCTTGATTGTAAGACATTTGTTCTTTTTTTGGTGGTGCTGAGAAACTGACGGAGTCAACAGGAGAAGTGCTGAAGTTGGAATTAATTGGAAGCAAAGTACGAATCAAAAGGCGAAGGATATCCTAGAACGACCAGAGAGAAAATCGACAACCGGGTTGGAGCGCCACTACAGGGCGGAAAGACGAATTTAACGATCGGAGCAGCGATGTCGGTGAAAGGGCCCCAACGAAACAGCGTAGCAGTTCAAAATCGAGGTAGTGTGCACGTTATTTTTTTCTGTGTTTGTGTTAAAATTTCATTAAGATAGCTTAAGTAAATGAGATCGTTTGATATTAATAAATTAGAATTTTAAGCGCGTGATATCGAATTAGCTTAAGATAGGAGTTTTCTTGTTGGAATAAATTTGTCGGTGTCATAGAAAAGCAAAGTGCGTTCACAATTTATATTCTTCTATGTGAGTGATAGTGCATCGCGTCCGTAGTTTCGATCTACGTTTTTTTTTCTCATCTCGTGTTACGGAATTCTTATAGGGAGGAACAAGATTGGTTTCATAACGCCGTTCTCTTTTTGCTTCAGGGCGGTGGATCGGTTGCCAGCAGTTTCGATATCTAGTGAAGCGAGTGGCGCCCCGGACTCACCCTTCTCCAGTGAGTGTAGCCAACCGAAATTGCCCCCTTAACTTCGAATGTGAATAAAAGGGGTAAAATTGCGGCGAGTGAAAATAACGGGTAACAAATTGGCGCCCAACATGGGGCCTATAACGGTGAATAACGGGAAAAACGGTACAGAACGGTGCTCATGAAAACTTTTATTTTGCCAAGTCCCAAATTGTGGGAAGGCGTGTAACGAAGGAAAAATGTATCTTTAGGATCGAGACCGTTGAAAACTGTTAGTTTAGCGCAAAATCTCGAAACCGGACTTGCAAAATTGAATTTATCGTGTCTCTTTTTGAAATAAAATTGATCGTAGTTACGGTGGGATTATCTTTTTTTTTTATATGCGAGTATATCTTTTTAAGCAAGACATGCAATTGGATTTCCTGCATGGTTTTTCTTCTTTAACACAATCTACTGAATATTTTACATCTTTCATTTAATAATATATAAAAATTTATATACTTGAATTCTGATGATTTAGTGTAGGAATGTGTGGAGCAGATAAATGAGTGGGAGTGAGTGTGTTTTTGTGTGACACGAGTGTGTAGCGTGTGTCGGTTTCCAGATAATAGATTAAAGTGCAGACATTCGAGGCGAATTTCGTGAAGGAGCAAATTGTGAGGCTGCTGAGCCCAACAGTATAGTGGGAGCGAGGGAACGGCTGTTTTTTTTGTTTAAATATAGTATTTTCGGTATTAGAAAGTTTCAGGGGGAATTTTCCTTCTGGGTTCTTCCTTCTGGGTTGATGAATTTTACTGAGTGTTTTATTGAGTTTGATTAGGTTTTAGCTCGAAATAGGTCTCGCAATGGTTCGGTTGCCTGAATTTTAATATTCTCATATACCTTCTAGCAACTAAGCCATTTTCGCAAGAGCGGCGCTAAAGCCTGGTGAACATTTTCATTTTTTTCAATATACGGGTACTTGCTAAGCTGGGTAGAGTAATGAAGATTTTGGTAGAACGGTTGAATAAGGACGTGGTTTTCCCGTGGTTTTCCGTCGGACACAGTGGAAAACATGCGGAAAACGCTGAGAGCGACCCTGAAAGCGGAGACCGCGTTAGATACCTCTTACGTGCAACACGAGTATCCTTTCAGCTACGAGACCGATTATGCGGAATCGGAGGCCAAGGTATTGGAGGTTGAAGAGTATCGGGAGAGAGCGCCGCTTCTTATTTCTTGAAGACGAAAGTGAAGATCAAGTTTGCGTTCCGTCGACTGGAAAATATGCAGGCAGTCACCACCGAACAGAAAGATGGCGCGAGGGAACTACGAAACCGTTTCATTTTGGCGATGGGGACCTTCGTGTCCAAAACTGAAGAGGCAAGCGAGGATGAAGAGGAACTGTTTGAGGGTGGTGATAGATCGGTCATTCCGGTGGAGGTTAGAGCCCCGAGTCTGGCAGAAGTGGCAAAATGGGGTTTCAAATTTAATGAGTGCCGGGAGAGTCCCGGCACTGTTAATGCGTTCCTCGAGCGTGTCGAAGAGCTACAGCAAACGAGGGGACTCACCAAGCCCCAATTGTTTAGAGCGGCTGTTATTTGTTCGACTCGTGGGTTCTTATATGGTTTCTTGCACATCGCAACTTGGTGTCGTCCTGGGATGAGCTGGTTACAGAGCTCAAGGCGGAATTTTTGACCTCAGATTATGAGGACCGCCTTGGGGACGAAATCTGAAGACGCACACAGGGCGATAAACACCACTCTCGCCAGTACCAGTCAAGATAGCCGTCCGCACCTGCAGTTGGAGGTAGAAGATTGCGTCATGGAGGGACTGTTAGATTCAGGAGCGATTAGGACTATTGTTGGAGGGAGCGGATGGTCTCGGTTGAAAGCGAAAGGTGTAAAGTTGAACGAAAATGGAATTGGTGAAATTCGACTGGCCAATGGCATGACGAGCTCGGTATTGGGGGCTGAACAAGTGAAGTTTTCATTGAACGGTCGAGAGCATAATCTAGAATCACTGGTGGTACCGTCGATTAACCAAGAAGTGGTCTTAGGGATAGACTTCTGGAAGTGTTTTGGGGTGGTGCTCGATATAAAAAGGTAGACAATGGACGTCCATTACGTCTGCAGAGTTGGTTGATGGAGGGGCACTACGCCGTCGAGATTTTGTGTCTGCTGCGGAGGCCGAGACATTGTCGAAATTGTTGGAAGAGCAATTCGGTTTGAAGGGAGAAGTGCTGGGACGAGCTAAATCCGTTGAACACGTTATCAAAACGACGGCGGCCCCAATCAAACAACGCTACTACCCGGTCTCACCTGCGGTACAACGGCAAATTAATATGGAGCTGGATAACATGTTACAGATGGGGGTGGTTGAGCCCTCGTCCAGTCCCTGGTTATCTGCTATCTTACTAGTGCGCAAAAATGATGGCTCGTATAGGTTTTGCGTAGGTATTAGAAAGGTTAATGCGGTATCGGAAAAGAGTGCGCATCCTCTTCCATATATTTCGAACACATTAAACAAATTGAGAAATGCCAAGTACTTATTAACTGTAAATGTCAAGTCGGCATATTGACAAGTCCCGATGGCAGAGGGTTCGCGGCAATTTACGGCGTTCACGGTGCCCGGAAGAGGATTGTTTCATTTTTTGCGAATGCCTTTTGGGCTGCACAGCTCTGGAGCAACATGGCAGCGTCTCATTGATACTGTTCTCGGTCCCACATTATAACCTTTTGTGTTCACCTACCTCGACGACATAATCGTTGTGACGGAGACTTTTGAGAGACATATAGAGATCCTCCAGGATGTTTTCGCGCTACTGAGAGAGGAGGGCTTACGACTCTCTAAAGAAAAGTGCCAGTTCTGTAGGGCACAACTTAAGTATTTAGGCTACCTTGTCGACATGGAGGGCTTCAGGGTAGACCCCGAGAAGGTGCTAGCTGTGAACGTATTCCCGCGTCAAACTTCCGTAAAGCAGGTTCGCCAACTCCTTAGTACCGTCGTTTCATCCCTGGGCACGCGACGATGTTGGCTCCATTAAGCGACTTATTAAAGAAGGGTCGCAAGTTCGTATGATCCAGGCGTTCGAAATTTGCAAGCGCAAACTTACGACGGCGCTGGTATTGGCATGCCCGGATTTTGGTCTGCCATTCAAGGTGCAAACGGATGCCTTGGACGTAGGCATCGGAGCAGTGTTGAGCCAAGCTCATGCTAAAGGTGAGAATGTCATATGCTATCTGAGCAGGGCATTGTCGAATCAGGAAAGGAAATATTCCGTGACCGAGCGAGAATGCTTAGCAGTGCTGTGGGCTGTCGAGAAATTTCAGCCCTACATAGAGGGGACACACTTCTATGTTATTACTGACCACCATTCTCTGGTCTGGCTGAATAATCTCAAGGACCCTACGGGCAGATTGGCTAGATGGACAGTGAGGTTACAACAGTTTGACTTCAAGGTGATCCATCGGAAAGGAAAAGAACATTTGGTGCCGGACGCACTTTCACGAGTCATAGTCAATGTTGATAGCGTAGGTACCCCTCAAGTTTCGGAGCGATGGTATTCGGTATGATAGGGAAGGTAAGGGAGGACCCCGACAGGTACGAGGGCTGGAAGGTCGTGGGGGACACATTGTGGAAACAACTGCCTGATCGCAAGCAAAATGGGGAAAACGCGAACGGTTCGAAGAGGGTTGTGCCTAAATCAGAGCGGGGAGACATCCTCAAAAGGTGTCATGATGATACGAAGGCGGGACACATGGGACTTGCTCGAACGGTGGGTCGAGTCACGCAGAGTTTTTATTGGCCACAAATGCGGGCGGATATCCACCAGTATGTGAGATCCTGCAAGGTGTGTCAGTCGTGCAATGTGGAGCGGAAAGCACCGAAGGGTTTGATGTTCAGTAGGGCTGGTGAGACAAGGACCCCATGGGAGATGATTTGCGTAGACCTTGTGGGGCCGTTGCCCAGATCGACACGAGGGTACTCATATATTCTGATGATTTTCGACTACGTGACTAAGTATTCGGTCATACTACTAATACGGACAACTACCGCGTCTGCTGTTTTCCGATCATTGGAGGAGAATGTCCTTCTGATCTACGGAGTACCAAGGGTTATAGTATGTGATAATGGAGTTCAATTCGCTGGCAAACAGTGTAACGTTTTAACAAGAACCCGAGGCCTAAACAACGACCAATCGACAAACATATACGGGCGTACACCTCGCAATGCCGAGCCGTTTACATTTGGAAAAAAAAAACAACCCTTCCCGGGAAGGGTTGCAAATGTTCAAACCACGAAACCACCACTCAAATTGGTAGGCTAGCAAATGTTGTTTTGAACGTCGCATCCGACTTGTGTCGTATACTAGTCAGATGTCGACGATTTAGTACTAAGCTAAAGCAATGCTACATAGCATATATACATTACATGCCTTAGAGATAAGATTAAACTAAGACTTAAACTAACTAAATCTAAGCGACGCGCTGTCGACGGAGTGGCTAAAGCAGGGCCTGCGCGTCCACTCGCTGGTAATCCCGGAGCTGGCTGTGTTACTGGTGAGCCGCAGCCTGAAAGAGAAATATATAAATTTATCATGTTCCTCAGTCATCTACTCATACATACTTACCTGCAACCTCCCACGGAGCCACAACTTCCGACGACTCGCCAACCACCGGTCAACGAGGCACTCGCCAGTGACTCACGGTGGATCTCTTCACGTCGACCTGAAATACACCAGAAACACCACAAAAAATCAGCCCGGAAACACGAAACTGAGAGGAATACTTATACAGCCGCCAAGTCGTTTTCCTCTGTCACTGTTTCGCCAGCCAGCACCCAGCTGCAACCCGCCGCCACAGGATTCCCAGGCCGCAACGTGACGAAGCACGGTATATTAATACCCGCGAATCGGACGCATATACGCGAAACACACCAATCCACTGTACGTTTCACTGCAAACCACCGAATCAATGGGATCAAATTCAATTCAAAATATAAACATCCCGAGAACTGTCACTGCGAACTAGATCACAATCCCGAGATCAGCTGTGTTCCATGGAGTGAGACGAAGCAGCAGACATTCACGATGGATTCGAATATGTTGAAGACGTTGAATAGGTCGAATATGGCGAATATTCGGCACGAGCGGCGAGAGTAGCGGTACGTGTCGGAGAACCGCTATTCGTGGGTGGAATGGAAAATGCAGCTCGGGATGTTCGGTCTTTTTTACAACGTGCAGCCGAAGTGATCAGAACGTTCATCAATTTGCTCAGGTAACGACGAATGGTTGAAGGCGTATGTGGAGATTTGCTTGCTTTTTACAACGTGCAGCCGAAGTAATCAGAACGTTCATCAATTTGCTCAGGTAACGACGAATGGTTGAAGGCGTATGTGGAAATTTGCTTGCTTTTTACAACGTGCAGCCGAAGTGATCAGAACGTTCATCAATTTGTTCAGAACGTTCATCAATTTGCTCAGCCGAAGTGATCAGAACGTTCATCAATTTGCTCAGCCGAAATGATCAGAACATTCATCAATTTGCTCAGCCGAAGTGATCAGAACATTCAACAATTTGCTCAACCGAAGTGATCAGAACATTCATCAATTTGCTCATAACATTCATCAATTTGCTCAGCCGAAGTGATCAGAACATTCATCAATTTGCTCAGAACATTCATCAATTTGCTCAGAACATTCACCAATTTGCTCAGCCGAAGTGATCAGAACATTCATCAATTTGCTCAGCCGAAGTGATCAGAACATTCAATAATTTGCTCAGCCGAAGTGATCAGAACATTCATCAATTTGCTCAGAACATTCATCAATTTGCTCAGCCGGAATCGCAGAACTTTTTGCCTAAGTTAAGCCATAACTCTGTCTCTCTGTCTCTCTCTCAATAAAATTACATGCAAAGAGTAAGTTTTATTTTAAGTAATTTCCATAAGATATATTTGATTGTGAAGTTTTAAAAGTTATTTTATTTTTAAAAATCAATTTATATGCTATAAACATTTTAAGTTTATATTTACATTCATTAAAAAAAGACCAATTTTTTTCCTTAAAAAAAAAAAAATTTGAATGGTGGTCGACGAGATAGGCAGCTTTTGACAGGTTAGAGCTGGTTCGGTTTGCATATATATATATATATATATATATATATATATATATATATATATATATATATATATATATATATATATATATATATATATATATATATATATATATATATATATATATATATGTATATATATATATATATATATATATATATATATATATATATGTGTATGTGTATCACCCCATAGCGGAGGGGTGATTGATCGCGACGGAGTATCCGGTGAGCCGAACCTCACTCAGCGGCTCTCGGCTCAATATTGGGTGAGTGAGTGGCGCCCACGACCCGTCTCCGACGAGTTACACCCGGGACCCAAACGAGCCGAACCGGAACTCGCCCCCCTAGACTGGGAGGGTAACAACAGTTTCGGAAAGCGGTAGAAAAATATGGAGCGCGGGTGAGCTATACCGCCCTTTATCACCCTCAGGCTAATCCGGCCGAGCGCCGTAACCAGGACATAAAATGTATGCTACGATGCTACGTTGCCGACAACCACCGTTCATGGGACGTTTACTTGGCAAAAATTGCGTGCACCCTGCTCACTTATCGACATGAAGTAACGGGTTACTCTCCTTACTTCTTGAATTTCGGGAGGGAGATGGTGACCTTCAGGGAAGAGTTGGAGCCCCAAGGGGGTGAGCAGATGAATTTCTCTCCAACGAAGAACGCGGAGACCGTGGAGGCGATCCGCAAGGAAGTTGTGCTAAGAATGCGAAATGCAGCAAAGTCGAGCAAGGGACGTTACGACTTACGCCGAAGAGATGATACTTTCCAGGTCGGGGACTCCGTATGGAAGAAAAATTATGTCCTGTCCGATGCCACAAAGAATTTGGCGGCGAAATTGGCTCCCGCGTTTATAGGACCCTACAGGGTTAAAAGTAAAACATCGGCGTGGACCTTTGAGTTGATTGACGCGAAGGGGAAGCTCGCGGGGAACTGGCGCGCGAAGGACCTCAAACCGTACATCGAAGGCGAGGATAACTAGCAGAGCGGAAGATGAACGTCGAGCCATACCTCAGACATTAATACGATCAATATATAATAATGGTGTATATATCATAGAATATAAGAATGGTGTACCGAGTATTGAATTACTTAAGAGCTATGGATAATCATAACAGGGTTAGGGAAGATTAGTGTTAGGTTAGTCTAAGCTTATGGTAAGTAGTTAAATAAACAATGAAACATATGTAAATAGAACGGGGTTGGACGGGGTTAGATTACCCGGAACCAAACAAAAAAGACCCTAGCGCATCAGAACCGCTAGAAATACTAATGTTCGAAGAACAGTAGAGGATTTGTGCAGATTTTGAGTGTATTGTTATATATTGTTGTTATATTGTTGTTAATATCTTATATCTTATATATTGTTTGTATTGTCATACACATTGTTATATATTGTTTATTCGCGATGTGAACACTTCATGCAAGCATTTATTGGTACGAAAATAACAAAAGCACCTCGTGCTTGCAGTCCTTTGCTAGCACTGAAGCCAAAAATAAGTCATATCTGCCTCACGTTGAAGTCAACCTGCTCTGCGAATTTTGTATTGATCCGATCACTGCATTGGAAGTTATAGGGATCTTCAAACTTTCAAACTTTCTAGATCTTAGTATTTGGTGTGTATTTTCACTACAAGACCACTACAATTTGAAAACTTTATGATAAAATTACATACTAAAGCTATGTCAAAAAATACAAAAACAATCATAGCTGGCAACCCTATCATTGTTTATCAAACTAGATTTCTACTGAATATTGTCTACAATAATTTAAATTTGCCATATGAATTTCGTTATGATACCATGACTGTACTGGTGGCTATAGGGCAAAGAGCTTTATTCAAATAAAATAACATTATATAAACAATTTGGTGCAGTTGCACCAATTTTTGACGATTCTAAAAGCATATAGATATATAACTTAGATGCTTTGCTTTTATTTAATCTTTTAGTGCTTTTATATAATCGAAGTCGTTTGTCATAAATTATGCTTACCATAGAAGGGGATGATGCAGATGAATAAGCTAATAAACTCGGTTATAGATTCAAGTAACAAACAATAACATTTCCAAAACTCGGAACATTTAAATATCGGTTGCTTATTTTATTGCAAATGGTTTGCTTATGAATAGAAAATGGAAGCATATGTTGGTGCGATATTTACGAAATCATCCGGTGCTGACAATCATGTGCTGGCACCATAGCTGCTTCACGTTGTGTTAAACCCAGCCTATGAATTTTGTTTCGATTGAATGGCTGCGCTGTAAGTTATAGGAGTGAATTAAATTTTAGGGTTACCATCGTCCAAACTTTTTAAATTTTTGAAACGTTAATATTTGTTGTGAATTGTCATTGCAGGATCATTCCCATTTGAAAATTTTATGACAACATCGTTCGATAAAGCAATGTAAATAAATTACGAAATTCATCATAGCTGGCAACCCTTTCACGGTTTTTCAACAAAATTCCTACAGAATTAAAACCGCAACAAGATATGCTTTTCACATGAATTTCGTTTTGATTTCGTCACTGCATCGGAAGTTGTAGGGAAAAAATCTTTATTTTCCTGAGCAAATTTACAATATTTAGAAGACAAAAATTGCCGTAGCTGGCGTCTCTATACTTTTTATACTAATTTTTCAACCAAAATTCTATGAAATCTATCTTAGAGTAAGGTTTACCTACTGCGTGAATTTCGTTAAAATTTGGTGGCTTGATCGGAAGCTATAGGCCAAAAACCATTTTTTTTTCTCAGTGATTTTTCCAAATGGCACCACTGGCACAGTATCACTTGTTTTTCAAAATCACTTCTTTTAGACTTGGTCCTAGCAAATTCCAACATGCCCTGTAAATTTCATATTGATCACATTATCCGATCGTCAGTTCTCGTGAACAGAAGATTTGAGTGCTGAAAATAGAGGTAATTTCATTAAAGGTTGCCGTTCTTGTTTACTGCGGAATTTCGAAATATTTTATTTGACTTGCTGGACAAAACTCAAAATTTATCAATAAATTGAATTTATTTTCAAAAATCAAAAATTTTTCAGGAAGGTCGATGATTTGAAGGATTTTCGTTCAGGAGCCTGCTGTAGCTACAGAGTTGCCCGCACAAACTTGAAAGTCCATGTGTGTTAAATCTTAGTCTATATCAGTACGCTCTAAAAATTTCACGATGATCCATTGTTTTTCTTCAAGGTTATGACAAATCGAATTTTGAAATAGAATCCTTGCCTACTTTTAGGCACTCAGCACCTACCCAAGGCTCAAAATTTCCACTTGTTTATCATAAGCAAACTTCAAACATAATAAGTTTTCATTCTTTGTACTTTTTTTAGCAAAAATGTAAACTGCTTGGAAATAAGGGAGCACCTGAAAATTCACTTAAATGCCCGCCGCCGCCAAAAGGTTTAAGATATCTGAATTCTAGCAAACCATGGACCGATCTGTTATATACATCTATGTTTTTCAAAAATTTCAGCTCAATCGGATCGGCTACTCCAGAGATTATCTCTCTTAACCATTTTGCTGATATATATATATATATATATATATATATATATATATATATATATATATATATATATGTATAAATATATATATATATATATATATATATATATATATATATATATATATATATATATATATATATATATATATATATATATATATATATGTATAAATATATATATATATCTATATATATATATATATATATATATATATATATATATATATATATATATATATATATATATATATTTACTAATGTTCTTCGAACATAAGTAAAAATGTTCTTCGAACATTAGAAATAATGTTCTTTAAACATTAGTAAAAACAAGCGTAAGATTATCAGGCTTACCAAGTGGCCGTAGTGAATTGCGATTTTATTTTTCATCTGGGGTGTTTTTACACTAATGTTGCAAGAACATTAGTATTAAAATCGATTCGGCCAAAAATTCATATTTCCAGATATATATATATATATATATATATATATATATATATATATATATATATATATATATATATATATATATATATATATAGATATATCATCAAAATATTTCAGTGAGATAATCTCGGGAACGCGCCATCCGATTGAGCTGAAACTTTTAGGATACATTGGTGTATATGCAGGATAGGTCCAGGTCTCACTAAATGTCAATTATTGTTGACCCTTCGGCGCCGGCGGCCATTAAAGTGATATTTTTAATATACCTATTATTCCGTACACAAAAAGTTTTTGCAAGACTAAAGTTGACGAAATCAATTTCGAACGTGTTTAACATGTGAATCGAATAATGTTTTCGAATTTTTTAACCCCATGTGTGCGCTGGGTGCCTAAAAAGAGAACGGAAAAATTTGAGGATTTTTAAATTGCGATATCTTTTGACAGAGCTATGCAATCATTACGAAATTTCCAGAACATATTGATATTATTTATTTGCAGATTTTTGTAGCTTTTAATGAGCGTGCTGGTAACCCTGTAGCATCGGCAGGCACTGAAAGTGAAAACCTCCAAATCATCGTCTCTCTTGAAAAAATGCCGTTTCTTCAAAAAAGGCTACTCATATGTTAATCTTGTAATTTGTTTACATAGACAAAAAAAAATTTGATATGGTATAACGGGCACGCCTGGTAACCCTTGCCTAATTTACCTATATTTTCAGCATCAAAAACTTCTGTTCACGAAAACTCACGATTCGATGAGCAGGATCAATAGAACTTCGCAGAATGTATTGGTCTTAAATAGGACCAGGTCTGATAGAAGTGATTTTCAAATGCGGGCGATTCTGTGCCAGTGGTGCCATCTTGAAAAATCACTAAAACAGATAAATGCTTTTAACCCTATAAATTCTGATTATATCGTTCGAATTTAACAAAATTCACACAGTAGCTGAACCTTATTTCAAGTCACGTTTGGTAGAAATTTGATTGAAAAATTCGGTTGGAACTGCCAGCTATGATAATTTTGGAGTCTCAAAATTGAAAAAATATAAAAATTTGGAAGTGAAAACATTCGAACCATCGAATATCCTAAAAAATGTCCGTTTCTTACAATAAAACCAATCTGTATACAAATCTTATGCTTTATCTACACGTTCAAAGGTAAACTTTGGAAATTTCATGTCGGACAAGAACGGTAACCCTTTCCCAGTTAACCTATATTTTTAGCATCAAAAACTTCTGTTCACGGGAACTCACGAACTAATAATCAGATGCAATTGAAATTTGCAGAATGCATTGGACTTAAGTAGGACCAGATCTGATAGAAGCGATTTTGAATTGTGGGCAACTCTGTGCCAGTGGTGCCATCTTGAAAAATTACAAAGAAAAAAAACTGCATTTTGCCCTATGAATTCTTATTCAGTTACCAGATTTCTATGAAATTGACACAGTAGCTGAACCTTACTCTAAGCCGTGTTTGATATAAATTTGGTTGAAAAATTCGATAGGTGCTGCCAGCTATGGTAATTTTTGTGTCTTTAGTCTTGAATATTTGCTCAGGAAAATAAAACTTTTTGCCCTATAACTTCTAGTACAGTCATGGAATTAATGCGAATTTCATTCAATTAATGGAACTTATTATAAGCCACGATAGGGCTGCCATCTATTGTTGGTTTTGTGTTTGTTTGCAATATCTATATTAGGCGGTTTTATTGTAGAATTTTGGTAATGGTAATGATATTGTAGTGACAATGAACAGCAAATATTAAGTTTTCGATTATTTGAAAAAACTCGCTGCAGGTAACCCCAAATTTCTTTAAACTCCTATAACTTCGAATGTAATTAAACAACGTGAAGCGGATATGATACTGGCAATGAATGCGCACAGTAAGTATTCATACGAACTTCGGGAAAACCCACTGGGCATCTGAGCGGCTGATCAAGGAAGTAGTAGACGAGGTAAAGATTGAATGGGCTATTGGCACATTCCGACCTTACAAAACTACAGGGATTGATGAGATATCACCTATCATGCTTCAAAAAGCAGATAAGGCCATCATTCCCATTCTGCAACGTATTTTTACCGCATGCCTCTGCCTCGGGGTAGTACCCGAGCAATGGACAAAAGCTAGGGTGGTCTTCATTCCGAAACCTGGATGGTTGAATCATCATTACGTGGACTTAAGACCAATCAGCTCAACATCGTTTCTGCTCAAAACATTAGAGAGGCTTGTTGATCTGCACATCAAAAGCTCGATTGATGTCGCGAGACTCTGTGTTGATCAACACGCGTATCTAGCGGGCAGATCAGTAGATACGGCATTACACAAAGTTGTCGGTACAATAGAAAAATCCTTACGGCAGAAGGAATTCACGTTGGCAGCCTTCTTAGACATTGAGTATCATCGATGCCTTGGTTTGATATGGAGTGGATAAAACCCTGGCGACCTGGACATCTGACTTGCTCAAGAGCAGGCGGATTGAGAGGCAGATTGAGGCTACCTTTTTAGAGGCCAAAGCGGAAAGAATAGTCGGAACCGGAACACCACAAGGAGGGATTATATCTCCCCTTTTCTGGATCCTGACAGTCAATGAAATACTTCAGAAGTTAAGGGCCAGTGGCTTTGAGGTGGTGGCGTATGCCGATGACATTGTGGGACTTGTGAGGGGTGCGTTCCCACAAACTTTGTCGGACCTTATGCAATCGGCGCTGGACCATATCCAAATCTGGGCCAGAAAAGTCGGTCTTAGGGCAAACCCGACAAAAACCGAACTTGTACTCACAGGAGGAGACACAGGGTACCGTTTATTGCCACGCCTAACCTCAACGAAATAACATTGGAGCTTGCTGATAGTGTTAAATATTTGGGCCTTATACTAGACAAGAAACTGAACTGGGGGGCTAACGTGAAGCACAGAACTGGTAAGGCTCGCGCAGCACTTTTCGCTCGCCGGTCCGCCTACTCCAATACCTGGGGTCTTAAACCTAGGGTGGCCTATTACATATTCAGATGTGTAGTCAGGTCGATTTTGGTGTATGGAGCGGTCGTGTGGTGAAAAGCAGCGGAGAGTAACACTAATATCAAGGAGCTAACAACACTGCAAAGATTAGTTTGCTTATGTATAACGGGCGCTTTAAGAACCGCCCCAATGGCTGGGTTGGAAATGATTTTGGGACTCATGTCCCTAGATCAATTCATCTTTAGAAGCGCAAGCTTAGCGGCGATACGCGCTAAAAGTTCTGGCATGTGGAACGATTCAGATCAGTGGGGCCATAGCGGTATTCTTACAAAGGGCCGCAAAAGATTTGGACTCGTTGCAGAAGACACGGACCACATGAGCAAAATAATACATCTTGGCAGGAATTTCCAGGTCAAGATACCCACAAGAACAGACTGGAAGAAAAAGGAAGCTACCACAGATGGGGGTGCCTCAATTTACACGGACGGGTCAAAGATGGACACAGGAGTTGGTTCGGGCGTGTTTTCTACGGATTTGAACCTTAATCTGTGGTGTAGACTGTCGGACCATGATGCCGTCTTTCAGTCTGAATTACATGCTGTACGCATGGCAGTTGAGTCCATTAGCGGAATATGAACCAGACCAATGACCATTTGTGTCGACAGTAGGGCAGCCATTCTCGCTCTTGCGTCTTACAGATGTTCTTCAAAAACTGTTAACGCTTGCAGAGTGGCTCTCAATGAAAAGGCAAGGCATATTCCTATCCGGATTATGTGGGTGCCAGGGCATAGTGGGGCCATTGGCAACGAAAAAGCTGATGAATTGGCGAGGAAAGGCTCAGGAGCTAGCTATTGCCCCTGAATCACTGTACCTCGGTCAATCAATGATGCCACAAACAAACCTGATGCCGCCATATGGGCCAAATTAAAGTCCGAATGGGAAAACAGGCTGGACTACAGGGTGGCCAGGTCATTATGGCCAACACCTGATCCAAGCAAAAGCAGGAAACTGCTCAAGTTCAGCAGAAACTGCTTGAGAGCCACGGTCAGCTTGCTCACAGGGCACTGCCTTACCGCATCTCATGCGAAGAGAATGAGACTGACATCCAGCAGTTTAAACAAGAAGTGCGAGATGGAAGAGGACACCATCGAGCATACTCTCTGCGATTGTCTGGCCCTAAATAATAAACGCCTCAAAATTTTTGGTGCATACCACTTTCCAGGGTTAGCAGAGGTGGCCAGTGCCGTCACGCTGAGTCAGGTGATCCAGTTTGGCGAAGTGGCTACTTGGCAGCTCTAAAAAGCAAGCGGAGGGTGGCAAATGGGCCCAAACTGGTGGCCTAATGCAAGCCGCGTTTCCCGGCAGCCCTCTTTACTAACCTAAACTAACCTAGTATTCATACCGGAAACATTTACAATGAAAATAAATAACCAATGATTCAATTCCAAAAGTGCTGCAAATTTTTCGGATCGCAGCCCCAAACACCAACTTCAGTTACACTGCTGCAGGCACTGAGCATTGTCTTCATTGAGGTTATATGAGATGCTGCTTTCAAAATTTTGTTAAATAAGCAACTGATATCGAATATAATTAACCCGTGTTTTGCTCTCAAAAACGTTGAAGTTCATGCAGGTGGTAATATCTGAAACTTTCCACCATATGAGTTATAATGCATTCTTGAGACCAATGTAAAACATGGCGTTTGAAACAATTTGGCCGTAATAAGTGGTGGAATGTGGTGGAATATGCACTCAAAACCTGCACGACTCTTCTCTTGTTCTTCGAACATTAGTGTTTCTAGCGGTTCAGGTGCGCTAGAGTTTTTTCTTCCTTTTTTTTACTTCCTTGAGGTATTCAGTCTTTTTTTTTCTTTTTGTAGTCTCTAGATGTAGATCTGTCGGTGGTGGTTGGTAGGGTAAGCTAAAATATTAAGGAATAGTATTAGCAATGGTAGGATCATGGAATTGAGAAAAAGGTATAGGGAATCGTAGTAGACTTGCATGCGTTCAGGAAATTAGCTTGCTCGTTAGGTTTAGGGTGTAGGGTAAGTCGGTAGTCTAAGTCAGGAAGGTAAGATTAGATTTAGATTAGGTTAGTAATACAAGGATAAGGATAACGGTGATAGATGGGAGTAAACGGTTGTTAGAGTAGTCCGATGGGGGGTTGATAAAATATTAAGGGAAACATACGGTGCAGGGTTAGCTAGTAGTAAGGGAAAACATATTTTAAAAGGTTAGTAAGAAGAAAGTCCAGTATCAGATTATAGTAAGGATTGGAGGGGCTAGTCCTACGCGTTGCTATAGGTAGATATAAAAAAAGAGAAGGAATCAAATACCTTATGGCGGACGTGAATTCCAAGCTGCATCATCAAGTTGTATGTATTTTGATTTGCACTGGAGATATATAGAGAGTGCATTGTTTGTAACAGCATTTTTTTTAAGCGTTCTCTAGTGCTTTTTTCAAGTTTCTTTGTTCTTCCTCTTCGTTCCTGTTTGGAACGCATGAAAAGTCTGGCAGGTTCCTAAAATCGAGATTAATTTGCATTAAGATATTGGATAACAAACGAACGGACGCCAACACCAGTCCAAAACTAAAGCACGCAACACGTAAACATTCAGGGAAAGTTCATGTAGGAAAAAGAGGGATTTTGTGGTAGGAGTATGTCTGCGCGTCGACGCGAGAATGAGTATGGGGTGATTATGTGGAAATAAAATCAGAATTCAAGTGCCCGGAGATATTTAAATTTAATGTACGGTACGTGACCGAGGTAGAGGAGCGGACGTGTTAATCGAATTTCGGATACGGTGTTCCAAACTAGGGCTGGTAATCGCGACAGATCGGAAAAGATAATGGTCGAGAATTTCGACGAAATTCTTTGAAACGAGGGGGTGTTACGGTCCGCGGATTTTCAAGAAGGTCTAACAGGAAGAAAAATTATCTCCATCGTCCTCTAAGAGGTGAGAACGATGAAGATTGGGCCGCATTGGTGATGCACAAACACCAGATTCTACTTTTGTGTTAAAATTAGATTAGTAGTACATTAGACTAAGTTGTGGTTAGGCACGGTAGATTGAGATTTAATGATAGTACAACTTCAACGAACATTACACTGACGCAGTGACGTGAACGAACATCAAAAATACATTGTACCTACAAAGAACAGCCCGATCGTCATACAAGCTACGTCACAATCATCGCGAGATCAACGAAACACTAGGCATCAACAACCCAAAATTAAACGCGCGACTTTGGTTGTTTCAATATAGTTCGAGATGTTCAAACAAACCCGGATCTATGTCAACAATTGACCTAATGCCGACTGACTTGGGACAGTCGCCACAGATAGTGGTTAGGTCGCGACCGAGGAGCAGACCCGAGGCGGCGGCAAAGACTACTAATTACATGCACTACTACACTACTAATTACATGCACTACACCACTACTAATTACATGCAGTTAACACTAGGGCTAATTACAATAAATCGTCTAAAACAATAACCTCAAAGACCACGGAGAAGAAGATTGGCAGAACGCAGCGACGACGATTATGATTTTCTTTCGGCTCACAATTTCCGCGGCCAGGCCGATCAATCGTTATATGAATGAAATTCACAGGGGAAAAATAAAGCGACACTACTTACCCTCACCCACAGGAATGAAAAACCGAGGTCGACGAAGTAAGACGCGAATTACTTCGCCCGAATTAATTTATACTCGGTTGTTGCGGAGTCAAACGGTGTGTTGACATCGAGAAAAGTCACGACTTGTCAACTGACGGCCGGAATGTGAGGTGAGATTATGTTGTCCCAAAAGTGGATCTCGTGGTGAAATCGGAACCCAACACCCTGTTAGGTGAGAATGAACTCAGTTGAGTACAATGAACGGGTTTGAAAATCCCGCTGCCACCAAAATTTTTCCTGGGGCCCAGAAAGTGCAGAATCGGTCTCTTTGACTGCGAATCCGGCAAGTGGACCGATGCCCAAGGAAGAAGCGACAGATTCCTGATTGTAAAATCTTTGTTCTTTTTTTGGTGGTACGGAACTGGCTGAGAAACTGACGGAGTCAACAGGAGAAGTGCTGAACTTGAAATTAATTGGAAGCAAAGTACGAGTCAAAAGGCGAAGGATATCCTAGAACGACCAGAGATAAAATCGACAACCGGGTTGGAGCGCCACTACAGGGCGGAAAGACGAATTTAACGATCGGAGCAGCGACGTCGGTGAAAGGGCGCCAACGAAACAGCGAAGCAGCTCAAAATCGAGGTAGTGTGCACATTATTTTTTTTGTGTTTATGTTTAAATTTCATTAAGATAGCTTAAGTAAATGAGATCGTTTGATATTAATATATAAGAATTTTAAGCGCGTGATATCAAGTTAGATTAAGATTTTCTTGTTGGAATAAATTCGTCGGTGTCATCGAAAAGCAAAGTGCGTTCACAATTTATATTCTTCTATGTGAGTGATAGTGCATCGCGTCCGTAGTGTCGATCTAGGTTTTTTTTCTCATCTCGTGTTACGGAATTCTTATAGGGAGAAACAAGATTGGTTTCCTAACGCCGTTTTCTTTTCGCTTGAGGGCGGTGGATCAGTTGCCAGCAGTTTCGGTATCTTCATATAATTATGGAATTAATAACGTATCAAATATACTTATGAAATTCGGACTGTAATATCAAGTATTAACGATGAACTAATGAATTGATGAAACGATTAGCCCGTTCGAGATAAATGAAGAGACAACACTTGAAATAACAACTTAAAAAAAAAAAAAAAACCAATTGACATCGAATTAATAATAATAATTGAATCAAATGAATTAACCTTAATTTAAAGTATGCATAGTTATCTCAATCTCTGTTCAACGTCTTTATACCATACCAAACCCTGTTCCCTAAATTCCTTCCAATCTTTTGTTCGAAGTGGCGAGTCAGGGCGCCACATTAATAAAACCCTTGGTTGCTGGATGTTATGTGTCTGCTCCGAGTAAATGCCACAGGCAACACTAACATCTTTAACGTATGGTTCTCGACTCCGGTAATCCATAATTTTTCTGGACTATAAACGCTTATGCTTAACGGACCAATGTATCAACAAGGAGTCTATGATCGGTAATTCAATATCGATGTAAAACATTACTAAGCATATATTTATAGGTGGTAATCCTGATCCTGTCGGACCAGTGGGGGGAGGATGTTCAACAATGAATTGACGTTGTCACATTGACACCGGCAACAGCAGATGGAAGACAGACAGCTGATCGGAAAACTTTAATGCTGTGTTTAAAATGTAAAATTGGATATTGGAAATTTAAAACCAGTAATTGTTCAAAAGCTGGAATGTACCGAAATTTTCAATATCCAGTTATTTTTCAAAAGTAAAGTTAAAATAGAAATTTGAAATGAAAGTCAAGTCCATCATCAGCTTTGAAATCGTGCACACTTATTTCGTTTTCGACCTTAGAAGTTAGTTAGAACTTGAAAACCGTATCTTTGAATCGTAGTAGTTAACAGCAAGTAAAAAATTGAAACTTTGAAATTAGAAGGTGTATTTGAATTAGTTTTTGGAATAAATTGGTGAATTGTACTCGGTATAGTGTCTTTGCTTTAGACGGAAATTAACATAAAGCGAAGTTTTAAGATACGAAGCAAATTATTTTGGACAAATAGAATCGGAGGAATGAACTGCGCCCAGCAATTCAATCGAAAACTGTCGCGAACGGACGAAAAAAACTACACTCACTACCGCCGGCAAATCATTATCCAAACGAAACTGGATCAACGGACGAAGGAGGCGTAACACTAATGATAGGAAGATGTGTATCTTCTTGATGGAACTGCACGAAATGTAAAAGGTATTACTTACCTGAGGATTAGTTTTACAGTCCAAAAACGAAAAGAATCAAAAAAACCGACACTAAACTAAGTCGCGATTTGACAGTCCGAAATGTCACGGCATCTGACGGATTAGAAAGAAGGGAAAATCGGGTTGTCCCAAATGAGTGGAACCCGTGGTGGAAATTAAAACCCAACTCAAGTGGAACTGAGAGTGGGGTGAACAAACCAAGCGGACCAGGGAAGCCCCGATAGTTTTTGAAAAATTTCACTCCACGATCCGGAAAAGTAAAAGTCTTTCTTTCTTTCTATGGAGATCAGGGTAAAGACTTGGACGTGCGACGAGTAAGTAAGAAATCTATATTGGAAATTATTTTTACATGTCGGCGAGGAGGATTTGGCGTTAGTGAATTGATCATCGATAAGGCGGCGACCCAGGCGGAAGAAAACATATGTGTGAAGGCGCGATAGCGGCGACGAAACGAAAAACGTTGGCAAGTGAACTGATAGGAAAATTACGGAGAAGAAGCGATTTTTGAGTGTCAGCTACGAAATCATCAGGGCCCCAGCGAGGGATTTTAGACAGGGTTAGTCAGATTACATTTTGTTCAAATTTGAATTTAATCGTAGTATCTATATTTGATAATATATTGACTGCAGTAGTTAGTCTGTAAGTAGTTCGCGGACGCGTATGGTTAAGTTCGAAATTAGTGTTAATATTTAGTTCTTATCTTGAATTCGGACTAAAATCTGTAAAAGTGTTATACCGAACATGGAAGGAATGTATTTCTTTTAATCTGGTAAATTGGTTCCGTCGGTGAAGGCGATAGGTACGCGTAGATAAAGTGCAAACTCGTCACTCATTTCTCGCTTTGGAGCGACGGAGTCCTAGTGGATTCGGGTTTATTAAAGCGAGTGGTGTTCAACCCAGCCCTTTCTCCGCGAGCAGAGGCGCCCGAATCTACTGCCCTAGCATCCCAGTCGGGGGTGAAGGGTTTGCGGTACGTTTTCATCTTGAAACGGTAACAAATTAACCAGATTAAAAGAAAGACATTCCTTCCATGTTCGGTGAGCTGAGGGCAGAATTCTTGCCCTCAGACTATGAAGATTGCCTCTGGGAAGAAATCTGAAGACGGACTCAAGGGAAAAACGAGTCGATGGGGGTGTATGTGGCGATAATGGAGCGCCTTTTTAGTCGGCTAAAGTGGAGTTGCACTGGGGAAGAAAAACTTCGGACCTTCAGAAGGAATATCGCGCCCTTCTATCAACAGCAGCTATGTTTGACATCAGTCGAGTAAATATCGGAGTTGGTAAGAATGGGACGCACATTGGATGCAACGAGGGCTTCAGTAGCGGCGTTCGTTTCTCCGACTACACGATCGAGAAGGTGTTCAGAGCCAGATTTGGCATATGTGAGTGCAGAGACTATAGCGCAGGTGGCGGTGATGTCCGGGGGCAGCCGTGTGCGGTGTTGGACCTGCCGCAAAGAAGGTCACGTATCCAGGGAGTGCTCTGAGCCCAGGCGATGTTTTGGATGTGGTCGTCAGGGGGTCATACGTGCTTCATGCCCATCATGCCAAGGGAGAGTTAATGGGCCGGAAAATCGGGCTCGACAAGATACGCAGGGATCGGGAAACGATCGTCGTGCTCGTTAAGCGGCCGAGCGAACACGATATCAGGGCCGGAGCGGAGGAGTCATCAGCCGAACGTAGACTATGCGTTGGTGGAAGATAATTCCGACAGTCGACCGCACTTACAAGTGGAGATCGAAGGTACGATTTTGGAGGGATTGTCAGATTCACGGGCGAGTCATACGATTCTGGGATGGAAAGGGTGGACCCGGTTGGCAGGTAAAGGTTTGACACTGAGACAGGACGGAATCAAAGAAGTACGGCTCGCAAACGGCGTAACATGTGCGGTAGATGGAGTTGTTGGACTGGAGTTTGCTTTGAATGGACGAAAGCATACTCTCGAAACATTGTTTATTTCATCGATTCCGCAAGAAGCGATTTTCAGTATAGACTTCTGGCAGCGTTTTGGCGTCGTGTTGGATATGAAAGGCCGGCAGTGGACATCGATCGCTTCAGTCGAGGTAGAGACGGGGAAGGCGCTGCGAAGTCGATCCCTTTTATCGACAGCGGAAGCAAATACTTTGGCGAGCTTATTGGAAGAAGAATTTAGGTTAATGGGTGACGGACTAGGGTGCGCGAATTCCGTGGAGCACGTAATCAAAACCACGACTTCCCCAATCAAGCAGAGATACTACCCCGTCTCGCCTGCGGTGCAAATACAAATTAATGCGGAGTTAGACAAAATGCTGCGGATGGGAGTAGTCGAGCCGTCATCTAATCCAAATCACTAAAAAAGATAACTGCTTTTAGCTCTATATATTCTGATTGAATCATTCGATTTTAAGAAATTCACACAAAAGCTGGACCTAACTTCAAACCACGTTTGGTAGAAATTTGAAATTTGAGAAAGTTCGGTTGGATCTGCCAGCTATGATAATGTTGGTGTCTTAAATTTGAAAAAATAAAAATTTGGAGTCAAAACATTCAACCATCGAATATCCTAAAAAATGTTCGTTTGTTACAATAAAACTAATCTGTATACAAATTTTATGCTTTATCTACACGTTCAAAGTAAAACTTTGGAAAGTTCATGTTGGAAAAGAACGGTAACCCTTTCCCAGTTAACCTATACTTTTAGCATCAAAAACTTATGTTCACGGAACTCACGAACCAATAATCAGATACAACTGAAATTAACAGAATGCATTGGACTTAATTAGGACCAAATCTGATAGAAGCGATTTTGAATTGTAAGCATTTCTGTGCCAGTGGGGCCATTTTGAAAAATTACATAGAAAAACTCTAGCGCACCTGAACCGCTAGAATCACTAATGTTCGAAGAACAGTAGAAGAATCGTGCAGGTTTTGAGTGCATATTCCACCACATGAGCTGCTTATTACGGCCAAACTGTTTCAAGTGCCACGTTTTACTTTGGTCTCAAGAATGCATTATAACTCATATGGTAGAAGGTTTCAGATATTACCACTGGCATGAATTTCAACGTTTATGAGAGCGAAACACGGGTTAATTATATTCGTTATCAGTTGCTTATTTCACAAAACTTTGAAAGCAGCATCTCATATAACCTCAATGAAGACAATGCTCAGTGCCTGCAGCACTGTAACTGAAGTTGGTGTTTGGGGCTGAGATCCGAAAAATTTGCAGAACTTAGGGAATTGAAACATCGGTTATTTATTTTCATTGTTAATGTTTCCGGTATGAATACTAACTGTTAGCATTTATTGATACAAAAGTAGCACAACCGACTCGTGCTGGCAACCTTTCGCCAGTATCAAAGCCAAGAATATATCACATCTGCTTCACGTTGTTATATTACATTCGAAGTTACAGGAGTATAAAGAAATTAAGGGTTACCTGCAGCGAGTTTTTTCAAATAATCGAAAGCTTAATATTTGCTGTTTATTGTCATTACAATATCACCGCCATTTGAAAATTCTACGATAAAACCGCTTAATAAAGATATTGAAAACAAACACAAAACCAACAATAGCTGGCAACCCTATCGTGGCTTTTCAACTGAATTTGGCCTGAATAATGCTTATAATAGGCCCCATTGGGGCCTATTATAAGCATATCATAAACATTCAATCAGGCCAGTTGTATGAAATTCGTATTGATTCCATGACTGCACTGGAAGTTATAGGGCAAAAAGTTTTATTTTCCTGAGCGAATTTTCAAAACGAAAGACACAAAAATTTTCATAGCTGGCAGCATCAATCGAATTTTTCAACCAAATTTCTATCAAACAGAGTTTAAAGTAAGGTGCAGCTACTGTTTCAATTTCATGAAAATCTGGTAACTAATTCACATTTCATAGGGCAAAAAGCAGTTTTTTTTTTCCTTGTAATTTTTCAAGATGGCACCACTGGCACAGAGTTGCCCACAATTCAAAATCGCTTCAATCAGGCCTGGTTCTACTTAAGTCCAATGTATTCTGTAAATTTCAATGGTATCTGATTATTGGTTCGTGAATTCCCGTGAACAGAAGTTTTTGATGATAAAAATATAGGTTAACTGGGAAAGGGTTACCGTTCTTGTCCGACATGAGTTTTCCAAAGTTTAACTTTGAACAGGTAGATAAAGCATAAGATTTGTATACAGATTGGTTTTATTGTAAGAAACGGACATTTTTAGGATATTCGATGATTTGAATGTTTTCACTTCCAAATTTTTATTTTTTCAAATTTAAGATACCAAAATTATCATAGCTGGCAGCTCCAACCGAAGTTTTCAACCAAATTTCTATCAAACGTGGTTTGAAGTAAAATCCAGCTACTGTGTGAATTTCGTCAAAATCGAACGATTCAATCAGAATTTATAGGGCTAAAAGCAGTTATCTTTTTTAGTGATTTTTCAAGATGGCACCACTGGCACAGAATCGCCTGCATTTCAAAATCACTTCTATCAAACCTGGTCCTATTTAGGACCAATACAGTCTGCAAATTTCAATTAATTCTGCTCATTGGATCGTGAGTTTCCGTGAACAGAAGTTTTTGATGCTAAAAATATAGGTAAATTGGGCAAGGGTTACCAGGCGTGCCCGTTATACCATATCAAATTTTTTTTTTGGTCTATTTAAAAAGAGCACGAAATTTACATATGAGTGGCTTTTTTTGAGGAAACGGCATTTTTTCAAGAGAGACGATAATTTGGAGGTTTTCACTTTCAGTGCTTGCCCTAGCTTCAAGGTTGCCAGCACGCTCATCAAAAGCTGCACGAATTTACAACTAAATAATGCAAATATGTTCTGAAAATTTGGTAATGATTGAATAGCTCTGTCAAAAGTTATCGCAATTTAAAAATTTTCAATTTTTCCTGTTCTCTTTTTAGGCACCCAGCGCACACATAGGGTTAAAAAATTCCAAAACATTATCTGATTCACATGTAAAACACGTTCGAAATTTATTTTGTTAACTTTATTTTTGCAAAACTTAATTGTGTACGGAATAATAGGTATATTAAAAATATCACTAAAATGGCCGCCGGCGCCAAAGGGTTAAAGATTTTTAACTTTTTCTGAGACCTGGCACTATTCTGCATATACACAAATGTGTCCTAAAAATTTCAGTTCAATTGGATGGCGCGTTCCTGAGATTTTTCACTGAAATTTTTTGATGATATATATATATATATATATATATATATATATATATATATATATATATATATATATATATATATATATATATATATATATAGAAATATGAATTTTTAGCCAAAGTGATTTTAATACTAATGTTCTTCTTCGAACATTAGTAAAAAAACTGCTTTTTGCCCTATGAAATGTGAATTAAATACCAAATTTTCATGAAATTGACACAGTAGCTGAACCATATTCTAATCTCTGTTTGGTGGAAATTTGGTTGAAAAATTTGATTGGTCCTGCCAGCTATGGTAATTTTTGTGTCTTTGGTTTTGAAAATTCGATCAGGAAAATAAAACTTTTTGCCCTATAACTTCCAGTGCAGTCATGAAATCAATACGAATTTCATACAATTATTGAAACTTATCATAAACATTATTCAGGCCAAATTTGGTTGAAAAGCCACAATAGGGTTGCCAGCTATTGTTGGTTTTGTGTTTAATTGCAATATCTTTATTAAGCGGTTTAATCGTAGAATTTTCAATGGGTAATGATATTGTATTGGCAATAAACAACAAATATACAGTTTTCGATTATTTGAAAAAACCCTTTGCAGGTAACCTTCAATTTCTTTATACTCCTATGACCTCGAATGTTATATAACAACGTGAAGCAGATGTGATATGTTCTTGGCTTTGATACTGTCGAAAGGTTGCCAGCAGGAGTCGGTTGTGCTACTTTTGTATCAATAAATGCTTACACTTAGTATTCCTACCGGAAACATTTACAATGAAAATAAATAACCAATGTTTCAATTCCCAAAGCTCTGCAAATTTTTCGGATCGCAGCCCCAAACTCCAACTTCAGTTACACTGCTGCAGGCACTTAGCATTGTCTTCATTGAGGTTATATGAGATGCTGCTTTCAAAATTTTGTTAAATAAGCAACTGGTAACGAATATAATTAACCCATGTTTTGCTCTCATAAACGTTGAAATTCATGCCATCATGTGATATCTGAAACCTTCCACCATATGAGCTATAATGCATTCTTGAGACCAAAGTAAAACGTGGCGTTTGAAACAGTTTGGCCGTAATAAGCAGCTCATGTGGTGGAATATGCACTCAAGATCTGAACGATTCTTCTACTGTTCTTCGAACATTAGTGTTTCTAGCGGTTCAGCACCGCTAGAGTTTTTTAAATATACGGGTACTTACTAAGCTGGGCAGGGTAATGAAGATTTTGGTAGACCGGTTGAATAACGAAGAGCTCACTTATGAGCTTGCCATCTGTGGTTTTCCGTCAGACACAGTGGAAAACATGCGGAAAACGCTGAGGGCGACTCCGAAAGCGGAGACCGCGTTAGATACCTCTTACGTGCAAGCCGAGTATCCTTTCAGCTACGAGACCGATTATGCGGAATTGGAGGCCAAGGCATTGGAGGTCGAAGAGTTGGTCGCAAGAGTGTCGGGAGAGAGCGTGTCACGGTCACCAGTACTGTATGGGGTTTTATTTTAATAATATACATATAAAACAAAATCTCCACCGACCTGCGGCAGTAAGGTCGATGGAGGCTGAGTCGCGTTCACCGAGGAATTAACCATCTTTATTAATTGTCAATTCGTTAAACTAAGGTAAAAATGTTTCAATGAATGTAACGAATACGAAGATACGGTAGTAGGTTAGTACGCGAAACTTTCAAACAACTATGCGACATTACAATCGACACTTGCAACTATATTCCCGGCTGTACATTGAACAATGATCTACGACTGCAGTCTATGGTGACATACTAATTATTTGAAACACCACAAAAACGATACTCAGCACTTAGAACGACAAGATACTTAGGACACCGTAAGTGAATCTCAAAGAGATGCCTAGCACAAATATGATCACGACCGACTAATCATGTACAACCAGATCAACGCACGAAAACGCGGGGCAACGCTCAATTGTATTTGTTCGTGTCGGCGAGCCAACATCTGACCCAGATATGACGAGCATGTTATGTACGCGTAAACTCGGGTTGCATGCAAGCGACTCGACAATTAAAACGATTTATACAATTCGGATGGGCATTCGAATAGTGTTCAACAATGTTCGAATAGTGATCACCTTGACAACGGCTGCAGCAGATGGGAGACAGACAGCTGATCGAAAAACTTTAATGCTGTGTTTAAAATGTAAAATTGGATATTGAAAATTTCGGTACATTCCAGCTTTTGAACAATTACTGGTTTTAAATTTCCAATATCCAATTTTACATTTTAAACACAGCATTAAAGTTTTCCAATCAGCTGTCTGTCTCCCATCTGCTGTTGCCGTTGTCAAGGTGACAACGTCAATTCATTGTTGAACACCCTCCCCCGCTGGTCCGACAGGATCAGGATTACCACCTATAAAAATATGGTTAGAAATGTTTTACATCGATATTGTATTACCGATCATAGACTCCTTGTTGATACATTGGTCCGTTAAGCATAAGCGTTTATAGTCCAGAAAAATTATGGATTACCGGAGTCAAGAACCGTACGTTAAAGATGTTAGTGTTGCCTGTGGCATTTACTCCGAACAGACACATAACATCCAGCAACCAAGGGTTTTATTAATGTGGCGCCCTGACTCGCCACTTCGAACAAAAGATTGGAAGGAATTTAAGGAACAGGGTTTGGTATGGTATAAAGACGTTGAACGGAGATTGAGATAACTATGCATACTTTAAATTAAGATTAATTCATTTGATTCAATTATTATTATTAATTCGATGTCAATTGGTTTTTTTTTTTAAGTTGTTATTCCAAGTGTTGTCTCTTCATTTATCTCGAACGGGCTAATCGTTTCATCAATTCATTAGTTCATCGTTAATACTTGATATTACAGTCCGAATTTCATAAGTATATTTGATACGTTATTAATTCCATAATGAAGCTCAAGTTCTTGTTGTGATCGGCAGTAACGCGATTTTTGATATAGGTCGTTTATAAATTTTGCCATTTGAGAACACGGAAACCACTCGCACTAATGAATCTTTCCCAGGATGAAGTTCAGTTATTTTCAGTAAGGTCATTGGAAACAACAGCCTTCTCAGGAATTTGAATCCGTTTGTAGATGGTACTGGAATATTGAAAATTGGAGGACGGTTAAACAACGCAACTTTGCCATACGACGCTAAGCATAAAATCATTCTACCTAAAAGAGGAAAATTAGTGGAGTTATTAATACATCAAATGCATCAAAACACTTTACATGGACAAACACAGCTGATGTCGAATATAATTAGAAGACGGTATTGGATTTTAGACGCTCGTAATACTATTAAGCGGGAAATCCGCAAATGTGTAAAATGTTTCCAGGCAAAGCCGCAAATATCAACCCAATTGATGGGAAGCTTACCAGCACCTAGAGTAAATATGTCCAGTCCATTCACGCATACGGGTGTCGATTACTGCGGTCCAATTGAGTATCGCGACAGACAAGGACGTGGATACAAACTACACAAGGGATACATCGCAATATTCATATGTCTAGCAGTCAAGGCTATTCACATCGAATTCGTCAGTGATTTGACTACAGCAGCGTTTCTCGCAGCACTGCGTCGATTTATGGGACGTCGAGGACTTTGTTACTACATATATAGTGACTGCGGTACTAATTTCATCGGACCTTGTGCGGAATTGCGACGCATCGTGAAAGGAAACAATCATTATGCTGCAGAAGTACTCGCCAATGAAAATATCATTTGGCACTTCAACTCTCCTGCTTCTCCACATTTCGGTGGACTGTTGGAGGCCGGAGTGAAGTCGATTAAACAGCACTTACGTCGAATTGTTGGAGGAACAGCATTAATTTTTGAGGAAATGTCAACCGTGTTAGTAAGAATTGAAGCTTGCCTCAACTCCCGGCCTTTATACCCTTTATCAGATGACCACACAGACATCGAAGTGCTCACTCCAGCTCATTTTCTAATCGGAAGAGCAATTCTTACACCACCTGAACAAGATTTCACAGCCATAAAAGTGAATTATTTGGATAGATGGCAGTATGTTCAACGTTTAACACTGGACTTCGGGAACAGATGGAAAGTTGAATATTTGAATCGCCTGCAATCACGTCCGAAATGGCTTAACAAAGAAATAAACCCGCGTGTTGGTGATATTTGTATATTAAAGGACGAAAGAGTGGTATCCTATAAATGGCCGTTGCCAATAATAACTGAACTTCATCCTGGAAAAGATTCATTAGTGCGAGTGGTTTCCGTGTTCCCAAATGGCAAAATTTATAAACGACCTATATCAAAAATCGCGTTACTGCCGATCACAACAAGAACTTGAGCTTCATTATGGAATTAATAACGTATCAAATATACTTATGAAATTCGGACTGTAATATCAAGTATTAACGATGAACTAATGAATTGATGAAACGATTAGCCCGTTCGAGATAAATGAAGAGACAACACTTGGAATAACAACTTAAAAAAAAAAACCAATTGACATCGAATTAATAATAATAATTGAATCAAATGAATTAATCTTAATTTAAAGTATGCATAGTTATCTCAATCTCTGTTCAACGTCTTTACACCATACCAAACCCTGTTCCCGAAATTCCTTCCAATCTTTTGTTCGAGGTGGCGAGTCAGGGCGCCACGTTAATAAAACCCTTGGTTGCTGGATGTTATGTGTCTGTTCGGAGTAAATGCCACAGGCAACACTAACATCTTTAACGTATGGTTCTCGACTCCGGTAATCCATAATTTTTCTGGACTATAAACGCTTATGCTTAACGGACCAATGTATCAACAAGGAGTCTATGATCGGTAATTCAATATCGATGTAAAACATTACTAACCATATATTAATAGGTGGTAATCCTGATCCTGTCGGACCAGCGGGGGGAGGATGTTCAACAATGAATTGACGTTGTCACATTGACAACGGCAACAGCGGATTGGAGACAGACAGCTGATCGGAAAACTTTAATGCTGTGTTTAAAATGTAAAATTGGATATTGGAAATTTAAAACCAGTAATTGTTCAAAAGCTGGAATGTACCGAAATTTTCAATATCCAGTTATTTTTCAAAAGTTAAGTTAAAATAGAAATTTGAAGCTTTGAAATCGTGCACACTAATTTCGTTTTCGACCTAAGAAGTTAGTTAGAACTTGAAAACCGTATCTTTGAATCGTAGTAGTTAACAGCAAGTAAAAAATTTAAAATTTGAAATTAGAAGGTGTATTTGAATTAGTATTTGGAATAAATTGGTGTAATTGTACTCGGTATAGTGTCTTTGTTTTAGACGGAAATTAACATAAAGCGAAGTTTTAAGATACGAAGCAAATTATTTTGGACAAATAGAATCGGAGGAATGAACTGCGCCCAGCAATTCAATCGAAAACTGTCGCGAACGGACGAAAAAAACTACACTCACTACCGCCGGCAAATCATTATCCAAACGAAACTGGATCAACGGACGAAGGAGGCGGAACACTAATGATAGGAAGATGTATATCTTCTTGATGGAACTGCACGAAATGTAAAAGGTATTACTTACCTGAGGATTAGTTTTACAGTCCAAAAACGAAAAGAATCAAAAAAAACTCTAGCGCACCTGAACCGCTAGAAACACTTATGTTCGAAGAACAGTAGAAGAATTGTGCAGGTTTTAGTGCATATTCCACCACATGTGCTGCTTATAACGACCAAACTGTTTCAAATGCCACGTTTTACTTCGGTCTCAAGAATGCATTATAACTCATATGGTGGAAGGTTTCAGATATTACCACTGGCATGAATTTCAACGTTTATCAGAGCCAAACACGGGTTAATTATATTCGTTATCAGTTGCGTGAAATAATTTTGATTATGTGAAATAATTTTGAAAGCAGCATCTCATATAACATCAATGAAGAAAATGCTCAGTGCCTGCAGCACTGTAACTGAAGTTGGTGTTTGGGGCTGCGATCCGAAAAATTTGCAAAACTTTCCGATCCGAAAAATTTGAAAAAACGAGTTTTTTCAAATAATCGAAAGCTTAATATTTGCTGTTTATTGTCACTACAATATCACCGCCATTTGAAAATTCTACGATAAAACCGCTTAATAAAGATATTGCAATTAAACACAAAACCAACAATAGCTGGCAACCCTATCGTGGCTTTTCAACCAAATTTGGCCTGAATAATGTTTATGACAGGCTTCATTAATTGTATGAAATTCGTATTGATTTCATGACTGCACTGGAAGTTATAGTGCAAAAAGTTTTATTTTCCTGAGCGAATTTTCAAAACCAAAGACACAAAAATTACCATAGCTGGTAGCACCAATCAAATTTTTCAACCAAATTTCCAATAAACAGAGATTAGAGCTAGGTTTAGCTACTGTGCCAATTTCGTGAAAATCTGGTAATTTATTCACATTTCATAGGGCAAAAAGCAGTTTTTTTTCTTTGTAATTTTTCAAGATGGCACCACTGGCACAGACTTGCCCACAATTCAAAATCGCTTCTATCAAATCTGGTCTTACTTAAGTCCAATGCATTCTGTAAATTTTAGCTGTATCTGATTATTGGTTCGTGAGTTTCCGTGAACAGAAGTTTTTGATGCTAAAAATATAGGCTAACTGGGAGTTTTATTTTGAACGTGTAGATAAAACATAAGATTTATATACAGATTGGTTTAATTGTACGAAATGGACATTTTTTTGAATATTCGATGGTTTGAATGTTTTCACTTCCAAATTTTTTTTTTCAAAATGAAGACACCAAAATTATCATAGCTGGCAACTCCAACCGAATTTTTCGACCAAATTTCTACCAAACGTGGCGTCCAGCAGTTGTGTGAGTTTCGTCAAAATCGAACGATTCAATCAGAATTCAATCAAAAATATAGGGCTAAAAATAGTTATCTTTTTTAGTGGTTTTTCAAGATGGCACCACTGGCACAGAATCGCCCGCATTTCAAAATCACTTCTATCAGACCTGGTCCTATGTAAGACCAATACATTCTGCAAATTTCAATTAATTCTGCTCATCGGATCGTGAGTTTCCGTGAACAGAAGTTTTTGATGCTTAAAATATGGGTAAATTGGGCAAGGGTTACCAGGCGTGCCCGTTATACCATATCTTTTTTTTTTTTGGTTATGTAAACAAAGCACAAGATTTACATATGAGTGGCTTTTTTTTGAAGAAACAGCATTTTTTCAAGAGAGACGATGATTTGGAGGTTTTCACTTTCAGTGCCTGCCCTAGCTACAGGGTTGCCAGCACGCTCATTAAAAGCTACACAAATCTACAACTAAATAGTATAAATATGTCCTGAAAATTTCGTAATGATTGAATAGCTCTGTCAAAAGTTATCGCAATATAAAAATTTTCAAATTTTCCTGTCCTCTTTTTAGGCACCCAGCGCACACATAGGGTTAAAAAATTCCAAAGCATTATCCAATTCATATGTAAAACACGTTCGAAATTTATTTCGTTAACTTTATTTTTGCGAAAATTATTTGTGCACGAAATAATAGGTATATTAAAAATATCACTTAAATGGCCGCCGGCGTCAAAAGGTTAACAATAACTGACATTTAAAGAGACCTGGACCTATTCTGCATATACACCAATGTATCCTGAAAGTTTCAGCTCAATCAGATGGCGCGTTCTCGAGATTATCTCACTGAAATGTTTTGATGATATATATATATATATATATGGAAATATGAATTTTTGGCCGAATCGATTTTAATACTAATGTTCTTCGAACATTAGTAAAAACCGACACTAAACTAAGTCGCGATTTGACAGTCCGAAATGTCACGGCATCTGATGGATTAGAAAGAAGGGGAAATCGGGTTGTCCGAAATGAGTGGAACCCGTGGTGGAAATTAAAACCCAACTCAAGTGGAACTGAGAGTGGGGTGAACAAACCAAGCGGACCAGGGAAGCCCCGATAGTTTTTGGAAAATTTCAATCCACGATCCGGAAAAGTAAAAGTCTTTCTTTCTTTCTATGGAGATCAGGGTAAAGACTTGGACGTGCGACGAGTAAGTAAGAAATCTATATTGGAAATTATTTTTACATGTCGGCGAGGAGGATTTGGCGTTAGTGAATTGATCATCAGTAAGGCGGCGACCCAGGCGGGAGAAAATATATGTGTGAAGGCGCGATAGCGGCGACGAAACGAAAAACGTTGGCAAGTGAACTGATAGGAAAATTACAGAGAAGAAGCGATTTTCGAGTGGCAGCTACGAAATCATCAGGGCCCCAGCGAGGGATTTTAGACAGGGTTAGTCAGATTACATTTTGTTCAAATTTGAATTTAATCGTAGTATCTATATTTGAGAATATATTGACTGAAGTAGTTAGTCTGTAAGTAGTTCGCGGACGCGTATGGTTAAGTTCGAAATTAGTGTTAATATTTAGTTCTTATCGTGAATTCGGACTAAAATCTGTAAAAGTGTCATACCGAACATGGAAGGAATGTATTTCTTTTAATCTGGTAAATTGGTTCCGTCGGTGAAGGCGATAGGTACGCGTAGATAAAGTGCAAACTCGTCACTCATTTCTCGCTTTGGAGCGACGGAGTCCTAGTGGATTCGGGTTTATTAAAGCGAGTGGTGTTCAACCCACCCCTTTCTCCGCGAGCAGAGGCGTCCGAGTCTACTGCCCTGGCATCCCAGTCGGGGGTGAAGGGTTTGCGGTACGTTTTCATGTTGAAACGGTAACAAATTAACCAGATTAAAAGGCGGACGGTCGCCAGCCGAATAGGGGGAAAAACATGTAGTCGACGCAAATATACACGTGCCGCAACTGTTCGGTCTGGTGAAAGTGTGATCCATAACCTCCTCACGGTGGCCGCCGGTAACAATGCCCCGGAAGGGAGGATTTGCTAATTGGATGAGGCTAGTCCCTTCTAAGTAAGGTTGGTGAGAGATCTCTCTCCCGTAAAAAAATTTTGGTTCTGCCGCACGCCCGTACAGCAGCCAGCTGTTTGGGCTGTGTAAACGGAGGCCTCGCCCGTAACCGGCAGAGGGGCGACCTTGTTTCTCTCCGCAAGGGTGACACGGAGGCCTGGGGACAGGTCTGGGCTGGTGACTAAGGTGAAGGTTCACCTGCGGGGTTTTAGATCCAACACTTCACTTTGCCCGGTTCTGGAACCAGGCGAGCCGCGGTCTACAGAGTAGCGAACTGTTAGACTAGGGGAGACACCTTGGTTGCCTTGGCAGCAAGGTTCGCAGGTTCAGCGTACTGTGAAAGCCTACGGAACCCTCGGACGGTCGTGGGGGAGTCTGCCTCGCGATCCAAAGAGGGGGAAGGACGGTCGGAGCAATACGTTGTTCCTATGGGGGCGGGGTGTAGCGGGGTGTAGAGGTAAAATGCTGGCAATTGCCTCGGCTGTGGTCCAAGAACGCGAAACCCAAACCTGAAATCATCTAAAATATACACATGGATCAAAATAAAGACTCAAACGAAACCAAACTTCCCACCAGTACTACTGGAGGGAAGTCACCAGAAAAGGACCCCTTCAAAAGGAGTTCGAATGTGACACGATCACCAACGTCGAGAAGCGAAACGGCTCAGGGTCAGACGATCGAAAGATTGCGGGCCCTGAGGCTAGATGGAGAACTCGCTCGGGGATCTACTGTGAGTCCCATGAATGTAGCGGTACCCCTCAGCAGAGCAGCTACTCAGCAGTCTGGCGGCGGGTCTGGAGAATCACAGCCAGTCCAACGGAAGCGGCGGTTGAATCGGCTTCTAGCAGAGCTGTGACCAAGAACGGAGGCGGCAAGCTGAAAGGCTTGCAGGTCACCGGGAAGGAAGCGGCGGCTAAGCCACCCGGCAGAGCTGTAACCAAGACTGGAGGTGGTGCCTCCGAGGATCTGCAGTCCACTGTGAAGGTGGCGGCAGCTGACCCCACCAAAGGGAGGAAGCGGAATGCCCAACGCTTCAGAAAGAGAGAGGCAAAACGAGCGGCCAGGCGCACGGCGACGCTGGAATCCAAAGGGAAACCCGAGGATGCCCAAGTTAAACCTGCTGCAGCGGCTGCGAGTAAACGTCAACGCTCAGAGGAGCTAACCTCGCCGAGAGGTAAGTCGACGAAGAGGCCACGACAGGATATGGCAGTTCGTTCCTTTAGGGACGTAGCTGCTAGTCACCTTAAGCTGGCCGTTGTTGACAAGCAGGAACCCCTGGAATGGAGACTTGAGGATGACGTGGCCAAGGTGATTCTTAAACAGATCACCGAGGAACTCCTCAAGTTTGCCATGTCAACGGAAGAAGGGTCACCTCGCTTTGAGGGCTGTAACATTGTTCGCGGCCACATTGCGGTGACCTGTAGTGACGTCTTCTCGACGGAATGGATTCGGTCTACCGTCCTGAAGATGTGGAGGAGGAGACATCCGTGCCCAAGTGGAGGAGTGGAGGAGACATCCGTGCCCAAGCTAATTACAGCGAAGGTGGCGGTGCCCCACTCAAACGCTTCGGAGGCTCTGTCTCTGTTAAAAAGACAGAACCCCGATCTGAAAGTTTCAGGCTGGAGATTATTCCAGGCTGTTAAACTAACTAACGAATCTGCGGAGCCTGACTTAACTGGTGCAGCTAAGTTAGTGCTTGTGCTGGGTATCGATCGGGAGTCCGCAGATCAAGTACGGGCCAACAACGGGTTGATTCACTTCGGTCTGAAGAGGATCACCTTGAAAGTTGGAGCGGAGAAGGTGACTGAGGGTAGCCGAAGTGCGAGTGGTCCATGCAAATCTGCACCATAGTAAAGGGGCGACGGCCAACCTGCTTTGGCATCTCAGTCGGGGGCACGCTGACATCGCACTGATACAGGAGCCGCTTCTGTACAAGAATGTGGCTTGTGGATTCGGCACCAGCCTCAGTGTGTTCCAGCTAAAAGGAAGGGACAAGACAAGGACTTGTATTGTCGCCAAAAAAGAGGTGAAAGCAATCTTGATTCCGCAGCTTTGTGATGGGGATACAACCACAGTGTGTGTGGAGTGGGGGATCGCTGGTAGCGGCACGAAGCGGTGCCTGTTGTCGGTGGTCTATCTACCATACGACATGGATCCCATCACGCCCGGACTGAGAAGATTGGCAGTAGCGGCTATGACAACGGATGCTGTCATCGGCTGTGATGCAAATGCTCACCACGAAATATGGGGAAGCACCAACATAAACAAGAGAGGTAGGAGTTTGCTAGAATATCTAACGTCAACCAACCTCAACATCCTCAACATGGGTAACAAACCTACATTTATAACTAAGAACAGGGTTGAGGTAATTGATATTACCCTAGCAACTCCAAGCATAATGAAAAGTGTCCACAGCTGGCAGGTTTATAACCTGCCATCGCTCTCGGACCACCAGTGGCTATGCTGGAATATCGGTTGTTCTGTTATTTCACCTAAAAAAGTACGGAACCCGAGAACAGCACAATAGGAAGTTTACTCAAGGAAAACAAATAGACACCTCAGAGCACTAGACGATCTGGAACTGACGAGTCCAGGACGGCTTAACGCGCAGGTGAACCGATTAACGGGAATCTTAGTGTCAGATTTCAAAGATGTGTGTCCGGAAAAGCCCGTAAGGAAGAACGCTACCTTGTGGTGGAATGGCGAACTCACAGAGGCTAGAGGTCGCACACGAAGGGTGTTTAACACCGCAAGGCGTTCCGGAAACGTGGCTGACTGGGATCGCACCAAGCAAGAGCTGTCGCTTTTCAAAAAGAAGATTAGACAATCCAAGCGCGACTCATAGACGGAATTCTGTGAGAACATTGAAGGAGGTACAGAGGCTGCCAGAATCAGGAAGGTTCTAAGCGTAACCCCCGGCGTACCTAACCTGGTAGGGTGAATCATCATTACGTGAAGGACTTTAGACCAATCAGCCTAACATCGTTTATGCTCAAAACAATAGAGAGGCTTGTTGATCTGCACATCAAAAGCTCGATTGATGTCGCGAGACTCTGTGTTGATCAACACGCGTATCTAGTGGGCAGATCAGTAGATACGGCATTACACAAAGTTGTCGGTACAATAGAAAAATCCTTACGGCAGAAGGAATTCACGTTGGCAGCCTTCTTAGACATTGAGGGGCCTTCAATAATGTCACTGTCGCGAGTATCATTGATGTCTTGGCTCGATATGGACTGGATAAAACCCTGGCGACCTGGGCATCTGACTTGCTCAAGAGCAGGCGGATTGAGGCTACCTTTTTGGAGGCCAAAGCGGAAAGAACAGTCGGTACCGGAACACCACAAGGAGGGATTATATCTCCCCTTTTCTGGATCCTGACAGTCAACGAAATACTGGAGAAATTAAGGGCCAGTGGCTTTGAGGTAGTGGCGTATGCCGATGACATTGTGGTACTTGCGAGGGGTGCGTTCCCACAAACTTTGTCGGACCTTATGCAATCGGCGCTGGACCATATTCAAATCTGGTCCAGAAAAGTCGGTCTTAGGGCAAACCCGACAAAAACCGAACTTATGCTCTTCACAAAGAAACACAGGGTACCTGCTATTGCCACGCCTAACCTGAACGGAATAACATTGGAGCTTGCTGATAGTGTTAAATATTTGGGCCTTATACTAGACAGGAAACTAAACTTGGGGGCTAACGTGAAGCACAGAATTGGTAAGGCCCGCGCAGCACTTTTCGCTTGCCGGTCCGCCTACTCCAATACCTGGGGTCTTAAACCTAGGGCGGCCTATTACATATTCACATGTGTAGTCAGGCCGATTTTGGTGTATGGAGCGGTCGTGTGGTGGAAAGCAGCGGAGAGTAACACTAATATCAAGGAGCTAACAACACTGCAAAGATTAGTTTGCATATGTATTACGGGCGCTTTAAGAACCGCCCCAACGGCTGGGTTGGAAATGATTTTGAGACTCATGCCCCTAGATCGATTCATCTTTAGAAGCGCAAGCTTAGCGGCGATACGCGCTAAAAGTTCTGGCATGTGAAACGATTCAGATCAGTGGGGTCACAGCGGTATTCTTATAGAATGCCGCAAAAGATTTGGACTCGTTGCAGAAGACACGGACCACATGAGCAAAATAATACATCTTGGCAGGTGTTGGGAATATATTAGAAACTGATATGCGATCCGGAGCTGAATCGCGACAAATCAACCTCTTGGTTGTAGCAACAAAAATGCACATTTTGCAATTCTGTAGACATTCGCTAAAGTGTAAACTAAACCATTTGCAACGAGAAGATCTGATTTCATATTTTTCTGCTGACGCTGCACATCGAGCCACTTGATGTGTCGCGACTTGGCTCCGCGATTTTGGTGCTGGTCTAGTTTTAATGGCATTCGTTTGATAAAAGCTCATTGTGTAGCATCGTAAAATTATGTTTTGAATTTAATATCGGATTAATAGAATCTCATTGTGTAGTATCGTAAAATTATGTTTGAATTGAATATCGGATTAATAGAATCTCATTGTGTAGTATCGTAAAATTATGTTTTGAATTGAATATCGGTTAATAGAATCTCATTGTGTAGTATCTATCTTAGAACTGTGTTTTGGATTGAATATATTTTGGTGAAATCTGTGAACAATCTCATTTTGTAACATGGTCCGTCGAGCCGGATGCGGCTAAGGAAAGGAAGCAGATCGAAAAAAAGGGCAAGTACACACCATTTTTTATTATCTAGCTTCATTTAGTTTCATTGAGAGATTATATATTCGAGAAAATTAACTTTCAAGTGCGTGTGTGCGTGATTTTCGTTGGGTAGATTCGTGGTTCCGTGAATTTCGGTTTTTGAATTCTAACATTTACAAAATGGCAGAGGTGCAGGTAGTAATGGACGCCATTGACAGAATGCTTAGGAATTTTCGAAAAGATTCGAAGGACAGACATTCCTTGTCGTATTTCACCATTCGTTTAAGTGATTTGAAAGAGGAATGGTCCACGGTGAAGAAGTATCATGTCAAGGTCCACAAGGAGTTGACTGGCAGTGATTTGATAGAATATCAAGCCAGATATGAACGAACAGAAGAAACATTCCTCCAACTGAGAGATATCTTTAACGATAAAATCATGGCATATCAGGCTTCAAAAGAAGGTCAGGAATCAAAGCTACCGCCGGCAGTTCCTCAATCCATGGGAATCAAACTGCCACGTGTTGACATCCCTAAGTTTGATGGACGGTTTGAACACTGGACCCAATTCCACGATTTATTCTCATCGTTAGTACACAAAAATGAAAGCATAAGTACTACTGAGAAGTTCCACTTTCTGAAACAGGCGGTAACCGGCAATGCAGCAAACCTGATTAAACATACCAATTTTGGTGGTGAAAATTATGAAGCTGCGTGGGCAGTGATTGTTGAACGTTTCCATAACAACCGACTGCTTGTGAACACGTACATTAGGATGGTTCTGACCCAGCCTGCAATGGATGGTTCCGCAAAATCAATTGAACGTGTGTTGAACACAACACAGGAAGCCATAATAACGTTGCAATCTCTCGAGCAGCCAGTGGATCAGTGGGGTGCAGTGTTGGTCCATATCTGTGAATCAAAAATGGACCACGACACACGTACGATGTGGGAACTTGAATTAAAAGGAATCACAACAGTTCCATCAATGAAATCGATGCAAAATTTTTTGAAGCAGCGATTGCTAATACTTGAATCCTCGGGAAGCCATCGAGGAGTTAAACAAGGTGATGTGAAGGCAAGGGCGCTTAATTCTACGACGAATGCCGGAAGATTCGTCAAGCAGCGTGGAAGAATAGACTCCATGCAAAATATTTGTCCCGTGTGCAAACTGGACCATTTCGTGTTCCAATGCACCAAATTCAAGTCAAGCACGATTCCAGAGCGCCGGGAACTTGCGAAACAACACAATCTTTGTTTCAGGTGCCTTCGGGAAGGCCATCAGATGCACTCTTGTAAAACAAAGTGGAAATGCAGAGAATGTCAAGCGACCCATCATACATGGTTGCATGAGCCCAAACGTGCAGAACAAGATGCAGGTAAATTAACCGCTGCTCCAGCTCTTGAGTCGAAGACTGTTGCCAATGCACGCAAAGCTGAGTCCAATTCTATCCAAGGAGTAAACACTACATTGCTTCCGACCGCTAGGGTCATAGTTAAGTCGAACGGAAAAACGGTTGCGCTGAGGGTACTTTTGGACCAAGGCTCACAAGAAAATTTCATAACGCGAAGAGCTGTGCGACAGCTCAACCTGACTCAACGAAAGACATGCACACAGGTTCAAGGAATCGGCAATGGCTCTGCAATGGTGCATGGACGGGTGAGCTTCAACATTTCGTCAATTTACGGAAATAGTCAAATGCTGAACGTCAACGCGTTGGTCATGGACAACATTGTAGATGATTTGCCCACTTTGCGTATAGTCAAAACCAATTGGGAACATCTCAACGGCTTGAGCTTGGCTGACCCAGACTACCACGTACCAACACGAATTGACATTTTATTGGGAGCTGCTCAGCTGTCACAACTCATTTTGCCAGGTGTCGTCATGGGACCACCAGGTGCTCCAATTGCTCAAGAGACAGCATTAGGTTGGATTCTCTCAGGAGGAGTCCAAGGCTATCCGAGATCTTGCCTCGTTAGCCAATCACAAACTAGTTGGGAACAAACCACGTCGGAGAATAATTTAAACGATGCTTTGAAGCGTTTCTGGGAGTGGGAGGAAATTTCGGTCGCACCCAAACTAGCGAAAGAGGAACACGAGTGTGAGGTGCACTATTCAGCCACCTATCGCCGAAACAGTGATGGAAAATTCATCGTACAATTGCCACTGAAACACGACCCGTCAACACTTGGTGCCTCACATGAGCAGGCAACAAAACGACTTCTGGCTCTCGAAAGAAGACTGACTAAAAACGCGTCCCTATATCGGGAATATAAGGACGTCATGCAAGGGTATCTGGATCAACGTCACATTGAGTTAGTTCCAAAGTCCGAGTTGAACAAAAACGTTTCGTACTATTTACCGCACCACCCCGTTATCAAAGAATCGAGCTCTACGACAAAGGTGCGAGTTGTCTTTGACGCATCTGCGAAAACGAGTACCGGGTGGTCTTTAAATGACATAATTAAGGTTGGTCCAGTGGTACAAAAGGACTTATATACATTGCTGATTCAGTGGAGATTTTGCAAATATGTCTTCACGGCTGATATCAGGTGTATGTATCGACAAATTTGGTTGGAGAAAAGCCAATGGGACCTCCAACGGATCCTATGGCGTGATAGCCCCGAGGAATCCATTAAAATATATCGGCTCAAAACGGTAACCTTTGGCACCGCATCAGCACCATATTTGGCTACAAAGACCATCAACCAATTAGCTGAGAATGAAAGCAACAGGTACCCTATAGGGAGTAAGGTGTTGATGGAAAACTTTTACGTCGACGATCTACTGGGAGGTGCTGATACCCTCGCTCAATGTAAAATTTCTCGAGATGAAGTTATTTCACTGTTAAAAGAAGCAGGATTTGAAATCAGACAGTGGGCTGCTAGCTCCCCTGAAGTGCTACAGGGACTGCCAAGTGAGGCCATACGTATTGACGAGCATTCGTGGCTATCATCCGAAACAAACGAAGTAAAAACGTTAGGAGTCCAATGGTGTTCCGCATCGGATGTGTTCAAATTTAAGGCTTACAGTTTTGGAAGTTCGAACAAGTTTGTACCTACCAAAAGGCAAATAACCAGTGAAGCGGCACAAGTATTCGATCCATTGGGTTGGCTGGCACCCGTGGTAGTTACAGCGAAAATCATGCTGCAACAATTGTGGCTGCAACAAGTAGGGTGGGACGATGAAGTGTCTCCTCACATTGCGTTGCAGTGGGAAGATTTTCGGAAGGGACTCGGAGATTGCGTCAACGTTCGAGTTCCCCGTTGGGTAAATCTGTCCCAATCAATGACTAATATGCAAATTCACGCGTTTAGTGATGCATCTGAAAAGGCGTATGCAGTTTGCATATATCTAAGAATAACCGATGAGTTCGGAGTACATGTCTCTTTGCTCACTGCAAAAACTAGAGTGGCGCCGATTAAAAAGATCACCCTGCCTCGATTGGAACTGTGCGGAGCAACTTTGCTTTCCAGACTAATTGATAAGATTGTACCTATCCTTCCAACACCACCAGCAGAGGTTTACGCGTGGATAGATTCCACGATTGTTCTAGATTGGATTCAGCAGCCACCTCATAAGTGGAAAACCTATGTGGCCAATCGCGTATCCGAAATCCATGAAAATACATACATAAAATTGTGGCACCATGTAAAAACAAAGGAGAATCCTGCGGATTTAGCTACAAGAGGAGTCAAACTTCACTCCCTGTTGGGCGACTCAATCTGGTGGCATGGTCCAGGTTGGTTGAAATTACCCGCTACTGAATGGCCTTAAGCTAGGCAAACAGCTCATACGCAACTCGAAGCAAGAAGACCGGAGGCAACGATGTTTGCGGTGAATCTTGAAGGAAATGAATTGATCTCCAGATACTCAGACATGGGAAAACTTCTCACGATTACTGCTTGGTGTAGACGCTGGAAATACAAACAGACTGAAGCATACGTGACAGCATCCGAAAGACGAAATGGAGAAAAAACTCTCATCAAAGTGGTACAGCGTGAACGATATAGCACCGAAATCACTGCACTGACAAGAAGAAATCCGATCAGCAAATCTAGTAAACTATTAGAACTATCACCGATGTTAGATAGTGATGGGATACTACGGGTTGGAGGTCGGCTAGCGAATGCCAAGTTGGGGTATGACCAGCGGCATAATATAATCCTTCCTTCAAATCATCATTTCACCAACTTACTCATAGACAAAGTACATCTTGAAACTTTGCACGGCGGAACACAACTTACTCTCTCCTGCCTCAGAAGAAAATATTGGATCGTAAAGGGACGACAAGCGGTCAAGTATCGTTTGCACAGGTGCATTACTTGCTTACGCCACAGGCAGGAAGGGCACATTCAACTGATGGGAAATCTTCCCAAAAACAGGGTCAATCCATCGAAACCATTTCAGTGTGTTGGGATCGACTATGCTGGACCTTTGGATATTAGACGACACAAAGGGAGAGGAGCTAAGTCAGAAAAAATGTACATAGCTGTCTTTGTTTGTTTCACCACAAAAGCAATACACCTTGAACTAGTAAGTGACCTCACGGGGGAAGGACTGATTGCAGCAATTCGGCGATTTACAGCTCGTAGAGGTGTTTGCACGGACATATACAGTGACAATGGTCGAAACATGATTGGAGCTTCCAGACAACTTGAAAGGTTTAATGAAACAATTAAGCAATCCCATAAAGACGTCGAGAGCAAGCTTGCACGGGAAGATATTGCGTGGCACTTTATTCCACCCAGGGCTCCACACTTTGGTGGGCTGTGGGAGAGTGCAGTGAAGTCCACCAAATACCATCTTAAACGAATAATGGGCAACACTACATTCACGATTGAAGAAATGCATACAGCTCTATGTCAAATCGAAGGGTGTTTAAACTCTCGCCCGCTGTGTGGAATATCAGATGATCCAGAAGATGAAGAAATCTTAACCCCCAATCATTTCTTGCTAGGGCATACCTCAGTTATGGTTCCCGATAATAGTCCGTTTACAAAATCCGAATTAACTCGAAGATGGAATCTAGTTCAGGAGAAAGTTCATCAGTTTTGGAAGGTTTGGTCAAGTGAATACCTATCAACACTGCACTCTCGTAATAAATGGAAACAGAATCAACCTAACGCTGAAATCGGTCAACTGGTCATAATAAAGGATGCATGTGCTCCACCTGCTAAGTGGAGCAAGGGCATTATTATCAACACTTTTCCCGGCGACGATGGTCTTGTTAGGGTAGCAGATGTAAAAACTCAGGACGGTGTCGTCAGAAGACCAACTACTAAACTTTGTTTGCTACCGCTTCAACAGGAGAGTAAAAAAACAACCAGTAATGTGTCCCGGAAAGTGGAGCCAGAAACCAAATTAAGTAGCCCGGCAATGGCCATCACAGCCAACAAACCTTTTACTTGGTGGTGGTTGATCATCGTAAGCCTATGTGGCGTGCTTGCGAGCTCAGTTGCCCAAGAGCTACCTTATAACGTCACGAAGTTTAATAAAAACACGGGGATATTGTTCGAGCACATTGCAAATGTTAAAGTTATCGGTGGGGAATGGAAAATTGTTAATTATTATAACTTAACCCCATACCACATTGCCCTAAAAACCTTGGAGAGTGCTATACACAGCTTTAGACCATTGTGTAATAAATTACCAAGTGATGAGAACTACTGTATATCGATGGCCTCACAAATGACACAATCGTTACAAGAGATCTTGGATGAACAAAAAATGTTAGAAGATCATCATGATCTGCTGCATAGAAGAATTAGAAGAGGGGCATTCAATATAGTTGGAACTGTCGCCAATGCCTTGTTCGGAGTGCTTGATGACGACTTTGCTAAAAAATACCACGACGATATTCACGAGATCCACAAAAATCAAGATCACATGGGAAAACTATTTAACAACATGACCTCCATAATCGACCTCACAGCACGAATCTTGCAGGACCAGGAATCTAAGTTCAATAACTTCGCATCCGTTATCACGGCGAATGTAGAATCCGTGAGTCGAGTCGTTAACCAAATAGGCGACAAGGTACAAAACTCCGAAAATTTCCACCGATTGATTCAGGTCATTACTTTCCAACTGTGGAAATATCATCGTATAAATGATATGCTAATTAGCAACGTTATCGATGCACAACATGGGATCTTGAGCGCTCAGTTGTTTCCTATCAACGTTCTTAAGCAGCAATTGGCAGAGGTTCATAATCATTTAAAATTCGGTCGTGAAATTTTGTTCGAGAACAATTTGAACTGGGGGGATTTATATAAAACCCTAAAACTTCGCGCGGCAGTGCATAAAAACCTGATAATATTTGAACTCACTCTTCCCGTTGTCGAGAGCGACGCATTCGATCTATATAGACTGATAACATTGCCTACTAAGGCTAATAATGCTTATATTTGTGTCCAACCGGCTGTTAAACTCATCGCGTTTAATCACCGTCGCGATCGTTTTTTCGGACTATCAATAGAAGACTCTTCTACGTGCATGAAGCTAGATATTCAATGGTTGTGTCCAATTAAAAGCCCAATATATAACATTAACTCAAATCAATACCAATGTGAAGTCAACACGTTCCTGCAAGGGAGTTTGGACAAAAGCAACTGTCCTTTGACGACAACATGCTCGGGATCAAATTGGATTGACCTCATAAGCCCTAACAAATGGCTTTTCGTCCTCGGTGATGTGCATCGTCTGGAAATCCAGTGTCCTTCACTAATACAACCTTTTCATTTAAGTTTATCCGGTGAAGGATGGCTTCAACTGAAGGCAGGATGTGTGCTACGACATCAAACTTTTATATTGACGGCCTCGCAGATGACTTCAACTGAAACTCACAGCAGGGATTTCATAGTTCCCCAGTGGGACATGAACCATCTTCTACTTGACGAAAGACTGAACCTTCAAATCCCTGTGACAAACACAACGTGGACACCGCAGAACTTCAGCAACTTAATCAACTCGATCCACAATCTGCAAAAGCAACAGTTTTTGGTGACTCAAGCATATCCGCATGATATGTATCAGTATATTGTATTAGGTGTAATTTCAATTGTTATCTTAAGTTTATGTTTATTCTTAATCTGTTGATATTTCAAACGAAAACAGGCCACTAATTCCAGCAACCCATTATCTAAAGTTAAATTATCAAAAGACGATGAGATTTCAACTGCTTCAGAATTAATTTGACTCGTAAAAAATCGTAAAGATAGATACTTTATAAACTCAAGATCAACTAATTTCGTCATATTTTGATAAAGAGTCTTGCGGCCTCTTTGCGGGGGGCAGTATGTTGGGAATATATTAGAAACTGATATGCGATCCGGAGCTGAATCGCGACAAATCAACCTCTTGGTTGTAGCAACAAAAATGCACATTTTGCAATTCTGTAGACATTCGCTAAAGTGTAAACTAAACCATTTGCAACGAGAAGATCTGATTTCATATTTTTCTGCTGACGCTGCACATCGAGCCACTTGATGTGTCGCGACTTGGCTCCGCGATTTTGGTGCTGGTCTAGTTTTAATGGCATTCGTTTGATAAAAGCTCATTGTGTAGCATCGTAAAATTATGTTTTGAATTTAATATCGGATTAATAGAATCTCATTGTGTAGTATCGTAAAATTATGTTTGAATTGAATATCGGATTAATAGAGTCTCATTGTGTAGTATCGTAAAATTATGTTTTGAATTGAATATCGGTTAATAGAATCTCATTGTGTAGTATCTATCTTAGAACTGTGTTTTGGATTGAATATATTTTGGTGAAATCTGTGAACAATCTCATTTTGTAACAGCAGGAATTTCCAGGTCAAGATACCCACAAGAACAGACTGGAAGAAGAAGGAAGCTACCACCGATAGGGGCGCCTGGATTTACACGGACGGGTCAAAGACGGACACAGGAGTACGCTCGGGCGTATTTTCTATGGATTTGAGCCTTAACCTGTGGTGTAGACTGTCGGACCATGCTACCGTCTTTCAGTCTGAATTACATGCTATACGCATGGCAGTTGAGTCCATTAGTGGAATATCAACCAGACCTATGACCATTTGCGTCAACAGTAGGGCAGCCATTCTCGCTCTTGCGTCTTACAGATGTTCTTCAAAAACTGTTAACGCTTGCAGAGTGGCTCTCAATGAAAAGGCAAGGCATATTCCTATCCGGATTATGTGGGTGCCAGGGCATAGTGGGGTCATAGGCAACGAAAAAGCTGATGAATTGGCCAGGAAAGGTTCAGGAGCTAGCAACTGCCCCTGCATCACTGTACCTCGGTCAATCGCGGACGCCACAAACAAACTTGATGCCGCCATATGGGCCAAACTAAAGTCCGAATGGGAAAACAGGCTGGACTGCAGGGTGGCCAGGACATTATGGCCATCACCTGATCCAAGCAAAAGCAGGAAACTGCTCAAGCTCAGCAGGAACTGCTTGAGAACCACGGTCGGCTTGCACACAGGGCACTGCCTTACCGCATCTCATGCGAAGAAAATGGGACTGACATCCAGCAGTTTATGCAAGTGGTGCGAGATGGAAGAGGACACCATCGAGCATACTCTCTGCGATTGTCTGGCCCTAAATAATAAACGCCTCAAAATTTTTGGTGCATACCACTTTCAAGGGTTAGCAGAGGTGGCTGGTACCGTCACGCACAGTCAGCTGATCCAGTTTGGCGAAGCGGTCACTTGGCAGCTCTAAATAGCCAGCGGAGGGTGGCAAATGGGCCCAAACTGGTGGCCTAATGCAAGCCGCGTTTCCCGGCAGCCCTCTTTACTAACCTAGCTTAACCTAACCAGATTAAAAGAAAGACATTCCTTCCATGTTCGGTGAGCTGAGGGCAGAATTCTTGCTCTCAGACTATGAAGATTGCCTCTGGGAAGAAATCCGAAGACGGACTCAAGGGGAAAACGAGTCGATGGAGGTGTATGTGGGGATAATGGAGCGCCTTTTTAGTCGGCTAAAGTGGAGTTGCACTGAGGAAGAAAAACTTCGGACCTTGAGAAGGAATATCGCGCCCTTCTATCAACAGTAGCTATGTTTGACATCAGTCGAGTCAATAGCGGAGTTGGTAAGAATAGGACGCACATTGGATGCAACGAGGACTTCAGTAGCGGCGTTCGTACCTCCGACTACACGATCGAGAAGGTGTTTAGAGCCAGATTTGGCATATGTGAGTGCAGAGACTATAGCGCAGGTGGCGGTGATGTCCGGGGGCAGTCGTATGCGGTGTTGGACCTGCCGCAAAGAAGGTCACGTATCCAGGGAGTGCTCTGAGCCCAGGCGATGTTTTGGCTGTGGTCGTCAGGGGGTCATGCGTGCTTCATGCCCATCATGCCAAGGGAGAGTTAATGGGCCGGAAAATCGGGCTCGACAAGATACGCAGGGATCGGGAAACGATCGTCGTGCTCGTTAAGCGGCCGAGCGAACACGATATCAGGGCCGGAGCGGAGGAGTCATCAGCCGAACGTAGACTACACGTTGGTGGAAGATAATCCCGACAGCCGACCGCACTTACAAGTGGAGATCGAAGGTACGATTTTGGAGGGATTATTAGATTCAGGGGTGAGTCGTACGATTCTGGGATGGAAAGGGTGGACCCGGTTGGCAGGTAAAGGTTTGACACTGAGACAGGACGGAATCAAAGAAGTACGGCTCGCAAACGGCGTAACGTGTGCGGTAGATGGAGTTGTTGGACTGGAGTTTGCTTTGAATGGACGAAAGCATACTCTCGAAACATTGTCTATTTCATCGATTCCGCAAGAAGCGATTTTCGGTATAGACTTCTTCTTATTGGAAGAAGAATTTAGGTTAATGGGTGACGGACTAGGGTGCGCGAATTCCGTGGAGCACGTAATCAAAACCACGACTTCCCCAATCAAGCAGAGATACTACCCCGTCTCGCCTGCGGTGCAAATACAAATTAATGCGGAGTTAGACAAAATGCTGCGGATGGGAGTAGTCGAGCCGTCATCTAATCTAAATCACTAAAAAAGATAACTGCTTTTAGCCCTATATATTCTGATTGAATCATTCGATTTTAAGAAATTCACACAATAGCTGGACCTAACTTCAAACCACGTTTGGTAGAAATTTGAAGTTTGAGAAAGTTCGGTTGGATCTGCCAGCTATGATAATTTTGGTGTCTTAAATTTGAAAAAATAAAAATTTGGAAGTCAAAACATTCAACCATCGAATATACTAAAAAATGTTCGTTTGTTACAATAAAACCAATCTGCATACAAATCTTATGCTTTATCTACACGTTCAAAGTAAAACTTTGGAAAGTTCATGTCGGAAAAGAACGGTAACCCTTTCTCAGTTAACCTATACTTTTAGCATCAAAAACTTATGTTCACGGGAACTCACGAACCAATAATCAGATACAACTGAAATTAACAGAATGCATTGGACTTAATTAGGACCAAATCTGATAGAAGCGATTTTGAATTGTAAGCATTTCTGTGCCAGTGGTGCCATTTTGAAAAATTACATAGAAAAAAACTGCTTTTTGATCTATAAAATGTGAATTAAATACCAAATTTTCATGAAATTGACACAGTAGCTGAACCTTATTATAATCTCTGTTTGGTGGAAAGTTGGTTGAAAAATTTGATTGGTGCTACCAGCTATGGTAATTTTTGTGTCTTTGGTTTTGAAAATTCGATCAGGAAAATAAAACTTTTTGCCCTATAACTTCCAGTGCAGTCATGAAATCAATACGAATTTCATACAATTATTGAAACTTATCATAAACATTATTCAGACCAAATTTGGTTGAAAAGCCACAATAGGGTTGCCAGCTATTGTTGGTTTTGTGTTTAATTGCAATATCTTTATTAAGCGGATTTATCGAAGAATTTTCAATTGGTAATGATATTGTATTGGCAATAAACAACAAATATACAGTTTTCAATTATTTGGAAAAACTCTTTGCAGGTAACCCTCAATTTCTTTATACTCCTATGACCTCGAATGTTATATAACAACGTGAAGCAGATGTGATATGTTATTGGCTTTGATACTGTCGAAAGGTTGCCACCAGGAGTCGGTTGTGCTACTTTTGTATCAATAAATGCTTACACTTAGTATTCCTACCGGAAACATTTACAATGAAAATAAATAACCAATGTTTCAATTCCCAAAGCTCTGCAAATTTTTCGGATCGCAGCCCCAAACTCCAACTTCAGTTACACTGCTGCAGGCACTGAGCATTTTCTTCATTGAGGTTATATGAGATGCTGCTTTCAAAATTTTGTGACATAAGCAACTGGTAACGAATATAATTAACCCGTGTTTTGCTTTCATAAACGTTGAAATTCATGCCATCATGTGATATCTGAAACCTTCCACCATATGAGTTATAATGCATTCTTGAGACCAAAGTAAAACGTTGCGTTTGAAACGGTTTGGCCGTAATAAGCAGCTCATGTGATGGAATATGCACTCAAGACCTGAACGATTCTTCTACTGTTCTTCGAACATTAGAATCGGAGGAATAAACTGCGCCCAGCAATTCAATCGAAAACTGTCGCGAACGGACGAAAAAAACTACACTCACTACCGCCGGCAAATCATTATCCAAACGAAACTGGATCAACGGACCAAGGAGGCGTAACACTAATGATAGGAAGATGTGTATCTTCTTGATGGAACTGCACGAAATGTAAAAGGTATTACTTACCTGAGGATTAGATTTACAGTCCAAAAACGAAAAGAATCAAAACAACCGACACTAAACTAAGTCGCGATTTGACAGTCCGAAATGTCACGGCATCTGACGGATTGGAAAGAAGGGGAAATCGGGTTGTCCCAAATGAGTGGAACCCATGGTGGAAATTAAAACCCAACTCAAGTGGAACTGAGAGTGGGGTGAACAAACCAAGCGGACCAGGGAAGTCCCGATAGTTTTTGAAAAATTTCACTCCACGATCCGGAAAAGTAAAAGTCTTTCTTTCTTTCTATGGAGATCAGGATAAAGACTTGGACGTGCGACGAGTAAGTAAGAAATGTATATTGGAAATTATTTTTACTTAGTAAAGGTAATTGAATTTGATCACGGTTCCCTTCTTGTCTATAAATCAGCATAGACAACGTATATCATTTCTACAGCATTGAAGCCGAGCATATTGAAACGGGAAACTTCGATCGTTTTGCGGAATCAGCCTCCGAAAGCAGAATCAAATTGGAAATGTTTTTGCGGGATGATTAAAATTGAACAACTTTTTATTAACATTAAAAATTTAATCTACATTGAAAATTCTATTTTGACAAAGTGGTTTCGAAAGTATGCACTGCTTCTCATCAGACACCAGCACACAGTGCATACTTGACTGGCGTGACCACTTGCAGGTGGAAATCATTACATTTTTATTTATGCTATTTGTGACAAATTTTAACATCTCCGACTTATATCTATGGATATAATTTTACTTAGTAAAGGTCCGCAAAACGATCGAAGTTTCCCGTTTCAATATGCTCGGCTTCAATGCTGTCACTCGTCACTCACTTCTCGCTTTGGAGCGACGGAGTCCTAGTGGATTCGGGTTTATTAAAGCGAGTGGTGTTCAACCCACCCCTTTCTCCGCGAGCAGAGGCGCCCGAATCTACTGCCCTAGCATCCCAGTCGGGGGTGAAGGGTTTGCGGTACGTTTTCATCTTGAAACGGTAACAAATTAACCAGATTAAAAGAAAGACATTCCTTCCATGTTCGGTGAGCTGAGGGCAGAATTCTTGCCCTCAGACTATGAAGATTGCCTCTGGGAAGAAATCCGAAGACGGACTCAAGGGGAAAACGAGTCGATGGGGGTGTATGTGGCGATAATGGAGCGCCTTTTTAGTCGGCTAAAGTGGAGTTGCACTGAGGAAGAAAAACTTCGGACCTTGAGAAGGAATATCGCGCCCTTCTATCAACAGCAGCTATGTTTGACATCAGTCGAGTCAATATCGGAGTTGGTAAGAATGGGACGCACATTGGATGCAACGAGGGCTTCAGTAGCGGCGTTCGTACCTCCGACTACACGATCGAGAAGGTGTTTAGAGCCAGATTTGGCATATGTGAGTGCAGAGACTATAGCGCAGGTGGCGGTGATGTCCGGGGGCAGTCGTGTGCGGTGTTGGATCTGCCGCAAAGAAGGTCACGTATCCAGGGAGTGCTCTGAGCCCAGGCGATGTTTTGGATGTGGTCGTCAGGGGGTCATGCGTGCTTCATGCCCATCATGCCAAGGGAGAGTTAATGGGCCGGAAAATCGGGCTCGACAAAATACGCAGGGATCGGGAAATGATCGTCGTGCTCGTTAAGCGGCCGAGCGAACACGATATCAGGGCCGGAGCGGAGGAGTCATCAGCCGAACGTAGACTACGCGTTGGTGGAAGATAATCCCGACAGTCGACCGCACTTACAAGTGGAGATCGAAGGTACGATTTTGGAGGGATTATCAGATTCAGGGGCGAGTCGTACGATTCTGGGATGGAAAGGGTGGACCCGGTTGGCAGGTAAAGGTTTGACACTGAGACAGGACGGAATCAAAGAAGTACGGCTCGCAAACGGCGTAACGTGTGCGGTAGATGGAGTTGTTGGACTGGAGTTTGCTTTGAATGGACGAAAGCATACTCTCGAAACATTGTCTATTTCATCGATTCCGCAAGAAGCGATTTTCGGTATAGACTTCTGGCAGCGTTTCGGCGTCGTGTTGGATATGAAAGGCCGGCAGTGGACATCGATCGCTTCAGTCGAGGTAGAGACGGGGAAGGCGCTGCGAAGTCGATCCCTTTTATCGACAGGGGAAGCAAATACTTTGGGGAGCTTATTGGAAGAAGAATTTAGGTTAATGGGTGACGGACTAGGGTGCGCGAATTCCGTGGAGCACGTAATCAAAACCACGACTTCCCCAATCAAGCAGAGATACTACCCCGCCTCGCCTGCGGTGCAAATACAAATTAATGCGGAGTTAGACAAAATGCTGCGGATGGGAGTATGTAGCGAAATTTAATGTGGGAGTGGCCTTAGCCCAACCTAGAACCAGACCGAAGTCCAGAACCAAGAGTGCTAAGGTCCAGAAAAGTGGAATGGCTAATGCCATTCAAGAGGCAAAACAAAAAAAAAAGAATTGCCCCGAGAGCAGGGTGCCCTAGAAATGGCCGTAAAGGCCCCTCGTCCGCATTAGCGGAGCACCCTTTAACCAACCCCGACGGATGCTGGGGTGCCGCTTTGCTAGCTCGCTGCGGCTGGGGTGGGTTCTTGACAAAAATGGGGATGGTTTGCTCTCAAGAAACGGGATGCTACGTATTATTTCATCCGTCATAATACTGTAGCCGCAAACTGGTATGTAAAATACCCAGGGACCAAAAGGGGGCATAGCTCCGTACAGGAAACCACCCAGGCTCTGCAACATGGGCTGACTAAGCAGACCCAGTGCTCGTGACAACGCACGGAGCCAGAACATTGAAAATCTAAAACGGGAAAATGGGAAAAAGGCTACCTCTCTTTACAAGGAACCCGGGTGAGGCAGACAGCCCCGGGCCCCCGATGTTAGTGGAGCCCTGACCCCGATGGTCTGGGGTCCTCCACCCTCTGATACTGGCCATTAAGTTTCAAAATTCCAAAACCAAAAGCTAATCAAAAAAAATCCCGGAAACTACTAACAATGTTTGGCCAGTATCCCTCCCTTGTGAATACCTGAAAAATACCCAGAAAAATTCACGAAAACTACATTATGGGCCAGCCAGGCCAGGAGCGGACCCTGAAAAGTAAGAGAAGAACTTCTCGGGCTTTCGCCCAATAAGAAGGCCGAGTGTTGAAGTTTAACAAAACATCTTGCTTTTATTCATGACCATGCAAGAATCATTTAGAAATTTCAACATAAGTAACAAGTTTCTTTATAGTTGTTTCTTTTTCTTTCCTATATATAGGTATGCTATATGTTTATATAGATTTAAATTTCCAAAACCTTTTAAATTAATATTGGTATTTCTCTTTCAAAACTTTATAAAGCAGCGCTCATACTAAATTAAGCATTTGTATTCATAGGTTTGTGGGTTTTTTTTTTCTTTTCTTTTGTATTGAATTATTTTTAGTTGTTTTAGATCATTTCATTTTTGTACAATCTGCGTTACAGTAAATTTTTGAGTATAATTCGCAGATTCGACGCTAGGGTAGTTATGCTGATAGTAGTTAATCTAGTGGGGCCCCATAGTATTTTTACATTCATGAAGAAAAGAACCACTATTTACGAGATCAAATCAAAAAAAAATTGATTATTACATACTAGCAACCTTACTTTAAACAAAATATTTATGATGTTTTCATCTTAATATGTAATCTTATTGCTTTTATTTCTGACGTTTAACTAATTATGTTTAAGCATTTCAATTGTGACCTTTTCATTTTCGAATTATTTCGAGTGATATAAGAAAAGTTTTACGGAAGCTAACAAAACATTTAATGTAAAATTCTATTTTTGAGTATTCTTCTAAAATTGCTAATGTTGGATGCATGTATAGAGGAAAAACAATAGATATTAGTTGTTTTTTTTTTTTTTTTTTTTTTTTTTGTAATTGTTCTCTACCAGTATTTATAATGCAGTAATTAATAATCTGTTTGAAGTATTAGGTTTCCCTTCTTGCATTTTTCTTAACGTCTTTTCTTCCAATTTTCCGGTCATAACAAGGTATTTGCATTATTCTTAACCAGGCATACGAAGAAATTCTCTCTATGCACATTCGATATATGTATGTACGTCAAACCGATAACATTGTATCTTCCTATTACATAATGAGTAGTAATCACAATAAAAACTCTCGCCAAATAATTAGAACTAGACTCATCAAACAGAGCCGGTTGTGCTCTGAACAGGATTAGATTTATAATAAATCCATCAGAGAAATTCATACGTCAATACGGCTGGAACATTATTTTTAACTCCTTTGCTTATGTCGAATATTTGTTTTGCTCTTGAATAACAACCTCATTTTTCTGTTTGTACCTGAAAGTAGGAGCTGCAAGCCGATAAAACAATTTTATGTACCTGAAGCTGTCTTCCCTCGGCTGCCAGTGTGACGTCAACCAGAGTGCCATTGTGCAGGAGCGACGAACACACTGAAACGAAATTCGGCTGATGGTTGTTCCATCGTAGGCCGAACTGTTGCACAGACATCGCTGATGATGGTGTTGGCTGTTCAAACCAGACGTACTACGAGTAAAATATGCTGGCACGAACGATAACCACAGCCAGAATCTTCCCGATGAGACTGCTTGCTTGTGCTGCCGTCAGATTTGACTTTCTGTTCAGATACACTTCACTAATTCATATTCTTAAACATCCGACATTCGAGCGATGAACGTTCAGAAAATCGCAGTAGCTATTAAACTATGTTTTCCTTACAATTTCTTCGGATTCTCGCGCAAATCTTGCTAAGACCTTGAATTCGGCTATGACGTCACTCGCCACAATGTTATTGGTTTTCTCATCACTATACACCGTGCTCACGTTTTCAACATGTTACGGATGAGTTAGACGGCAGTTTGTCGTTTCAAAAATCAAAATTTTTTTTTTTTTTTTGAAATTATCCACACCGAGTGATCCCCTGAACTTTGAAAAGACGTGTGACAGCCGACAAAGCAGCCACAAAAATGGCGCCACCAAATTTTCGTTCCGAATGAAACCGATGAAAAATCGTCTTTGTCGCCGATCGACGTTGTTTCTCGATATAATTTAATTCACTTGAACATGCTTCTAATTTACGGAACTTGTACATGAATATGAATTAAGTTCGGCAGTCATTACGGTTTTAAAAATATAACTTTAGATTACAAATGACGCTGAATGCCATTTTTGTAAGAATTTATGGTCGGTCTTTCGTCGTACCCTCTTATCTGATCGAGATTCAAAACGCAATCTTTGGACACGCCGCTATTTGCACCTTGCTATGAATCTGACATTTCAATTGAGCTTTCCCTTTAGAACTCCCATGAGCATGATGCAATTTTGCCCTCGTCTCCCCTCGGCCACGATTTCAAGACGATTTTTCGTCAAATTTCGAGACGAACCTTTTCCACCTAACATTCGCATGACTCTAAAGTACTTACTGCTTCTTATTGCTTACTAAAACGTGTTCAACAGAGCCTCATTTTTTTCTTGTACCATATTTTTTCATTCGAACCCACGGGCACTTGTCTAAAGAATGCCGCAACTACACTATCACTGCACTTATTGCAAGTTGCAAACACAAGCCAATAGTATGGTCAGTATGAATATACATTTGAATATAACTGCACTGGACTCGAATCGTTCGGCTCGACAGTATACTTAGAGGGATCACACACGATTAGGACCACGTGCACTGTATTTCACTTTTGGTTAGGTTCAAAAGACATTTCGATGGTTTTTGAGTTGCGAATAGAAGCGGAATTTCACTATCTGTTTGTTACTTTGAGCCGAAATTAATTTACTGGCCCGAGTCAGCGGTTGATATATGGTTCGATTGCGGACGACTCGTTCCGCCACGCCAAAAGCGTCCGCCCGACGACACGACTATACCCAGACTGTCTCGAATACCGGCTTGAGCTGCGACACGAAAACAAGATACCGTTACCGGTTCATGCCTTCGTGTCGCCTCATGCCAGGCAATGTCATATCGGACTTGCAGTGTCTTGTTTTTCAAATTGAAAAACAAAGTACCGCCAGTCCGAATGAGAATTATTTCTGGCTAATTCCAAGGGCACGACAGTGTGTGCTGAAATAAGCCGTGCAGAAATTTCGAAAGGAAAGGGCAAGTGCGTGGAAAGGGCAAGTGCGTGGAAAGAGCTGAAGGATGGATGTAATAAGGGAAATATAATGACGTGAGCAGGTGATCATGTCGTTTACTATCCAATCCTTTTTGAGAAAATCGTGAATAATGTGAACAGAACTAAAAGGGGTAATTTTTAATGAAAGGAATTATCGTGAACAACGTATACTGATTCAATAATGAAAGTATCTTTGGTAGAGGAAATGGTGAACGAGGTGAACATCTCTAGATACTTTTCAATTGAGGCAGGAGTGACACCTGAAATAGGCGCAAATGGACGATCTTCCAAATAAGATTCGGAAATAAGTCGTGAACTGGTGAACTCAGTGGGTGTATCACTTAGTGATGTCTTTCGCATGAAAGACGCCCACTGATCGTCCATTTTGATCGGCCAGCTGGTAATAAGCACCGCCGATCTTCTTAATTACCTTACTAGGTAAAAACTTCCGGTCCAGCTTTGCATTGTAGTGCGCGGCTGCGTCACTTTGCCGGAAGTTGCGCCTGTAGACCACTTCGCCAGGCTGGTATGAAACCAACCTGGAACGAAGGTTATAGGCCTTTGCATTTCGAGACTGGGCCTGGGTGGTGAGGTCGCGGATGGTCTGGCGTAGAAGAGCCAGGTGGTCAGGAGGTGGCAGAGTAGTATCAGGGTCCTCGAGAAGGTGGATTTGCCGCAGCAGATGGTAAGTGCGGCCATGGGTGATCATGGGTTGCCCGAATACTGCCTGATAGGGCGAAGTTCCTATCGTCGCTTGAGGTGATGAGCGTAGCGCGCAGGTTATTTCTGAAAGTTTACCGTCCCATTCCTTTTGCACTGGATCAATGTAAGAACGGATTGCCGCTAGTATGGAGCGGTTAAGACGTTCCGAGGCATTGGCTTGAGGGGAATACACGGCGGTGAAGGTATGTCCGACACCGAATTCCTGTAAGAAGGTTTGAAAAATAGACGACCGAAATTGTACACCATTATCTGTTACAACACTCTCCGGGACTCCAACAAGGTGAAATACCCTTCTTCTCAAGATGTCGATGACTGCTTTCGCAGTGAATTTCCGAAGCGGCTCAACGAAGGGGAATCGCGAAAGATGGTCCAGGACGATGAGCGCTCCAATGTTGCCAGACTTGGACCTAGGGTAGGGGCCGATAATGTCGATGTACAAGCGCTGGAATATGCGCTCGGGAACGGACTGCAGCGTCATTGGTGGACGAAGGTTGTGTGAAGGGGCTTTGGTGGTTTTGCATGTAAGGCATGATCCCACATAATCACGCACTTGAGCGGCCATTCGTGGCCAGAAAAACCATTGCCGTAATCGGCCGAGGGTTTTGGCCACGCCACCATGCGCACTCAAGGGTGGGTCATGAGCTCCCTTCACTAATTCTGCCGTCATTTCTGACGGCACCCACAACTTCCAAGCCAACTGGTCTTGAAGTCCGTTTCCGGTCGCATACTCAGTCCGCTTGTACACGAACCCGTCTACAACTTTTAGGTCCGGCAGTTGGTCTTGTTCTGCCTGGACTTTAGCCGCCAGCTCCGTATAGGAGGCACTTTTGAAGTGGGGCGACTCTAAGTCTAGCTCCATTGGAGTCTCCTCGCCTTCCGCCGGCATCAACGCCTCGGCAGAGAACATGCGCGACAAGGAGTCCGGCACTACGTTTTGGCTTCCCTTTCGGTGGACAATCTTGAAATTGAAACCTTGAAGTTTCAAGGCCCACCGGGCTAATCGTCCATTAAGGTCTGGTTGGTTCATTAGCCATTTTAGGGAAGCATGGTCGGTCACAATTTCAAATTCATGACCTTCCACGTAGGCACGGAACTTCTTGATTGCCAACACCGCTGCCAGACATTCTTGCTCAGTGACGGTGTAATTTCGCTGAGCGGGATTCAGTTTGTGGGACATATAGGCGATGGGGGCTTCAGCTCCGTCTTCTGTGCGTTGCACCAGCACGGCACCGACTCCATGTTGACTTGCGTCACATTGGATGGAGAAGGGCTTGTTGAAGTCTGGGCTGTGCAGCACTGGGGCTGAAGCAAGGCTGTGTTTCAATTGCTTGAAAGCATTTAGCCTCTCATCGGTCCACACAAACTGACTCCGCTTAGAAAGCATGTCTGTCAGTGGTGTTGACAATGACGCATATTCTCTGACGAAGCGCCGATACCAACCGCAGATTCCTAGAAATCTTCGGAGTTGCTTCGTGGTAGAGGGAAGTGGGAAATCCATGATAGATTTCACCTTGTCAGGATCAGTTTGGATAGTGCCCCCACCAACAATGTGGCCAAGGTACTTGACGTCTCGCAAGAGGAACTTACTCTTTTCCACATTGATGGTGAGGCCAGCTTGTCTCAAATGGAAGGCGACCTGATGAAGTACCTGAAGGTGCGCGTCAAACTCGTCTGTAATCACCAACAGGTCGTCGAGGTACACAAATACCTGGTGCTTGAGTTGGGGCGGAATAACCTTATCCATCAGCCGTGACATCGTTTGGGGTGCATTACACAACCCAAACGGCATCACGACGAAATGGTAAAGGGGTCGACCGGGCACAGCGAAGGCTGTCTTCTCTTTCGACTTTTCCTCTAAAGGGATTTGCCAAAAGGCATCCTTCAAGTCAAGGCTGGAGATGAAATTTGCCTTAGGAAGTCTGCTGAGAATTCCATCAATCAGCGGCAAAGGATAGGCATCCTTCACTGTGACCGAGTTGACCTTCCGGGCATCCAGGCATAGGCGCACCTTCGAGGGCTTTACCACCAACGTTACCGGCGAAGACCATGCACTCTTCGACTCTTCGATTACGCCCAACGCTAACATCCGGTCAATTTCCTGATATAGGAGCTTTTCGACAGCTGGTGACACAGAGAAATGTCTCTGTTTTATGGGTTTCTGGTCACCAGTGTCGATTTCATGACGGATGAGCGTAGTCTTTCCCAAGCCCTCAACAACAAACGAAGGAAAGCAAGCAATCGCAGACCTAAGTCTGCGATGCTGCTCCTGTGTGAGAGGGTGGGCGCAATCGTCGAGTGCGTCGAGGCTGTTGGTGGTGTTGACCTGTGGTGGTGGCGCAAACAGGTCTGTGGCCAGGGCGAAAAGACGGACGAAGTCCACTCCCAGATAGAGATTCTGACTGAGAGTGGGTATTATCCACAGCGTCAACGTCTTGGTGAGCCCCCGGAACGTGATGTCGGCTGATACTCGGCCTACGGCTTGATGTTGTGTGCCGTCAGCTGTTTTCAACCCGAGAGAAGCTCTTTTCCAGGGAAAAGCGTTCCTCTCGAGGAATGAGCGGGCTAGATCAGCCGCCATCACGCTCACGTTGGCTCCCGTGTCGATCAAACCCGATGTTAGTTGGCCGAACAACAGAACCTGAGCGTACGGTCGAACGTCACCTGGAGGCACGTTCAACAGAGTCGCACAATCCAATTGATAACGCCAACGACGGAACTGAGCGTAAAAACGCCTCATTCTCAACGTTGAGCGTTTAGGTGTACTAGAAGGTTGTCTAATGGTATCAATTTCGGAATTAAAAATTCGGTTTCGGACCGCCGTATATTTCCGCCATCTTAAATGATATGGCAGAAAAGCCAAAGGTGTAGGAGGCTCTGCCTGTAAGAGTGGGATCGATAAGGTAGTGGAGTCCCCACTCGGCTGTAAACTATCATAATTGGTGGTTGGGTCCAAGGAATTTGGAGACAGATCATCAGTCCTGTCTACCTGCTGGAACGGGGTGGAGCTTGCTTGCCCTGCGGGAGGCGTGAGATCTTGTTCCGCGCTCCCTGCGGTCCGTTTTTTGTTTGGCAGTTTACACAATTCGGCTTATATGTGTCTGCCTTTCCGCAACCATAACAGAATATTGTTCTGGGCTCCAAACAATCGTCGAAACGGTGTCCCACTTGCTTGCAGTTCCAGCAAGTAGGCAGGACCGTGACTGCCTCCACTCCAGGTTCATCGGTTGAATCCTCGTATTGGACCATCGGGTATTCATCACGTAGTTCTTCTGTAGCGTGTCTCCATTGGGAGGATCGGCGTCGACCTCCAAGCTCCATTTCAAAGTTCTCCGCACGGATGACGGCCTGACGGAGCAGACGAACAGAGGGAAGGTGTATTTGTAGCAGACCACGACGGATTTCTGGCAACAAATTGCGTCTAAGAATGTCAGCTAAATCCGCGTCAGCAATAGGGCGCTGTAGCCGGTCAACAATCTTGTAGACGTCCGCACTAAAATCGTCGAAGGTTTCTTGGGGTCGCTGTTTCCTTCCTCGTATCTGCTCCATCAGGTCGGCATCCGTGAAGCGATCAGCGAAATGATCGCTCAGGGCCGACTCCAACTCTCTCCAACTGAAGTCTCGTGTTCTATTATAGAATCTCCAAAACCAGTCCGCGGCAGGTCCAATCAGAAGCAGGTGCATATGCTGGCATAGAATGCTAAAATTTCCGCCCAAGGTATTTCTGGTGAGAGCCGCTACCCTGTTAGTAAAAACTTCCACGGGCATGGAGGATTCACGACCCGAGAATTTTAGGCCCCACCCACCAATGATGCTAGCCACCTTATCGTGGTGAAACTGCACATTGTTACCACGAGGGGTGCGAGGTGAGTAGGATCGCGGCACTGGTACAAATGACTGTGCGCGAGGGTTAAGTCTTGGCGACTCTACATTCCCAGTCCGGGACGGGAGGTTCAATTGAGCCATGCGCTCCAGCATCACACGCATGCCGTTCTGCAATTCATTAATCTGTTGCTGAAGTCCGCTTAAATCCTGGGGCACTATTGAGCGCGCTCCTGCGGCTTCTGACGTCACATCTGAGATTGGGGACGCTTTTGATGACGGGCCAGGTGGCTGAACCAAACCTTCCGCCCCCGACTCGGCCTGTAAATCGAAGTCCCTAATTTCCACTTCCTCTGATCGCATGCCTCGGGTTCTTACTCCTGGCCGTTGTGTTTTGGGCCGAGCCCCTCGTGGCATAGATGCTGCAGCAGTGGGGGCCTGTCTGGCTCCTAAGGGGAGACTCAGTGGTCCACGGCACAGCGGGCAATCAGTACGATTTCTGAGCCATTGCTCCAGGCACGATTCATGAAAAGTGTGTCCACACTTTGTGGTATACGTGTCCTGGGCAGCAGCGAATGGCTGCTGGCATATGGAGCACTGAGCCTCCACTGTGGTGCCAGACAGATCCTCACTACTGTGATGCAATGGCATTGTCTTATCTGTGAAAATAATTGACAAGTGATGAAAATTCAAAGAAAATGCACGATAACGTGACTAACGAATTAATTACGCTTATAACTAAGGAGTTGCTGCAAATTCAAATGGCAACCCAGTGCACAACAGGGTGTGACTAACTCTCCCGAAGAGAAAACTCTTAACAGCTAATAGGGCAAAAAAATGCCAAATATTCAAAAATATATATAAAATATATATATATATATAAGTAGTGGTGTGACTAACTCTTGAAATGATAATCAAATTGCAAAGCCAGATGGCTAGAGTAAATTGAGAAAAAAAAAAAATTCAATTTCAAAGTTTTAAATTTTTCCAAGTTTTTGAATTTTCGAAGTTAGATCAAATTTTACTTTTCCTAAGTATGCTCAAAATTTAATTTTTCAAGAAATGGCCTTCTTATTAGACGGAACCCGATCCGTTCCTCTCCAATTCAGGTCCGCTGGCTGGCTGGCTTTTGACTTCAAAAATCGCAGGAAATTGAAATTTTAATTACAAAATGTTTAAGTATGAGAAGTGTTTACGTATGAAAATGTTTTGGTGAGAAAAATGTTCAAGTGTGAAAAGTGTTTAAGTGTGAGAAGTATTTAAGCTCAGTAATTTAATTGGGTCGATTCAAAAAAAAAGGAATCGCCCAGTATGGGGGACTGTTTCTCTCACCCGAAATTCCTCGAAAAGAGAGGAGCAAGGGACCAAAAACAACTATGTTGCTGCTTGACTCAACTTCAGCAAATGGTTCAAGTCTGGCCAAGCTGCAGGGACGTGTAGGTGGCACCACGCCAACCCCACGTAATCCACCACAGCTTGAACCAAACCCAAGCCAAAAGCCGAAGCTGGATCAAGACAGCAAGGATATAAAAATTTGGGACAGCTTCCCAACATATAGTGGGGCAGGGGCCCTTCGGTTGACCGGGACAGGAGCGGCGGTAAACCACCACAACCTGTTATCCGCGGCCAACCTCCAGGTTGCACCCAGAGTCAAAAAACTCAAAAGGACAACACAACAGGAAGCTGCCCAAGAGGTAAACTAACTAGGAATTGAATTTAACCGGATAGGACTGGGAAGGATGTTTGCGGCTAGTAAGGAAAGAGCGAGCGATGCAGGTCTTAATTCAAGGGGTTTGTTCTCTCGAACGAAGTATATCGAATCGCAAAGGAGGCGATTCTAAGACCTGCTAGTGAGAATGGAAATTTTGGGATTTAAGACGTAAAGTCTTGAGGGGAGTATGAGTCGAAACTCATAAGTATTTTCTCACTTTGGTGGGTCACCCAAAAACGAGTTTCGGGCCCCACGTTGGGCGCCATTTGTAGCGAAATTTAATGTGGGAGTGGCCTTAGCCCAACCTAGAACCAGACCGAAGTCCAGAACCAAGAGTGCTAAGGTCCAGAAAAGTGGAATGGCTAATGCCATTCAAGAGGCAAAACAAAAAAAAAAGAATTGCCCCGAGAGCAGGGTGCCCTAGAAATGGCCGTAAAGGCCCCTCGTCCGCATTAGCGGAGCACCCTTTAACCAACCCCGACGGATGCTGGGGTGCCGCTTTGCTAGCTCGCTGCGGCTGGGGTGGGTTCTTGACAAAAATGGGGATGGTTTGCTCTCAAGAAACGGGATGCTACGTATTATTTCATCCGTCATAATACTGTAGCCGCAAACTGGTATGTAAAATACCCAGGGACCAAAAGGGGGCATAGCTCCGTACAGGAAACCACCCAGGCTCTGCAACATGGGCTGACTAAGCAGACCCAGTGCTCGTGACAACGCACGGAGCCAGAACATTGAAAATCTAAAACGGGAAAATGGGAAAAAGGCTACCTCTCTTTACAAGGAACCCGGGTGAGGCAGACAGCCCCGGGCCCCCGATGTTAGTGGAGCCCTGACCCCGATGGTCTGGGGTCCTCCACCCTCTGATACTGGCCATTAAGTTTCAAAATTCCAAAAACAAAAGCTAATCAAAAAAAATCCCGGAAACTACTAACAATGTTTGGCCAGTATCCCTCCCTTGTGAATACCTGAAAAATACCAAGAAAAATTCACGAAAACTACATTATGGGCCAGCCAGGCCAGGAGCGGACCCTGAAAAGTAAGAGAAGAACTTCTCGGGCTTTCGCCCAATAAGAAGGCCGAGTGTTGAAGTTTAACAAAACATCTTGCTTTTATTCATGACCATGCAAGAATCATTTAGAAATTCCAACATAAGTAACAAGTTTCTTTATAGTTGTTTCTTTTTCTTTCCTATATATAGGTATGCTATATGTTTATATAGATTTAAATTTCCAAAACCTTTTAAATTAATATTGGTATTTCTCTTTCAAAACTTTATAAAGCAGCGCTCATACTAAATTAAGCATTTGTATTCATAGGTTTGTGGGTTTTTTTTTTCTTTTCTTTTGTATTGAATTATTTTTAGTTGTTTTAGATCATTTCATTTTTGTACAATCTGCGTTACAGTAAATTTTTGAGTATAATTCGCAGATTCGACGCTAGGGTAGTTATGCTGATAGTAGTTAATCTAGTGGGGCCCCATAGTATTTTTACATTCATGAAGAAAAGAACCACTATTTACGAGATCAAATCAAAAAAAAATTGATTATTACATACTAGCAACCTTACTTTAAACAAAATATTTATGATGTTTTCATCTTAATATGTAATCTTATTGCTTTTATTTCTGACGTTTAACTAATTATGTTTAAGCATTTCAATTGTGACCTTTTCATTTTCGAATTATTTCGAGTGATATAAGAAAAGTTTTACGGAAGCTAACAAAACATTTAATGTAAAATTCTATTTTTGAGTATTCTTCTAAAATTGCTAATGTTGGATGCATGTATAGAGGAAAAACAATAGATATTAGTTGTTTTTTTTTTTTTTTTTTTTTTTTTTGTAATTGTTCTCTACCAGTATTTATAATGCAGTAATTAATAATCTGTTTGAAGTATTAGGTTTCCCTTCTTGCATTTTTCTTAACGTCTTTTCTTCCAATTTTCCGGTCATAACAAGGTATTTGCATTATTCTTAACCAGGCATACGAAGAAATTCTCTCTATGCACATTCGATATATGTATGTACGTCAAACCGATAACATTGTATCTTCCTATTACATAATGAGTAGTAATCACAATAAAAACTCTCGCCAAATAATTAGAACTAGACTCATCAAACAGAGCCGGTTGTGCTCTGAACAGGATTAGATTTATAATAAATCCATCAGAGAAATTCATACGTCAATACGGCTGGAACATTATTTTTAACTCCTTTGCTTATGTCGAATATTTGTTTTGCTCTTGAATAACAACCTCATTTTTCTGTTTGTACCTGAAAGTAGGAGCTGCAAGCCGATAAAACAATTTTATGTACCTGAAGCTGTCTTCCCTCGGCTGCCAGTGTGACGTCAACCAGAGTGCCATTGTGCAGGAGCGACGAACACACTGAAACGAAATTCGGCTGATGGTTGTTCCATCGTAGGCCGAACTGTTGCACAGACATCGCTGATGATGGTGTTGGCTGTTCAAACCAGACGTACTACGAGTAAAATATGCTGGCACGAACGATAACCACAGCCAGAATCTTCCCGATGAGACTGCTTGCTTGTGCTGCCGTCAGATTTGACTTTCTGTTCAGATACACTTCACTAATTCATATTCTTAAACATCCGACATTCGAGCGATGAACGTTCAGAAAATCGCAGTAGCTATTAAACTATGTTTTCCTTACAATTTCTTCGGATTCTCGCGCAAATCTTGCTAAGACCTTGAATTCGGCTATGACGTCACTCGCCACAATGTTATTGGTTTTCTCATCACTATACACCGTGCTCACGTTTTCAACATGTTACGGATGAGTTAGACGGCAGTTTGTCGTTTCAAAAATCAAAATTTTTTTTTTTTTTTTTAAATTATCCACACCGAGTGATCCCCTGAACTTTGAAAAGACGTGTGACAGCCGACAAAGCAGCCACAAAAATGGCGCCACCAAATTTTCGTTCCGAATGAAACCGATGAAAAATCGTCTTTGTCGCCGATCGACGTTGTTTCTCGAAATAATTTAATTCACTTGAACATGCTTCTAATTTACGGAACTTGTACATGAATATGAATTAAGTTCGGCAGTCATTACGGTTTTAAAAATATAACTTTAGATTACAAATGACGCTGAATGCCATTTTTGTAAGAATTTATGGTCGGTCTTTCGTCGTACCCTCTTATCTGATCGAGATTCAAAACGCAATCTTTGGACACGCCGCTATTTGCACCTTGCTATGAATCTGACATTTCAATTGAGCTTTCCCTTTAGAACTCCCATGAGCATGATGCAATTTTGCCCTCGTCTCCCCTCGGCCGCGATTTCAAGACGATTTTTCGTCAAATTTCGAGACGAACCTTTTCCACCTAACATTCGCATGACTCTAAAGTACTTACTGCTTCTTATTGCTTACTAAAACGTGTTCAACAGAGCCTCATTTTTTTCTTGTACCATATTTTTTCATTCGAACCCACGGGCACTTGTCTAAAGAATGCCGCAACTACACTATCACTGCACTTATTGCAAGTTGCAAACACAAGCCAATAGTATGGTCAGTATGAATATACATTTGAATATAACTGCACTGGACTCGAATCGTTCGGCTCGATAGTATACTTAGAGGGATCACACACGATTAGGACCACGTGCACTGTATTTCACTTTTGGTTAGGTTCAAAAGACATTTCGATGGTTTTTGAGTTGCGAATAGAAGCGGAATTTCACTATCTGTTTGTTACTTTGAGCCGAAATTAATTTACTGGCCCGAGTCAGCGGTTGATATATGGTTCGATTGCGGACGACTCGTTCCGCCACGCCAAAAGCGTCCGCCCGACGACACGACTATACCCAGACTGTCTCGAATACCGGCTTGAGCTGCGACACGAAAACAAGATACCGTTACCGGTTCATGCCTTCGTGTCGCCTCATGCCAGGCAATGTCATATCGGACTTGCAGTGTCTTGTTTTTCAAATTGAAAAACAAAGTACCGCCAGTCCGAATGAGAATTATTTCTGGCTAATTCCAAGGGCACGACAGTGTGTGCTGAAATAAGCCGTGCAGAAATTTCGAAAGGAAATTTCTGCATGTTACAAGTAGTCAAGCCGTCATCTAGTCCGTGGTCTTCGCCGATATTACTAGTTCGGAAGAAAGATGGGTCAATTCCGGTTCTGCATGGACTTCCGAAAGGTGAATGCGGTGTCAGAAAAAGACGCCTATCCCTTGCCGTAAATTGCAGCTACCTTAGACAAGCTAAGAAATGTGAAGTACTTGTCGACGCTGGACGTCAAATCCGCGTACTGGCAAGTGCCGATAGCAGGGGAATCTAAGCAGTACACTGCATTCACCGTGCCAAAAAGGGGTTTGTTCTAATTTCGCAGGATGCCTTTCGGACTTCACAATGCGGGGGCCACATGGCAATGGCTGATTGACACGGTGCTTGGACCTGCGCTAGAGCCTTTCGTTTTTACATATTTAGATGACTTAATAGTCGTAACTGAAACCTTTGGTCATCATATAGAGGTGTTGCGTGAGGTTTTCGTTCGATTGAGGGAAGCAGGTTTACGTGTATCAAGGGAGAAATGCCAATTTTGTAGAGCACAGCTGAAGTATCTGGGCTACATGGTTGATATTCAGGGACTGCACGTAGATCCCGAAAAGGTAAGTGCAGTAAGCGAGTTTCCCCGTCCTACCTCGGTGAAGCAAGTGAGGCAGCTCTTGGGCATGGTGTCCTGGTACCGACGCTTCATACCAGATCACGCTACGATGGTGGCGCCGTTGACCGATTTAATCAAGAAGGGTCGTAGGTTTGTATGGACGGTGGAATGTGACCGCGCCTTTGCGTTTCGCAAACAAAAGCTTACAACTGCGCCCGTACTATCATGTCCGAACTTTAACCTTCCGTTCAAGGTGCAGACTGACGCCTCCGATGTTGGTATAGGGGCTGTGCTGAGTCAGGCGCACCCGACTGGAGAGAAGGTCGTGTGCTATCTCAGCCGACCGTTGTCACAACAAGAGAGGAAGTATTCCACAACGGAGAAAGAGTGTCTGGGAGTTCTATGGACCATCGAAAAGCTCCGACCCTACATCGAAGGGACTCATTTTGTTGTAATCACTGACCATCATTCGCTCGTCTGGCTGAACAGATTGAAAAACCCGACAGGTAGATTAGCTAGATGGGCAGTGCGGTTGCAACAATTTGATTTTGAGGTGGTCCATAGGAAGGGAAAAGAAAATCTGGTTCCGGACGCGCTTTCGCGGGCAATGATAGACATAGGCGACGTATCCACGCCCCAAGTCACGGAGCGTTGGTATAAAAGCATATTGGACAAGGTTGAGAAAAACCCAGATAGGTTTTCGGACTGGAAGTGATACATTGTGGAAGCGGCTCAAAGTTCGAGCGACCGGCGGTGGGACTGCTCAAGTCTGGAAGCGAGTTGTCAGCAAAGGTGAGAGACCAGCAATACTGGAGCGTTATCACGATGACCCAAAAGCAGGCCATATGGGAGCGAACCAACGATAGCTCGTATTACGCAGAGCTACTACTGGCCGCGGATGAATATGGATATCTGGGAATATGTAAGAATGTGTAATGGCATGCGATAACGGGGTGCAATTCGTCGGCAAGCAATTTTGGAGTGAAGTGGAAGAGTACGGGGCACGAGTGAGTTATACCGCTTTATATCATTCACAGGCTAACCCAGCGGAAAGGAGGAATCAGGATATAAAATGTATGCTGCGATGCTACGCTTCTAGTAATCATCGGACGTGGGACCAATATCTACCCAAAATCGCATGTGCCCTGCATACTTATAAACATGAAATGGTCAGCTTCCGGGAAAGTGTGGAGCTACCGAGCAATAGTCAGGCAGACTTCTTTCCGATGAGAAATGCGAAGAATCTAGAGAGAATCCGTGAGAAATTGGTCGAGAAGATGAAAGAAGCTTCGATGTCTAATAAAAAACGGTATGATATGCGACGAAGGCTGGAAACCTTAAACGTGGGCGACTGGGTATAGCGGAAGAACTATGGTCTGTCTGATGCTAGTAAGAACTTTACGGCAAAACTTGCTCCGGCGTTCGTTGGGCCTTTCGCGATACAAAAAAAGGTGTCGTCGTGGACTTATGAGCTAGTTGATATGAAGGATAAAGGCGCAGGAATTTGGAACGCGAAAGATCTCATGCGGTACATAGGGACTGAAAACCATTCGTGTGATTAACGCGGATATAACAGGGAGAATGGTGGGGAACCTAACATATGATGTGGGGAAAAGTGAGTTAAATCTTGATAAACTTTTAGCGCTAACGTCCGTGAAGAGATCATAAGCGGAGTCATCATAAGCATAGTAACAAGTATCAGTGGTGGCGGGATATGTTTCTGTGGTGGTGGGATGTAATATCTAAGTTAGCCAGAGAAAGGTATATAAGCTACAAATAATGAGTTGAATGGTTAGCAAGTTTTTGGTGGTGGGTTATATTGTAGATGATGAGTCGAGGGTTAGTGTCATATCTCATAATATATTCTAGGTTTAGTTTTTATGACAGTTTATTTTGAATGGAAAGAATTACCGATAGCTTGGTGATGTTTTCGGTTGGGCTTTTTTTTTTTTCCTTTTTTTCCTTCCCTTTTCCCATTTTTTTTTTTTTTTTGGTTCATTGCTTATTTTTTCGTTCTGTTTTTAGTCATTTATTTTTTTTTTTTTCCTCATTTTCCTCATAAGATATCCGTAATAGCCATAGTGTCCTAAAAACGAGTGAAGTTTGCATTAGTTTCTCATAGAATAAGAACAGAGACACCAACACCATACTAACCACTAGACGACACATATAATCATGCTTAGTGAAGTATTATATTTGTTTATTTTTGTTGGGAAAGTAGGCAACGCTAGAGATTGCGTGGCTGAGTGGCGTATGAGTGACTTCGTTCGTTTTTTTAGTTCATTGAGTGGACGAACAAACCAAAATTCAAACGTGACTTTGACCGTTCGCAAGTCTAGGATACAAGGGCGTGTGAGTCGTATTTGAATTGTAACTTAGTGCGGCGTTAAGTCCGGTAAAGAAGTATAGCCGAGAATTTCTAGGCAATTCTCTGAAAAGAGGGGGGGTGTCACGGTCGTTAGTACTGTACGGGGTTTTGTTTTAATAATAAACATATAAAAAAAAATCTCCACCGACCTGCGGCAGTAAGGTCGATGGAGGTTGAGTCGCGTTCACCGAGGAATTAACAATCTTTATTAATTGTCAATTCGTTAATCTAAGGTAAAAATGCTTCAATGTATGTAACGAATACGAAAATATGGTAGTAGATTAGTACGCAAAACTTTCAAACAACTATGCGACATTACAATCGACACTTGCAACTATATTCCCGGCTATACATTGAACAATGATTTACGACTACAGTCTACGGTGAAATACCAATGATTCGGAACACCACAAAGACTATACTCAGCACTTAGAACGACAAGATACTAAGGACACCGTAAGTGAATCGCATAGAGATACTTAGCACAAATATGATCATGACCGACTTATGATGCACAACCAGATCAACGCACGAAAACACGGGGCAACGCTCAATTGTAATTGTTCGTGTCGGCGGCTCCTGACCTGGGCCAACATCTGACCCAGATATGACGAGCAGGCTATGTACGCGTGAACTCGGGTTGCATGCAAGCGACTCGACAATTAAAACGATTTACAATTCGGATATACAATTCGGATGGACATTCGATAGAATCGGCGGAATGAACTGCGCCCAGCAATTCAATCGAAAACTGTCGCGAACGGACGAAAGAAACTACACTCACTACCGCCGGCAAATCGTTATCCAAACGAAACTGGATGAACGGACGAAGGAGGCGTAACACTAATGATAGGAAGATGTGTATCTTCCTGATGAAACTGCACAAAATATAAAAGGTATTACTTACCTGAGGATTAGTTTTACAGTCCAAAAACGAAAAGAATCAAAACAACCGACACTAAACTAAGTCGCGATTTGACAGTCCGAAATGTCACGGCATCTGACGGATTAGAAAGAAGGGGAAATCGGGTTGTCCCAAATGAGTGGAACCCGTGGTGGAAATTAAAACCCAACTCAAGTGGAACTGAGAGTGGGGTGAACAAACCAAGCGGTCCAGGGAAGTCCCGATAGTTTTCGAAAAATTTTACGCCACGATCCGAAAAGTAAAAGTCTTTCTTTCTTTCTATGGAGATCTGGGTAAGGACTTGGACGTGCAACGAGTAACTAAGAAATCGATATTGGAAATAATTTTTACATGTCGGCGAGGAGGGTTTGGCGTTAGTGAATTGATCATCGGTAAGGCGGCGACCCAGGCGGAATAAAATATATATGTGGAGGCGCGATAGCGGTGACGAAACGAAAAACGTTGGCAAATGAACTGATAGGAAAATTAATTTTCGAGTGGCAGTGACGAGATCATCAGGGCCCCAGCGAGGGATTTTAGACAGGGTTAGTCAGATTACATTTTGTTCAAATTTGAATTTAATCGTAGTATCTATATTTGATAATAGGTGCGTTTTTTTGCTCCGATACAGAGCAGAATACAACTGTGCCGCAAAACCAACGATCTAGTATAAAACAACAGTGCTTTCGCTAAGACTGACATCGGTTGCTGTATTTGCTGTGGTACAAAATAAAAGAAAATATCGAATATACACTACCACAATCGATAGAAAATAGAAAAAGAACTAACAGAAAATTATTTCTTTTATCTTTCTATACATTATGAGTGCTTTTTCTAATTTCCTAACTACCAAAACATCCAACCTAACCATGAAAAACCCAAAGCCACCTCATAGAAAAAAAAACAACTTCTCATGAGCTTTTCTTTTTTCCATCAGCACATTCTACACTTCAACACGTGAACTACAAATGAGGAATAGAATTTCTGTACTAGTGAATTCACTGGGGCAGGATTGTTGTTGTTTCTTATGCATATATCCGATTCTCTACTGGATAGAATAGCAAAAAAACACGCCTAATATATTGACTGAAGTAGTTAGTTTGCAAGTAGTTTGCGGCCGCGTATGGTTAAGTTCGAAATTAGTGTTAATATTTAGTTCTTATCTTGAATTCGGACTAAAATCTGTAAAAGTGTTATACCGAACATGGAAGGAATGTAGTTCTTTTAATCTGGTAAATTGGTTCCGTCGGTGAAAGCGATAGGTACGCGTAGATAAAGTGCAAACTCGTCACTCATTTCTCGCTTTGGAGCGACAGAGTCCTAGTGGATTCGGGTTAATTAAAGCGAGTGGCGCTCAACCCACCCCTTTCTCCGCGAGCAGAGGCGCCCGAATCTACTGCCCTAGCAAGGTTTGCGGTCCGTTTTCATCTCGAAACGGTTACAAGCGCCACTTCTGATTTCTTGAAGACGAAAGTGAAGATCAAGTTTGCGTTCCGTCGACTGGAAAATATGCAGGCAGTCACCACCGAACAGAAAGCTGGCGCGAGGGAATTGCGAAACCGTTTCATTTTGGCGATGGGGACCTTCGTGTCCAGAACTAAAGAGGCGAGCGAGGACGAAGAGGAACTGTTTGAAGGTGGTGGTAGATCGGTCATTCCGGTGGAGGTTAGAGCCCCGAGTCTGGTAGAAGTGGCAAAATGGGGTTTAAAATTTAGTGGAGACTCTTCCGGCTCTGAAAATGTGTTCCCCGAGCGTGTCAAAGCGCTACGGCAAACGAGGGGACTCATCAAGCCACAATTGTTTAGAGCGGCTGTTGATTTGTTCGACTCGCAGGCCCTAATATGGTTTCGTGCAAATCGCAACTTGGTGTCGTCCTGGGATGAACTGGTTACAGAGCTCAAGGCGGAATTTTTGACCTCAGAGTATGAGGACCGCCTTTGGGACGAAATCCGAAGACGCACACAGGGCGAAAATGAGTCTGCTGGAGTTTATGCAGCAGTTATGGAGCGCCTGTTCAGCCGACTGAGGACGAGTTGTTCAGAGGAGGAAAAACTGTGCACGTTGCGAACAAATATAGCTCCGTTCTACCAGCAGCAATTGTCTCTTACGCAGATTACATATATTGCGGATTTGGTGAAGATGGGTCGTACCCTAGATGCTACCAGAGCATCGGTAGCAGCATTTGACCCGCCCACCACACGGACTAGGCGCTGTCTGGAGCCAGATTTTGCGTAAGTGGGAGCGGAAGACGTTGAGCGAGTCACCTCTATGTCGAGTGGAACGCGAATCCAATGCTGGAACTGCAAGCGAGATGGACATATGTCAAGGGAATGCCCGGAGCCGCGACGATGTTTCGGGTGCGGTCGCCAGGGGGTAATGCGGTCGGCATGCCCGAACTGCCAGTCAAGAGCTACTAGTCGGGAAAATCGGTCACGGCCGAATCCTCCGGTCTCGGGAAACGGACATCGTGTTCGCTAAGCGGTCGAGCCAGCACCATAAAGAGGCAACGCCAGGAAAATTAACAGCCGAAGGTGAATTATGCTCTCGCCAGTACCAGTCAAGACAGCCGTCCACACCTGCAGGTGAAGATAGAGGATTTCGTCATGGAGGGACTGTTAGATTCGGGAGCGAGTAGGACTATTATTGGAGGGAGGGGATGGTCTCGGTTGAAAGCGAAAGGTGTAAAGTTGAACGAAAATGGAATTGGTGAAATTCAACTGGCCAATGGCATGACGTGCTCGGTATTGGGGGCTGTACAAGTTAAAGTTTCATTGAATGGTCGAGAGCATCACTGGTGGTACCGTCGATTCCCCAAGAAGTGGTCTTAGGGATAGACTTCTGGAAGTGTTTTGGGGTGGTGCTCGATAGCACCCCACGATGGTGTTTTGGGGTGGTTCTCGGAGTTGGTTGATGGAGGGGCACTACGGCGTCGAAATTTTTTGTCTGCTGGGGAGGCCGAGACCTTGTCGAAATTGTTGGAGGAGCAATTCGGTTTGATGGGAGAAGGGCTGAGACGTGCTAAATCTGTTGAACACGTTATCAAAACGACGGCGGCCCCAATCAAACAACGCTACTACCCGGTCTCACCTGCGGTACAACGGCAAATTAATAAGGAGCTGGATGACATGTTACAGATGGGGCTGGTTGAGCCCTCGTCCAGTCCATTGTCATCTCCTATCTTACTAGTGCGCAAAAAGGACGGGTCGTATAGGTTTTGCGTAGATTTTAGAAAGGTCAACGCGGTATCGGAAAAGAATGCGTATCCTCTTCCATATATTTCGAACACATTAAACAAATTGAGAAATGCCAAGTAAATATTAACTCTAGATGTCAAGTCGGCATATTGACAAGTCCCGATGGTAGAGGGGTCACGGCAATTTACGGCGTTCGCGGTGCCCGGAAGAGTATTGTTTCATTTTTTGCGAATGCCTTTTGGGCTGCACAGCTCTGGAGCAATATGGCAGCGTCTCATTGATACTGTTCTCGGTCCCACACTATAACCTTCCGTGTTCACCTACCTCGACGACATAATCGTTGTGACGGAGACTTTTGAAAGACGTATGGAGATACTCCAGGAGGTTTTCGCGCGACTGAGAGAGGAGGGTTTACGACTCTCCTAAGAAAAGTGCCAGCTCTGTAGGGCGCAACTTAAGTATTTAGGCTACCTTGTCGACGTGGAGGGCCTCAGGGTAGACCCCGAGAAGGTGCTAGCTGTGAGCGTATTCCCGCGTCCAACTTCCGTAAAGCAGGTTCACCAACTCCTTGGTACCGTCGTTTCATCCCTGGGCACGCGACGATGTTGGCTCCATTAAGCGACTTATTAAAGAAGGGTCGCAAGTTCGTATGGTCCAAGGATTGCGAGGAGGCGTTCGAAATGTGCAAGCGCAAACTTACAACGGCGCCGGTATTGACATGCCCGGATTTTGGTCTGCCATTGGAGGTACAAACGGACGCCTTCGACGTAGGCATCGGAGCAGTGTTGAGCCAAGCTCATGCTACAGGTGCGAATGTCATATGCTATCTGAGCAGGGCATTGTCGAATCAGGAAAGGAAATATTCCGTGACCGAACGAGAATGCTTAGCAGTGCTGTGGGCTGTCGAGAAATTTCGGCCCTACATAGAGGGGACACACTTCTATGTTATTACTGACCACCATTCTCTGGTCTGGCTGAATAATCTCAAGGACCCTACGGGCAGATTGGCTAGATGGGCAGTGAGGTTACAACAGCTTGACTTCAAGGTGATCCCTCGGAAAGGAAAAGAACATTTGGTGCCGGACGCACTTTCACGAGCCAGAGTCAATGTTGATAGCGTACCACTCAAGTTTCGGAGCGTTGGTATTCGGGTATGATAGGGAAGGTGAGAGAGGACCCCGACAGGTACGAGGGCTGGAAGGTCGTGGGGGACACACTGTGGAAACAACTACCTGATCGCAAGCAAAATGGGGAAAACGCGAATGGTTGGAAGAGGGTTGTGCCTAAATCAGAGCGGGGAGACATCCTCAAAAGGTGTCATGATGATCCGAAGGTGGGACACATGGGGTTTACCCGAACGGTGGGTCAAGTCACGCAGAACTTTTATTGGCCACAAATGCGGGCGAATATCCGCAACTATGTGAGATCCTGCGAGGTGTATCAGTCGTGCAAGGTGGAGCGGAAAGTACCGAAGGGTGTGATGTCCAGTAGGGCTGGTGAGGCAAGGGCCCGATGAGAGATGATTTGCGTAGACCTGGTGGGGCCGTTAACCAGATCGGCACGAGGGTACTCATATATTCTGATGATTCTCGACTACGTGACTAAGTATTCGGTCATACTACCGGTACGGACAGCTACCGCGTCGGCTGTTTTCCGATTATTGGAGGAGAATGTCTTTCTGATCTACGAAGTACCAAGGGTTATAGTATGTGATAATGGAGTTCAATTCGCTGGCAAACAGTTTCGGAAAGCGGTAGAAGAATATGAAGCGCGGGTGAGCTATACCGCCCTCTATCACCCTCAGGCTAATCCGGCCGAGCGACGTAACCAGGATATAAAATGTATGCTACGATGCTACGTTGCTGACAACCACCGTTCATGGGACCTTTACTTGGCAAAAATAGCGTGCGCCCTGCGCACTTATCGACATGAAGTAACGGGTTACTCTCCTTACTTCCTGAATTTCGGGAGGGAGATGGTGACCTTCAGGGAAAAGTTGGATCCCCGAGGGGGTGAGCAGACGGATTTCTCTCCAACGAAGAACGCGGAGACCGTGGAGGCGATCCGCAAGGAAGTTATGCTAAGAATGCGAAATGCAGCAAACTCGAGCAAGGGACGTTACGACTTACGCCGAAGAGATGATACTTTCCAGGTCGGGGACCCCGTGTGGAAGAAAAATGATGTCCTGTCCGATGCCACGAACAATTTGGCGGCGGAATTGGCTCCCGCGTTTATAAGACCCTACAGGGTTAAAAGTAAAACATCGGCGTGGACTTTTGAGTTGATTGACGCGAAGGGGAAGCCCGCGGGGAACTGGCACGCGAAGGACCTCAAACCGTACATCGAAGGCGAGGATAACTAGCAGAGCGGAAGATGAACGTCGAGCCATACCTCAGACATTAATACGATCAATATATAAGAATGGTGTATATATCATAGAATATAAGAATGGTGTACCGAGTATTGAATTACTTAAGAGCTATGCATAATCATAGCCGGGTTAGGGAAGATTAGTGTTAGGTTAGCCTAAGCTTATGGTAAGTAGTTAAATAAACAATGAAACATCTGTAAATCGAAAGGGGTTGGACGGGGTTAGATTATCCGGAACCAAACAAAAAAAAACAAGCGTAAGATTATCAGGCTAACCAAGTGGCCGTAGTGAATTGTGATGTTATTTTACATCTGGGTTGGTTTTTTTTTCTTTTTTTTACTTCCTTGAGGTATTTATTCTTTTTTTTTTTTTTGTAGTCTCTAGATGTAGATCTGTCGGTGGTGGTTGGTAGGGTAAGCTTAAATAATAAGGAATAGTATTAGCAATGGTTGAATCATGGAATTGAGAGTAAGGTATAGGGAATCGTAGTAGACTTGCATGCGGTCAGGAAATTAGCTTGCTCGTTAGGTTTAGGGTGTAGGATTATTCATTTATTAATTTATTATGTCCAAATCAACAGAACAAATCCAATTATAGATTAGACATAACAAAAATAAAGAAAAATAAATACATACATATACATAAAAAGAAAAAGAAAAAGGCACAATAATATGAGAGTTAAAAAGTAAAAATTTAATTAAAAAAAAAAAAAAAACTCTAGCGCACCTGAACCGCTAGAAACACTAATGTTCGAAGAACAGTAGAAGAATCGTGCAGGTTTTGAGTGCATATTCCACCAAATGTGCTGCTTATTACGGCCAAACTGTTTCAAATGCCACGTTTTACTTTCGTCTCAAGAATGCATTATAACTCATATGGTGGAAGGTTTCAGATATTACCACTGGCATGAATTTCAACGTTTATGAGAGCAAAACACGGGTTAATTATATTCGTTATCAGTTGCTTATTTCACATAATTTTGAAAGCAGCATCTCATATAACATCATTGAAGAAAATGCTCAGTGCCTGCAGCACTGTAACTGAAGTTGGTGTTTGGGGCTGCGATCCGAAAAATTTGCAGAACTTTGCGACTTGTAACATCGGTTATTTATTTTCATTGTAAATGTTTCCGGTATGTATACTAACTGTAAGCATTTATTGATACAAAAGTAGCACAACCGACTCGTGCTGGCAACCTTTCGCCAGTATCAAAGCCAAGAATATATCAAATCTGCTTCACGTTGTTTAATTACATTCCAAGTTATAGAAGTATAAAGAAATTTAAGGTTACCTGCAGCGAGTTTTTTCAAATGATCGAAAGCTTAATATTTGCTGTTTATTATCACTACAATATCTTTACCATTTGAAAATTTTACGATAAAACCGCTTCATAAAGATATTGCAATTAAACACAAAACCAACAATAGCTGGCAACCCTATTGTTTCCTTTTCAACCAAATTTGGCCTGAATAATGCTTATGACAGGTTTCATTAATTGTATGAAATTCGTATTGATTTCATGACTGCACTGCAAGTTATAGTGCAAAAAGTTTTATTTTCCTGAGCGAATTTTCAAAACCAAAGACACAAAAATTACCATAGCTGGCAGCACCAATCAAATTTTTCAACCGAATTTCGACCAAACAGAGATTAGAGTAAGGTTTAGCTACTGTGTCAATTTCATGAAAATCTGGTAACTTATTCACATTTCATAGGGCAAAAAGCAGTTTTTTTTCTTTGTAATTTTTCAAGATGGCACCACTGGCACAGACTTGCCCACAATTCAAAATCGCTTCTATCAAATCTGGTCTTACTTAAGTCCAATGCATTCTGTAAATTTTAGCTGTATCTGATTATTGGCTCGTGAGTTTCCGTGAACAGAAGTTTTTGATGCTAAAAATATAGGTTAACTGGGAGAGGGTTACCGTTCTTGTCCGACATGAAATTTCCAAAGTTTTATTTTGAACGTGTAGATAAAACATAAGATTTATATACAGATTGGTTTTATTGTAAGAAACGGACATTTTTTTGAATATTCGATGGTTTGAATGTTTTCACTTCCAATTTTTTTTTTTCAAAATGAACACACCAAAATTATCATAGCTGGCAGCTCCAACCGAATTTTTCGACCAAATTTCTACCAAACATGGTTTGAAGTAAGGTCCAGCAATTGTGTGAGTTTCGTCAAAATCGAACGATTCAATCAGAATTTATAGGGCTAAAAACAGT
>OZ022263.1:131889926-131932426 GCA_963978885.1 Nemotelus pantherinus
AGGTGTAGGAAAAACTGTTGTGAAGGTGAAGGTGAAAAACTATTGAGATGGGAGGTAAAAGAAGAAAAAAATTGAGCAAAGAGCTCGCAGGAATCCTGAGGTGAGGACGCAGACTTATCATGAAGATACATGACAGAAAGAATGCCAGAGGAAGTTTTAAGGGATTTGACATAAGACCAAAAAGGCTTAGAATTGTCGGAAGTAATGGAAGTTACGATATGCTCCAGGTAGGCACGCAATGCGTCATTGGCTGCCTTTTTAGCAGCAGCCCGTGATCTTTTAAAATTCAAAAGGTCATTAAGAGAGCCAGACTTTTTGTATTTGCTACGCGCCGCATCTTTGGCTCTAAGAGCAACCGCAACATCGACTGTGAACCATGGAGGATCGGAACTTCTTATACAGCGTAAGGAAGGAGTATAGCACAAAATTAAGTTGGACAAGAAGGAATAAAATTTGTCAAGATCATCATCCACACTTAGCCCTCTGAAGAAGTTATACCAGTTAAAAGCATTGATTTCATTGGACAAAGCGGAATAGTTCGCTTTTTTGAAATAAAACGAAGATTAGAAACAGATTTGACTTTAGACGAACGGTTAAGAGTTAATTCCATAAAAAGAGGAGGATGATGAGGATCAGGTTGCATATACGGATTAGTCGGCACATACGGATTAGTCGGTACTCTAAGTCAGGAAGGTTAGATTAGATTTAGCCTAGGTTAGTAATACAAGGATAAGGATAGTGGTGATAGATGGGAGTAAACGGTTGTTAGAACAGTTTGGTGGGGGGTTAATAAAATATTGAGGGAAACATACGGTGAAGGGTTAGCTAGTAGTAAGGGAAAACATATTGTAATAGGTTAATTAGAAGAAAGTCCAGTATCAGATTATAGTAAGGATCGGAGAGGCTAGTACTACGCGTTGCTATATGTAGATATAAAAACAGAGATGGAATCAAATACCTTATGGCGGACGTGAATTCCAAGCCGCATCATCAAGTTGTATGTATTTTGATTTGCACTGGAGATATATAGAGAGTGCATTGTTTGTAACAGCATTTTTTTTAGCGTTCTTTGGCGTTCTTTTTTTAATTCCTTTGTTCTTCCTCTTCATTCCTGTTAAGAATGCATGAAGATTCTGGCAGGTTCCTGAAATCGAGATTAATTTGCATTAGGATATTGGATAACAAACGAACGGACGCCAACACCAGTCCAAAGCTAAAACACGCAACACGTAAACATTCAGGGAAAGTTCATGTAGGAAAAATAGGGCCTGTGTGGTAGGAGTATGTCTGTGCGTCGACGCGAGAATGAGTATGGGGTGATTATGTGGAAATAAAATCAGAATTCAAGTGCCCGGGAGATATTTAAATTTTATGAACGGTACGTGAACGAGGTAGAGGAGCGGACATGTTAATCGAATTTCGGATACGGTGTTCCAAACTAGGGCTGGTAATCGCGACAGATCGGAAAAGATAATGGTCGAGAATTTCGACGAAATTCTTTGAAGCGAGGGGGGTGTTACGGTCCGCAGATTTTCAGGAAGGTCTAATAGGAAAAAAACTCTAGCGCATCTGAACCGCTAGAAACACTAATGTTCGAAGAACAGTAGAAGAATCGTGCAGGTTTTGAGTGCATATTCCACCACATGAGCTGCTTATTACGGCCAAACTGTTTCAAACGCCACGTTCTACTTTGGTCTCAAGAATGCATTATAACTCATATGGTGGAAGGTTTCAGATATTACCGCTGGCATGAATTTCAACGTTTATGAGAGCAAAACACGGGTTAATTATATTCGTTATCATTTGCTTATTTCACAAAATTTTTAAAGCAGCATCTCATATAACATCAATGAAGAAAATGCTCAGTGCCTGCAAACACTGTAACTGAAGTTGGTGTTTGGGGCTGCGATCCGAAAAATTTGCAGAACTTTGGGAATTGAAACATTGGTTATTTATTTTCATTGTAAATGTTTCCGGTATGAATACTAACTGTAAGCATTTATTGATACAAAAGTAGCACAACCGACTCGTGCTGGCAACCTTTTGCCAGTATCAAAGCCAAAAATATATCACATCTGCTTCACGTTGTTATATTACATTCAAAGTTATAGGAGTATAAAAAAATTTAGGATTACCTGCAGCGAGTTTTTTCAAATAATGGAAAGCTTAATATTTGCTGTTTATTGCCACTACAATATCATTACCAATTGAAAATTCTACGAAAAAACCGCCAAATAAAGATATTGCAAACAAATAAAAACCAACAATAGCTGGCAACTCTATCGTGGCTTTTCAACCAAATTTGGCCTGAATAATGTTTATAGTAGGTTCCATTAATTGTATGAAATTCGTATTGATTTCATGACTGCACTGGAAGTTATAGGGCAAAAAGTTTTATTTTCCTGAGCGAATTTTCAAATCCAAAGACACAAAAATTACCATAGCTGGCAGCACCAATCGAATTTTTCAACCAAATTCCTATCAAACAGAGTTTAGAGTAAGGTTCAGCTACTGTGTCAATTTCATGAAAATTTGGTTACTTATTCAAATTTCATAGGGCAAAAAGTAGTTTTTTTTCTTTGTAATTTTTCAAGATGGCACCACTGTCAAAGAGTTGCCCACATTTCAAAATCGCTTCTATCAAACCAGGTCCTACTTAAGTTCAATGCATTCTGTAAATTTCAATGGTATCTGATTATTGATTCGTGAGTTCCCGTGAACAGAATTTTCTGATGCTAAAAATATAGGTTGACTGGGAAAGGGTTACCGTTCTTGTCCGACATGAAATTTCCAAAGTTTTTCTTTGAACGTGTAAATAAAGCATAAGATTTGTATACAGATTGATTTTATTGTAAGAAACCGACAGTTTTTGGAAATTCGATGGTTTAATGTTTTCACTTCCAAATTTTTATTTTTTCAAATTTAAGACACCAAAATTATCATAGCTGGCTTCTCCAACCGAATTTTTCAACCAAATTTCTTTAAATAAGGTACAGCTACTGTGTGAATTTCGTCAAAATCGAACGATTCAATCAGAATTTATAGGGCTAAAAGCAGTTATCTTTTTTAGTGATTTTTCAAGATGGCACCACTGGCCCAGAATCACCTGCATTTCATATTACTTCTATCAGACCTGGTCCTATATAAGACCAATACATTCTGCAAATTTCAATTAATTCTGCTCATTGGATCGTGAGTTTCCGTGAACAGAAGTTTTTGATGCTAAAAATATAGGTAAATTGGGCAAGGGTTACCAAGCGTGCCCGTTATACCATATCAATTTTTTTTTGATTGTGAACAAAGCACAAGATTCACATATGAATGGCTTTTTTTTGAAGAAGCGGCAGTTTTTCAAGAGAGACGATGATTTGGAGGTTTTCACTTTCAGTGCCTGCCCTAGCTACAGGGTTGCCAGCACGCTCATCAAAAGCTAAACAAATCTACAACTAAATAAAACCAAATTTCGTAATGATTTAATAACTCTGTCAAAAGTTATCGCAATTTAAAAATTTTCAAGTTTTCCCGTTCTGCTTTTAGGCACCCAGTGCACACATGGGGTTAAAAAATTCGAAAAAAATTATCCGATTCACATGTAAAACACGTTCAAAATTTATTTCGTCAACTTTATTTATACAAAACTTATTTGTGTACGGAATAATAGGTATATTAAAAATATCACTAAAATGGCTGCTGGCGTCAAAGCGTTTAAGATTATTAATTTTTTGTGAGACCTGGCACTATTCTGCATATACATCAATGTGTCCTGAAAATTTCAGCTCAATCGGATGGCGCGTTCCTGAGATTTTTTCACTGATATTTTTTGATGATATATATAGGTATATATAGAAATATGAATTTTTGGCCAAAGTGATTTTAATACTAATGTTCTTCTTCGAACATTAGTAAAAAATTATCTCCACCGTCCTCTAAGAGGTGAAAACGATGGAGATTGGGCCGCATTGGCGATGCACAAACACCAGATTCTACTTTTGTGTTAAAATTAGTTTAGTAGTACATTAGACTAAGTTGTGGTTAGGGACGATAGATTGAGATTTAATGCTAGTACAACTTCAACGAACATTACACTAACGCAGTGACGCGAACGAACATCAAAAATACATTGTACCTACAAATAACAGCCCGTTCGTCATACAAGCTATGTCACAATCATCGCAAGATCAACGCAACACCAGACATCAACAACCCAAAATTAAACGCGCGACTTTGGTTGTTTCAATATAGTTCGAGATGTTCAAACAAACCCGGACCTATGTCAAAATTGACCTAATTCCGACTGACTTGGGACAGTCGCCACAGATAGTGGTTAGGTCGCGACCGAGGAGCAGACTCGAGGCGGCGGCAAAGAATACTAATTACATGCACTACAACACTACTAATTACATGCACTACAGCACTACTAATTACATGCACTTAGCACTAGGGCTAATTACAATAAATCGTCTAAAATAATAATCTCGAAGACAACGGAGAAGGAAATTGGCACAACGCAGCGACGACAATTATGATTTTCTTTCGGCTCACAATTTCTGCGGCCAGGCCAATCAATCGTTATATGAAATTCATAGGGAAAAAATAAAGCGACACTACTTACCCCAAAAGTGGATCTCGTGGTAAAATTGGAACCCAACACCCTGTTAGGTGAGAATGAACTCAGTTGAGTACAATGAACGGGTTTGAAAATCCCGCTGCCGCCAAAATTTTTCCTGGGCCCCGGAAAGTGCAGAATCGGTCTCTTTGACTGCGAACCCGGCAAGTGGATGGATGCCCAAGGAAGAAGCGACAGAATCCTGATTGTAAAACCTTTATTATTTTTTTGGTGGTACTGAACTGGCTGAGAAACTGACGGAGTCACCAGGAGAAGTGCTGAAGTTGGAATTAATTGGAAGCAAAATACGAGTCAAAAGGCGAAGGATATCCTAGAACGACCAGGGAGAAAATCGACAACCAGGTTGGAGCGCCACTACAGGGCGGGAAGACGAATTTAACGATTAACGGCGTCGGTGAAAGGGCCCCAACAAAACAGCGTAGCAGTTCAAAATCGAGGTAGTGTGCACATTATTTTTTTGTGTTTATGTTAAAATTTCATTAAGATAGCTTAAGTAAATGAGATCGCTTGATATTAATATATTAGAATTTTAAGCGCGTGATATCGAATTAGATTAAGATAAGAGTTTTAAGAGAGAGTTTAAATTCGTCGGTGTCATCGAAAAGCAAAGTGCGTTCACAATTTATATTCTTCTTTGTTAGTGATTGTGCATCGCGTCCGTAGTGTTGATCTACGTTTTTACCAATGTTCAAAGAACATGAGTATTAAACTCGTTTCGCCGAAAACTCAAATTTCTTTATATATATATATATATATATATATATATATATATATATATATATATATATATATATATATATATATATATATATATATATATATATATATATATATATATATATATATATATATATAATGAGGATTGCAAAAGATGAACACGAAGTTAAAAATACAAAAATCAACTTTATTTCTTTCTCAAGTATAAGTCCAAACAAAGAATGCTTTCAGCATGGTCGACTGCTACCGACTGACTTCTGTCCAAAAACTGTCGAAGATGTGTGTGTGCAATAATTGAGCCGCTGCATTGATTCTGGCGCGTAGTTTGAATTTTTCTTCTTACAGTCGGCCGTTCCTGATAACTCGGAATGTCCTCATTCCGTATCATCAGAAGAATCCTCCTCGAGATGTGGCTCATCCATCTGTTCCACCGTAATCCATGGCTGCATTTTCTCGGCGGAATAGATCTGCTTGAAAGACCGTTGGGTCCGTTTAGCGTCAGGGATGTCCTTAAGAACATAGCGGTCATTTGGAAGGACCTTCTCGACTTCGTATGGGCCTCTTCTCTTAGGCCGGAGCTTGCGGCTTTCTCCTGTTGCGACTGCTGGGCGAGCTATGAGCACAAAGTCACCAACTTTGTAGCATCTTGGTTTGTGTGTATGTGCGTTTTTAGCACTGGCTTGTCGTTTCTTAGTTTTGTCGATGCCTTCTTGAGCTTTGCGTCTAAGTTCTACCAGATCAAATGTAGGTGGGTCGGCTGTCTCCTGCAGGGCTAGAGTCAGTTTATTTCCAATGGCGTTTCTTGGCTCGAATGCGAACAGCAACTCATGTGGGGATCTCTTGGTGACTGAGTGGCGTATTGAGTTCAGTCCCCATTGTATAGCATACAAGTTGTCGTCCCATTTATCGTCCTACATCGTCATCGCCGATAGTGAGTTTATGAGTGTACTATTGTACCTTTCCACCTGTCCATTAGCCCAAGGGGAAGCGGTGGCATTCTTCTGATGGTTGATCCCTTGGTCAGCGACATATTCTTCAAAGGTTTTGGCAGTGAATGAAGTTCCGCGATCGGTGATAAGAGTAACTGGAGCTCCAAAAGTCCCGATCAGGCTATTTAAAAACTTCTTTGCTGTTTTGGCTGTAGTATCCTTGGTGGCGCTGAGTGAGACATACTTCGTGAAAGCGTCCACTCCCACCAAGATGTAACAAAATCCTTTGGAACTCTTTGGAAATGGTCCCACAAAATCCATATGTAGTACTTCAAATGGGCGTGACGGAGTTGGTGAAACATGATACTCAATTTCCTTTTTTCCCCTTTTCACTTTGTGGTTGGCACAGTCTATACAGGAAGCGATGTAATTTTTCACGTACCTCCTCATCCTAGGAAACCAGTAATACTTTTGGATTTCGTTTAGAGTCTTTTCTACTCCGAAGTGGCCCAGTTTATCGTGATTGAATTCTACAACTCTCCATCTAACGTTAGTTGGTACTACAAAGCGTAGATTGTCCCCAATTCGTCGGAAAATTCTTCCATTCTTCACGGAGTAGTCTTTACGTATTTGCTTGTCATCTTCTACCTTGGTATGACCCTTTAACACGTCATGAATTCTTTGAAGCTCTGGGTCTTGTCTCTAGATATTAAGAAGCCAATCTTGCTCATCTAAGTCTACTGTCAGTACATCCAAAGTTGCTTCCGGTACTTCCTCAGATTCACCTACTGGATACCGACTGAGTGCGTCTACATGACCCATACGATCTCCTGATCGATAGACCATATCAAAATCAAATTCTTGGATCTTCAACAACCATCTTGCGATTCTCGGATAAAGGTCCTTTTTACTCATTGTGAGCTTAAGGGAGTTGCAGTCAGTCACTACGGTAAATCTTTTGTTTAGTAGATATACTCGAAATCGGCTTAACGACTCCACCCCCGCTAATGTTTTGAGCTCATAACTGTGGAATTTCGCCTCAGGAATGCTCGTCCCTCTGCTGAAATAGGCCCGTGGAGCTTATTGTCTTCTTCTTTTTGCAGCAAAACTCCCCCCAGACCGTCTTTACTTGCGTCAGTGTGCACTTCATGCTGTTTGTGCTGTGTGCAGAGATGCTTGCGAATTGTGGCACAAAACGGCGAAAATAACCAGCCAAACCAAGGAAACTTCTCACACCTTTCACATTTGTAGGCTTTTCAAAGTTCATGACAGCTTCCAGTTTTACAGTTCCGGGTTTTATCTGGCCTTGCGACACGACATGGCCAAGATATTCGACTTGAGATTGGAAAAATGTACATGTACTTCGTCGTAACTTCAATCCTGCCTCCTTCAGACGTCGAAACACCTCCTCTAGGACTTCGAATCACTCGTCAAAAGTTTTGCTAGGCACGAGCAAATCATCCATGTACACTAATACTTTTCCCTCATGTCAGAGAAGATCTGACGCATGGCACTTTGAAATTCTGCTGGCGCATTTACCAAACCGAACGGCATTCTGTTAAACTCGTATAACCCAAAAGGCAATATGAACGCCGTTTTTTCCTTTGATTCCTCCTCGACAGGTAGCTGGTAGTAACCACTCGCTAAATCCAATGTCGTGAGCAACGTTTTTCCCGAAAGCATGCTGAGTTGGTCATCTATTCTAGGCATTGGATATTTATTTGGTTTGGTCACGCTGTTTAATTTACGATAGTCGATGCACATTCTGGTTTCGCCATTCTTTTTATATGTAAAGATAGCTGGACTAGCGTAACTTGACTTCGAAGGTCGAATCACTCCTGCTTCCATAAGTTCTTCGACCATGAGCTTGGCTGATTCTTGATGCTTGAAGGGCAGTTGGTAAGGACGACAGGTAATTGCATCATTTGTTGTTAATTCGATCTTGATAGCCTTACCATGAGCAACCCCCAGGTCAGTCATGGACTTTGCAAACGTATCTTGGTACAATTTAAGCAGCTTGTTGAATATTTCCTTGTTCCCTGGCTCAAGGTCAAGTTCATTTTCTTCGGGAATTTCCATTGCCATCAGTGTCTCCCATTCACGTGTAATTTCGTCCTCGCTAAGTTGAGCTGATGTACTGCGTTTATTGACCTCTTCCTCTATGGTAGCTTCTTTCAGTTCTATAACGAATTCTTCTCCCTCTTTGCGGAAAGTCACATGGTCTTGGTCAAGAAAACTTCTACCTACTATCATGAGTTCTTCTTGTGCCTCGTCTGGGATGATCATGACATTTACTTCCGCCTTGATTCCATCAATGGTTATAATCAGCTTTTGACTGCCGATTGCTTGACGATCACCTCCAAATCCTCGAAGGTTTGCATTGTAAGGAAGATACTCCAATTTAGCTACCTTAGCAACACTTTCCTTCATAGTGACACACGAACATCCAGTGTCAATTAGGGCTGAAAATTGTTGACCATCGATCCACACGATCTTAAAGAGAGTTCGTTCGAAATGAGTGCAATTCAGGAGAGGATGTTGAGGGAAGATTTAAGGAATTAGAAGAGGATTGTTGTGAGAAAAAAGAGGAAAAGTAAGAAGCAAAAAGCTCACACACTTCTTGTGGAGTGGAGGCAGCTGTATCACCCAAGTGCATACCATTAGGGATACTAGGACAATTTTTCAAAGAACGGATGAATGACCAAAAGGATTTCGGGTGATTGGTTCTAATTGATGCTTCAACGCCAGCAATGTAGGAGCGCATCCCCTGTCTAACAACTTCTTTCGCTTTAGAGCGAAGATCCTTATACAAAAGAAGGTCAACAGGTGAACCTGATCTTTTATACAAGTTACGAGCTGCATTTCTGGCTTCAAGTGCGACTGCGACTTCACCGCTGAACCATGGAGCATTGCTCGGTTTATTAGGACGATTAGTTGGTGTGAATTGTGGAATAAGGTTTGATAGGAAATTATACAACTTGCACAAAGCATCATCAACGTCAAGGCCACGAAAAAAAGAAAACCAGTTAATTTTATTTATTTCAATCGCCATGCCGGTAAAATCAGCCCTGTGAAAGTTGTAACGTATTAAGGATGGGATTTTGTTCCTCATAGAACGAATATTAGAAATTTCCAGAACAAGAGGGGGTGATGAGAATCAGGAGGAACATAAGGAAAGAGAGCAGCGCTTAACGAAAGTGATGATTTTGGGAGATTGGACAAAGCAAGATCCAGAATTATATTGCTGGCATTCGGTATATTGTTGAGCTGAGAGAGGGAACAAAGTGAGAGAAACAAAGACATTATTAAAGAAACACTACTAGTCGAGATGATAACCGAATAGTCAACATCCCAATCTAGAGTAGGGAGATTAAAGTCACCACATAGCAGAACGTAAGCGGTGGGAAAATGGCTGTTGAGGTAAGAAGAGAGTTCCGCCAGGAATTGTTCATAAATCGACAGAGGAAGGTTACAGGGGATATATATCGAAGCGACGACTAAGGTTTTAGCAGAAGGTAAGGAGATACGCACAAAAATACATTCAATAGGAGGACAGAAAGGGAAATCACGACAGAGTGTTCCGTTGAGTGCTTTATTTATACCGATGAGGACGCCTCCACCACTGGATTTACCACTAATTAAACGATCCCGGTCCTTGCGGAAAACTGTATAGTCGGGTAATCTTCTTATACTTATCGACACCTTCTTTGTCGCCAAGAACGTAGTTCACCTCCTTCTTTGTTCTAAACGTAGTTTTGTTTGTGGGGCAGTTTTTCGCTATGTGGCCCTTCTCACGGCACGAATAACATGTATTTTTATCGTTTGGCAGAGTACAATTGATGCTTATATGTCCAGTATTTCCACAGTTGTAGCACTTCTTGTTTGCCAGATCAGCCTTTGTTTGCGGTGTTTCCTTATTGTTCTTAGTTGAGCTATTATTTCTGGTGGAGTATGTCCTACTTTCATACAAATTAATGCTTTTCAAGACCGATGTGATCGATTCAAATTCTTGTCCTGCTAAGGTGCGTCGAAGATTTTCATCAAAAATTCCTCGTATGATATAGTCGATCACCGTGCCTTCCACTATCGTCGTATCCTGGGCCATCGCTAACATCTCATACGCATACGTCTCATACGATTCACTAGGTTTTTTCTTTCGTGTAGCAAGATTTAAATGCACTTGTGCTTCATTTCTTGTCCCTGGGAATGCATTTATTAAACTAACACTAAATGTAGCCCAGCTGTCACATTCGGTACAAAAACAATCCCACCAGATCTTTGCGGGGCCTAGCATTTTCATAGTACCAAAATACAGTTTGGTTTTTGTGTCCCAACCATAAATATCTGCCACTTGATCTACTTTTCGTACCCATTTCGTGGATGACATGCCCATTTTGTCACTAGGGTCAAATATTGGCAGCATTTCTTCTCCACTTCTCCTTGGTACCGAATTTTCACTGCGTTGGCCACCAAATGCCTCTCTTAGAACATGAACCAATTCGCTTACAGCTGATGTCGTGCCATTTCCATTATTTGCATGGTCCACACGACCTGCACCAAATTGTGTGTCATTGCCGCGCCATTGTCCACCGACCTGCGCGCCAACATCACTTCCCGGAAACATATGACCACTACATTCGCCACCGCGTTGGTCCATGCCACCAATCTCACGTACATTCGTCAGTCCGTCGCCCAATTTGTCACTGCTGTCTTTTATTTGCCATAATCCTCGTCTCTCAATTTCAGCCATGATTTGAACGTTGGATAGCGCTCACGCACCCCTCGAGTCGTCAGCGTCCTCCACAAGAAATCGTGGGATCGATTCCGTGCTTTCGTATTCCTTAGAATCGTATCGCAATCGCTCTTTCCCATTAATTTCTATACACTCGGCCAGCTCTGGTAAAATTGATTTCTCCCCTCCGTCACCATTGTCGCCATGATCACCTGTGTTCTCCATGATCCTAACGCCAATTTTGTTGAGAAATGAATTCTTTCCCACTTCTGACTTGTAATGAGGATTGCAAAAGATGAACACGAAGTTAAAAATACAAAAATCAACTTTATTTCTTTCTCAAGTATAAGTCCAAACAAAGAATGCTTTCAGCATGGTCGACTGCTACCGACTGACTTCTGTCCAAAAACTGTCGAAGATGTGTGTGTGCAATAATTGAGCCGCTGCATTGATTCTGGCGCGCAGTTTGAATTTTTCTTCTTACATATATATATATATATATATATATATATATATATATATATATATATATATATATATATATATATATATATATATATATATATATATATATATATATATATATATATATATATATATATATATATATATATATATATATATATATATATATATATATATATATATATATATATATATATATATACATATATATCTATATATATATATATATATATATACATATATATATATATATATATATATATATATATATATATATATATCAGCAAAATTATTTTCCGAGATAATCTCTGGAGCGGCCGATTCGATTAAACTGAAATTTTCGGAGAACGTAGATATGTATAGTAGGTAGGTCCACGACTTTCTGAAATTCAGATATCCTAAACCTTTTGGTGGCGGCGAGCGTTTTAGTGAATTTTGAGGTACTCCTATATTTCCAACCAGTGTAAATTTTCGTTAAAATAAATGTTTGGAAATGAAACCTAATTATGTTCTTAGTTTGTTTATGATAAAGAATTAACATTTTTGACCGTGTGTGGGTGCTAAATGCCTAAAAGTAGGCAGGGATTTTTTTCAAATTTTGATTTGTCATTACTTCTGACAAAAACATTGGAGGAATTAGAGCGTATTGACGTTGGCTAAAATTAAACACACATGGATCTTCAATATAGTGCAGGTAACCCTGTAGCTACGGCAGGCTCCTGAAAAAAAATCCTTCAAATAATTGACCCTCCTAAAAAAATTTTGATTTTTGACAAAAATTCATATCATTGATAAATCTTAACCTTTTTCCATCATGTCAAATTGAAATTTTGAAAATTCCGATTCGCACAAGAACGGCACCAATTTACCTCTATTTTGAGCACTCGAAAGTTCTGTTCACGAGAACTGACGACCGGATAATCCGATCATTATGGAATTCACAGGCCATGTTGGTATTAGCTAGGAGCAGGTCTGATAGAAGTGGTTTTGAAATGCGGGCAACCCTGTGGCAGTGGTACCATCTTGAAAAATCACTGAGAAAAAAACAGCTATTTGACCTATAACTTCCGATTCAGCCATCAGATTCTAACAAAACTCACACAGTACTTGGATCTTACTCTATGTAAGAAATTAGAAAAGGGCTGAGAGCTATGGTGATTTTTTTCTCCTCAATCTTGCAAATTTGCTCAGCAAAATAAAGCTTTTTCCCTATAGCTTTCGGTCCAGTGCAGAAATCAAACGAAGTTCATGCAGTAAATGGACCTTAATGTGAAGTAAATGTCGTAGGAATTTCGTACAAAAAACATGAAAGGGCTGCCAGCTATGACCATTTTTGTAATTTTGTGGAATTTTTTTACTGAGCGATTATGTCATTAGATTTGCAAATGGGAATAATCCTGCAATGAAAATTAACAACAAATATGAATGCTTCCAAAATTTTAAAAGTTTTGAGGGTGGCAACTGTAAAATTCTTTTCTCCCGTATAGCTTCCAGCGCAGTGATTCAATCGAAACGAAATTTACTGGTTGGGTTTAACTTAACGTGAAGCAGATTTGGTATATATTTTGCTTTGCTGCTGACACAGGGTAACCAGCATTAGCCATTTTCGTAAAAATTGCACCAGCAGATGCTTAAAATTACATACTCATATGCAAAGCATTTGCGATAAAAATAAGAAACAAATTTTTAAATTTTCCGAGTTTTGAACATTTTTCGGATGGCAACCTCAAACAACGTTTAACCGCTGAAACTTTCGATGAAATCCTCCAATGAGAACGAAATTCAAAAGATAAGTTGTTATGGTTATGGCAACCTCAAACAACGTTTAACCGCTGAAACTTTCGATGAAATCCTCCAATGAGAACGAAATTCAAAAGATAAGTTGTTATTGTTATGGTAAACTTGTTGCTGCTTCTTTGGGAAAGTGCTGCCAGCACTGGACATTTTCATCATTTGTGGAATGGTTGATATGATTCTACAAAAAAGTGAATTACGTCTTTCCACATTTTTGTCACTCAAAGACAATTTCTTCGAAAATTCGCTAGAGTTTTTTTTCCTCATCTCGTGTTACGGAATTCTTATAGGAAGGAACAAGATTGGTTCCCTAACGCCGTTTTTACTAATGTTCGAAGAACATTAGTATTAAAATCGATTCGGCCAAAATTTCAAATTTCCATATTTATATATATATATATATATATATATATATATATATATATATATATATATATATATATATATATATATATATATATATATATATATCATCAAAAAATTTCAGTGAGATAATCTCGGGAACGCGCCATCCGATTGAACTGAAACTTTCAGGATACATTGGTGTGTATGCAGAATAGGTCCAGGTCTCACTAAATGTCAGTTATTGTTAACATTCTGGCGCCGGCGGCCATTTAAGTGATATTTTAATATACCTATTATTTCGTACGCAAATAATTTTCGCAAAAATAAAGTTAACGAAATAAATTTCTAACGTGTTTTACATGTGAATCGGATAATGTTTTGGAAAGTTTTTAACCCTATGTGTGCGCTGGGTGCCTAAAAAGAGAACGGGAAAATTTGAAAATTTTTAAATTGCGATAACTTTTGGCAGAGCTATTCAATCATTACGAAATTTTCAGAAAATATTTGTATTATTTAGTTGTAGATTTGTGTAGCGTTCAATGCGCGTGCTGGCAACCCTGCAGCTAAGGCAAGCACTGAAATTGAAAACCTCCAAATCATCGTCTCTCTTGAAAAAATGCCGTCTCTTCAAAAAAAAGCCTTTCATATGTAAAACTTATGCTTTGTTTACATAGACAAAAAATAAAATTTGATATGGTATAACGGGCACGCCTGGTAACCCTTGCCCAATTTACCTATGTTTTTAGCATCAAAAACTTCTGTTCACGGAAACTCACGATCCGATGAGCAGAATTAATTGAAATTTGCAGAATGTATTGGTCTTAAGTAGGACCAGGTCTGATAGAAGTGATTTTGAAATGCAGGCGATTCTCTGCCAGTGGTGCCATCTTGAAAAATCACTCAAAAAGATAACTGCTTTTAGCCCTATAAATTCTGATTGAATCGTTAGATTTTAACGAAATTCACACTGTAGCTGGACCTTACCTCAAACCACGTTTGGTAGAAATTTGGTTGAAAAATTCGGTTGGAGCTGCCAGCTATGATAATTTTGGTGTCTTAAATTTGAAAAAAAAAATGGAAGTGAAAACATTCAAACCATCGAATATCCTAAAAAATGTCCGTTTCTTACAATAAAACCAATCTGTATACAAATCTTATGTTTAATCTACACGTTCAAAGTAAAACTTTGGAAATTTCATGTCGGACAAGAACGGTAACCCTCTCCCAGTTAACCTATATTTTTAGCATCAAAAACTTCTGTTCACGGGAACTCACGAACCAATAATCACATACAGCTGAAATTTACAGAATGCATTGGACTTAAGTAGGACCAGATCTGATAGAAGCAATTTTGAATTGTGGGCAAGTCTGTGCCAGTGGTGCCATCTTGAAATATTACAAAGAAAAAAAACTGCTTTTTGCCCTATGAAATGTGAATTAGTTACCAGATTTTCATGAAATTGACACAGTAGCTGAACCTTACTCTGATCTCTGTTTGGTGGAAATTTGGTTGACAAATTTGATTGGTGCTGCCAGCTATGGTAATTTTTGTGTCTTTGGTTTTGAAAATTCGCTCAGGAAAATAAAACTTTTTGCCCTATAACTTCCAGTGCAGTCATGAAATCAATACGAATTTCATACAATTAATGAAACCTATCATAAACATTATTCAGGCCAAATTTGGCTGAAAATCCATGATAGGGTTGCCAGCTATTGTTGGCTTTGTGTTTAATTGCAATATCTTTATTAAGCGGTTTTATCGTAGAATTTTCAAATGGTAATGATATTCTAGTGACAGTAAACAGCAAATATTAAGTTTTCGATTATTTGAAAAAAACTCGCTACAGGTAACCCTAAATTTCTTTATACTCCTATAACTTCGAATGTAATATAACAACGTGAAGCAGATGTGATATATTCTTGGCTTTGATACTGGCAGAAGGATGCCAGCACGAGTCGGTTGTGCTACTTTTGTATCAATTTTGCTTACAATTAGTATTCATACAGGAAACATTTACAATGAAAATAAATAAGCGATGTTTCAATTCCCAAAGTTCTGCAAATTTTTCGGATCGCAGCCCCAAACACCAACTTCAGTTACAGTGCTGCAGGCACTGAGCATTTTCTTCATTGATGTTATATGAGATGTTGCTTTCAAAATTATGTGAAATAAGCAACTGATAACGAATATAAGTAACACGTGTTTTGCTCTCATAAACGTTGAAATTCATGCCAGTGGTAATATCTGAAACCTTCCACCATATGAGTTATAATGCATTCTTGAGACCAAAGTAAAACGTGGCGTTGGAAACAGTTTGGCCGTAATAAGCAGCTCATATGGTGGAATATGCACTCAAAACCTGCACGATTCTTCTACTGTTCTTCGAACATTAGTGTTTCTAGCGGTTCAGGTGCGCTAGAGTTTTTTTTCGTTTCAGGGCGGTGGATCGGTTGCCAGCAGTTTCGGTATCTAGTGAAGCTGGTGGCGCCCCGGACTCACCCTTCTCCAGTGAGCATACCCAACCGAAACTGCCCCCTTAACTTCGAATGTGGATAAAAGGGGTAAAATCGCGGCGAGTGAAAATAACGGGTAACAATCTGTATACTCAAAGTAGAAAATGCTGTCAGAAAATGATATTTGTTCCTTTGAGTAAGAAATGGTTGATATGATACAACAAAGAAGGGTGTAACATCTTCACACATTTTGAAATCCCTCAAAGATAATTTCTTCGAAAATTTATTTTCTAGCGGTTAAGATGCGCTAGACTTTTATTATTTTTCACAAACTTCAAACAATTTTTTGCTTAGCCTACATGGTTGTTCAAATTTTCGTGTGTTGTATGTAATGTCAAGTATTGTGATGAGTAGTGAACATGTGAATATATGTTTTTGTATCCACAATACTCCTCTGCCAGCGTTTTACGCCTTATCGCGAGGCGTAAGAGAGTGCACCTTTGTGGTTCGCCCAGCTAGAGAGACGTAGGGTGCAAAGGAATCATTCGTCGCTGTTCTCTTTTCAGGAGCCGAAGGTAGCAATGGCACGGTCGAGGCTTTTGATGTTTTTTGCTTTGTGGAAGAGTTGTATACAGGTTTCGTAGAGGATGATATGTAAACAGGCTTGAGCCTGTTAATGGAAACATTGACGGATTTGTTTCTAATTTTCAGAGTGTAATAATTCGTATGTTTGGCTAGGACTTTAAAAGGACCGTCGAACGGTGAAATGAGTGGTGAACGATATAAGGTCGTATGGTTGGGCTACTTCACAAAAAATGTCAACGTTGGTACAAAAGATTGGTTGTTTCTTTAAAATAAATTAAGAGTCCTTTAGAATCTTCTGAAACTCTTCATCCGATGCTTGGGACGAGGCAATTGCGGCAAAGCCGAGAGTACTGGCAAGAATGATTTCTTTTAGACGAAAGAGTGCATCAGCAACAACGTTGTTGCAACCAGAGACATTCCGAATGTCAGAAGTGAACTCACTTATGTAACTTAGATGCCTGACTTGACGTAGTGTGGCCTTTTGTGGCTTTTGTTTGAAAGCAAAAGTCAGTGGTTTGTGATCGGTGTATAGTGCCAACCTTTGGGCCTCCAAAAAGTATCGGAAGTAACGAATGCCCTGATAAGACGTTAAGAGTTCGCGGTCGTATGCACTATACTTTCTTTGTGCGTCGCTTAATTTGGCCGAGTAAAAACCAAGGAGTTGCCAGGAGCCTTGACATTTTCGCTGCAGAGCAGCCCCGATGGCAAAATCAGAAGCGTCTTCGAATAGCCCAAGCTCGGCGTTTGAGTCCGGAAAGGACAATAGAGCAGCTTCTGCTAAGCCAGTCTTGACTTGGTCGAAAGCTTTGCTAGCTTCTATTGAAAAGTCGATTGTCTTAGCTGTCTTGGCTGCTGCATCGCAGCTGTGTGAGGAAGAGAGCGACGATAGAAATTTACCATCCCCAAAAATTTTCTTAGGTCTTTAACCGTCTTGGGGAGTTTAGCTGTTGACATTGCCTCAACTCGATCTGGGGAGGGCTTAATGCCTTTTGACGAAACCTCATGTCCTAAGAATTTAACTGAAGGTCTAAGGAAATGGCATTTCTCTATGTTGATAATAAGACCATGATCCACTAATCGCTTGGAAATTTGTTCTAAGTGAACAAGATGCTCTTCTTCGGAAGTCGAAGCTACCAAAATGTCGTCGAGGTAAATAAAACAGAATTTTTAACTGTGTAGAACGATTGTGCCACATTGCGAAGTCCGAGAGTCATTCGGGTGAACTCAAAGAGTCCCAAAGGTGTGCAGATGGTGGACTTTGGAATATCATTCGGCTCGACTGGAATTTGATGGTAGGCCTTAGTCAGGTCTATAGTTGAAAATATATTTTTATTTTTATGACAGAAGTCTTGGAAAATGGGGGTAGGTTATCTATCCGGAACGGTTATGGCGTTCAGGCGTCTGTAATCACCGAAAGGACGCCTTTTTCCATTAACCTTGCGTACCATGTGTAGTGGAGAAGACCAGCTGCTGTTTGAGGGGCGGCATATTCCCCGCTGTAGCAGGAAATCGAATTCTTTCTTGGCCGCCGCGAGCTTCCTTAGTGCAAGTCGACGTGGTCGCGACACTATTGGAGGGCCTGTGGTCAAAATATGGTGTACCACCTTGTGTTTACAGGGTTATGAGAACCCTGAATTGACCGTGATGACATGGAACTTGGTGAGAAGGGCATGTAACCGTGGATCATTGCATTTCTCAATCAAAACATTAAGTTTTGCACATTTGTATGAAGTGATTGTGCCTTTTGATGAAAGTGAAGCAAGGGGATCCACAAGGAAAGCATTTGCCAAGTCAACGACTAGCCCATAGTGGCAGAGGAAGTCTGCGCCCAAAATGCGTCTAGAGACATCGGCAATGATGAAGTCTCGTGAAAACTCACGACGGAGCCCCAGTTCTAGTTTTATCACCTTTCATCCAATGAAATAGTGTTGTTTAGACAAGTTGTCGTGAATTATTAGACGACGGCTAGGTGATAAGTCGCGTTTTCTTACCGTCTGAAGAGAACGGTTACTTAGTTTTTTGGTTCAGATGAATCAGCCTTTTAGGCGCATGGAGAGACGCAATTAAGAGCGTTTGGGCCAAAAACATCAGATTTTCATGACTGGCTTCGCTGACGCGGCTGCGAGCGAGAGCGATATTTTGTTCTGGACCCAGAGCTTGACCGTGCTTGCAGGTGCTGATTATACATCCTCATGAGGATGGTTACCTGTCTGGTGAGGTCTGCCACCCTTGGCTGCTGTGTGGAAATGGTGACTTCGTGTTGCTGAGGTTGATTAAAAACCACACCAATCTTGTCGGCCATCTCCACAAGCTTTTCAAAGCTGGCCTCCGGAGAACGGGCATAAATGGCTTGCGACTGTTCTCGAAGCCGCTGTAGCTAGAGCATCTTCAGCAAATCATCACCTACTGCAGAACCCCCAGCTGACTCATCTCATCTCAACAGCTGCGAAGTTTGGCGGTCTCCCAACCTCAGGTTCCCCAAGAGGTGTTTCAATTTTGCGGAATCACTAGCCGAAAGCCGTGGTACTAGTGCCCTCTTGAGAACCTCATACGGAGACTCTGGGTCAGGTCTCGCAACCACGTCCCTCACTACTTTCAACTTCGTCAAGCCCAGCGAGGAGGCCACATAGTGATATTTCGTCTCCGAGCTCTTAAGGGGGTCTTATCATGTAAAACCTCGTTTTCGAGCGCTATATTCAAAAATTCATTACTAAAAAACTACAAATGATTTCGGGAAACGGTTTTTTGTAATGTTATCGTTCATTATTAAACTTTACATAGTTTTTTTTGTTTTACATAAAAATCACAGATGTGACCGCTGCACGTCCTTCACTGCGTCCTCGTCAAAAATGTCCAGGGTGCACGGGGTGAACGATTTTGACCGATCAGATGATCTGAAACCAAAAAACCATGGAAATTTATTTTTCTTATCCCCTTGGCTATAAATAGACACGAGTTTTTTTTAAAATTCGAAAAATTTTTTAAGTAATCGAATTGTGAACAAAAAACTTTTTTTTTTGCACTTTTTTTTTGCTACTCAAGGCTGTTAAAAATTTTTTGACAAGAATTTCGAAAAAAGCTTGTGTCTATTTGTTGCGACACGTTTCCTGAAAATAAAAATGTCTACTTCGACAAGATTGGTCCGGTAGATTTTTCAAAAACGTTCACCCCACCTCAAAAAAGACGACTTTTGGGAAAATGCGTTTAAAGATTGACAACGTAATAAAATATTGTTAAAAATTCTTACGATCAATCTGCGATGCCAGGTCCGTAGAGTTCACCTTCTTGTTCGAGGAGGAATTCGCGTTGAGCCACTTGCTCCTCTCTTTGCTCGATCCTGGCCCTTTTTGCTGCATCAGTCACCCTACGCTCCGAGCGCTCGATGCGTTCTTCGTCAAGTCGCGCGGCGCACGCCTCTGATTCATGCTCCAGCGTGATTCCCATAATATTCATGGTTTTGAGGATCGTTCGGTAACCTTCATTGAATACCATTACTGCCAAACAGGTAGCAATGTCGACCACCTGCTTACCTGAGTGCAAATGTTTGGGCGCCATTAGCCAAATGCAGCTATTCAAGGATTCATTGCTGTTCTGCGTGAAAGCTCCGATGCACCGCTGTAGCAAATCGGTCGAGGACAAGTCTCGGTAAATTGGCTCGATAGATTCTATGACTTGAGGACTCAGAGGGACACGTGTATGTTCAAAAGTTGCCAAAGTTCCGGTTGCTTCGGCCTGACGCCACTTGCACCAACTCTCCTTGCCTGGTGGGCACTTTGAGTGCTTAGGATTATCATCACTTGAGCTGCAGTGATCTAACGTAGCCCAAATTGCCTCCCTCATTTTTTCAACGGAATCGGGATTTCTTCTTATCGCCAAACCATAAAATTTCGTAAGTTCTCCGATGATTTTGTCAGTCAGCTTTCCCTTTCCTTTTCCTCCGAGACCTTTCTTGGATTTTTTCATGTTTCTCAGCCTCGTGCCCATCCGCTTTTCAACATGGCCAACGCATTCTTTTTTTTGAACGAGAATACTGTCTCCGTATGGTTTTGATGAAATGATTCCGTTGTAAGTTTTGCTGTCACCATCGCCTACATACGTAACGTACTTCACGCCATACTTTTCTGTGGATCGTTTGAACATCTCCGTTACTCCGTCAACCTCCATTTTCCCAGAGCTTCCTTCGTGGTTTGCGTGACAATCTTGTTCATGACTTTTATACCATTCTTCGAAATCATCTGAGCTCTCGTTTGTCAACCTTTTCTGGAATATGCAGGCTTGGCAAAAACTAGATTTCACTATCGCGTCTATTACTTTTTTGCTGTAGATTCCAATGAGTGTTGAGACACCAAACAAAGAAGAAAAACCTCTCTTCTTCCACGTTCCATCCCCCGAAACTGTCAAATTATTCTCATCGTTTCCGTGCAACACACTTAGTTCTTTTTCTTCGTCAACAGCTTTTTTTAAAACAAACTCGTATACAGCCGACACCGCGGTTTCAATGTTTTTCACACACGCGTAGTAAGCACTGACCGAAATTCCACTACAAATGTCCATTAAACCACAAAATTTGTCAATACCTCCTCGACCGATTCCCAGCAAACGAAATACAAAAACTAATCTGCGGTTAATTTCATACGCATTGTTGATAAATGGACATGAAGGAATAGATTTTTCACCGCATATGCACTCCATGATAATAATAAATCCCGCGCCACGTTTCGAACTCTGAGAAAATTTCAATTTTCCTTTGCACACCTTGCATATTGCATTTTCCGCAATGGCAGAGAAAACAGTCATGAAATTCAAAATGCAATACAAAAAACCAGGAGTAGTTTTCACTTCCACTGATCGCCTGGTCTTGAGTTTTTTCGCCGATGTGCTTGCGTACGCTGTTTCCTTCTCCGCAACATGTACATTCGGCGTTTTTCTTTTCTTGATACGACCGCCAACACGACGACGACGCACTGTTCGCGATCCTTTGTTATCCATTTTCCGTAAAAAATGAAAAAAAGCGAAAAAACTGAATAAAAACTCCGACCGAAACACTTTCGAAACAAGCGAGATGTTCAAGGTGCAAACGTTATTTTCAGACTGAATAAAATGTAAGGAACAAAGAACTTTTTTTTACAAAAGAGCATCTCGAACACTAATTAATGAGAAAAATGTGAAATAGTTTTCATAAGTCTACAAAACCAGTTCCGCATCTTGAAAAACGGTCCCACGCGGGACTACAGCAGAAACGTGAAAAATGACCGCGCGTGACCGTCAAAAATGCTCTGTCACTGCCAAACGAGCCCGTAAACAATTAAATCCTTGTACCAGCGTATTTCTGACACTATTTAGATGAAAAAAATGTAAAAAAAAAAAAAGATTTTTTGAAAATGTTACATGATAAGACCCCCTTAATAACAGCTTTTGCGAATTGGCTCTCCAGTTGGGAGAACCACAAAGCGGGCTCCTCTGGCCAAAACGCGGGTGGTTTGATGGACGCCGCATTAAGTTGCGGTACCGCGGACGCGCCTGAGGGAACCGCTTCCTCTTTATCAATCGACATTTATTGCGAATTTACGTGCGGAGCGAACGAACGAAACGCGGCAAACGAAAAGGTTGGCTGAAATTTGTTATTATAAATTGATAAATAAATGTAAATTGATAAATAAGTGTAGCATATAACCTAGAAAATGGTTACAAATTATACATTTTCCATCTCATTTATCTTATGACTAAACATCCAATAGACAAAAGCTTATTCTTTAAAGTTTTAAACAAATTAGCAGTTTATAACTGAAGTAAAGGTGGCGAGTTGTTGAATGAATCAGCTATTAATCATTCTGATGTTTTCTAATTTGTCTCCAAAACATCTGTCATGTGACCAAGCTATATCCAGTGGAATTCTCTGATGCCTTATCGACGATGAGGATGCGCCGCTTGATGGTTTAGCATGTAATACTTTTGTGCGATTTGTTGTTGTATTGACTTTATTATTGTTAAACTGTGTTTTCTCTGCCGTCGCTTTAATATAACTCTATCAACCAGTGCTACTTACTCTGTATAGACTAATTTCTGTTGCCTCAGGAACTGTTGTTGCTGAACTTGGCTTAAACATGATGCGCCTCCCCTCTAGTTGAATAGATGGAGGGATTTTCCGCCGTGGACCTTTTGTTGGAGGCGTAGTTTGAATAACAGGCTGTGCAGGTGCTGTGGTTTCAACGGTAACTTACTGTTGTTGATGTTGGTGGTTAAGGTTGCTGGTGCACCGTTTGCTGGTGCGCTTCTTGCTTAGTTGAGCTGTAGAGAACAATGACTAACGCTATCCAACGGTTGACTGCTGTCCCTGCTGTTCTGCTGCTGATACGCAGCTTGCTAGTGAAGATGAGTCGTTGCTGATTTATCTGCGACTACTTGCAATTGTTCGCTGCTTAACAGTGTTTCCGTGTGCTAGATTTGTGTGCCGCAAGCTGAAAGCTATCAGACACGATCATTTACACCAGCTGAGCTAATACGGCCCACTTCGATAGGAAATTTATGAGGAGAAATACTTTGAAATGTACGCCAAACTAAAACGTTTTGTACGCGTCCGGCTGGTTGACGGATGATGTGCTGTAGGTTTCACGAACCGCGTTAATTTGAGCTCGGATGTATGCTGGCGATTGTCCCGATGTATGCTGCGCTTGGTGTTATCAACTTCCTAATTCAAGTCCATATCATCACAAATTCAACGATATGGAACGCTAAATTTTCTTTATATCGTAATGAAAGCCGCTGAATGATGCCAGAAGTTTCTACAAGATGCTTTGTATTAGACTGGATAAGGTTGCTAGTCCCTGTCCGGGGGCACCAATTTGGTATCTTGATCCCAAACCAAAATATTATTCAGTCAAACAAACAACAATCCATCTATTAATTTCTTCATTAAATTATTTATTCTAAGTTAATAAAACAAGAAAATATATTTTCTTAAAACACTCTCTGACAATTAAAATTTTTCATGTTTTTCACAAACTTCAAACAATTTTTTACTTAGCCTACTTGATTGTACAAATTTTCGTGTGGTGTGTTTAATGTCAAGTAGTGTGATGAGTAGTGAATTTAAGAATGATATGTGTATATGTTTGTGTATCCACAACTGCATTTTGAAATAATGCTATATATTATTTGATTTATTCGAGGGTGTTCTTTTTTTCTGCCCTGCAAAAAAGTTTAATCCTATCGTTAACTCAACCTGTTTAGTACTAAGTATATGTATGTAGGTCACATCAAATTGTATTATCATCAAATTCATTCATTTCCATTGTTGACATTAAATCGTGTAGAAATATATACAGTCAAGTCAATAGTCAGTGTTTCGTACATTTATTGCACGCGTAATTTGACTACGCATCAATTCATTCATTTCCACTGGTCAATGTATGTTTGTTATTATATTGCACTTATTCGGTGATCAATTCATGTTTTCATATTGTATTCATTTCTCTATTCAATGTATGTTGTTATTGTATTGTATTATTCGCTGATTAATAGAGAAATTAAAAGAAAAAATCGATGTACTTAAAAATTTTGAGTTACCAAATGACACCACATCCACACATCAGTTCGCAATCGGATACACAAGCTTGTCACTCGCGCTAATAATCATTGTCATATTAGGTTACAAGATGACGAAGGATGTAACTCGATGCAGCCGGAAAAAACCCATCCCAGCGCCTCGCACTCAGTCTCGTGACTTTAGTATACACATATGAAGATATTGACCTTCAATCCAACGCGGGGAGCATGTTTAGTACTAAGTATATGTATGTAGGTCACATCAAATTGTATTATCATCAAATTCATTCATTTCCATTGTTGACATTAAATCGTGTAGAAATATATACAGTCAAGTCAATAGTCAGTGTTTCGTACATTTATTGCACGCGTAATTTGACTACGCATCAATTCATTCATTTTCACTGGTCAATGTATGTTTGTTATTATATTGCACTTATTCGGTGATCAATTCATGTTTTCATATTGTATTCATTTCTCTATTCAATGTATGTTGTTATTGTATTGTATTATTCGCTGATTAATATTGTATTAATTCACGGGTCAATTTTGCTGATGCAATTAGGCTATGTTTGTTTTATTGAACTTTGTATTTGTCAACTTAGCAATAAGTTTACATAAATAAGCTGAAGAATAAAGAACTGCGGCAGTTCGACAGTATTCAGTTGTGTGTTTTATTCCTACAATTTGAAGTCGTGCTCATTTTGCCAAGGTGTAACACCTTTGACAATTTCTACACTATTAGCCAGGGTGCAACACCTTGACTATCAACACTCGGTAAGATAAATATCTTACCTTTGAAATTAAACCATCGTTGTTATTGTCTAGGTGCAACACCTTTGACCCGTAACAAACCAATAGCCAAGGTGCAACACCTTGACTAACATCAGAGTTAAGGTAAAGGAACCTTATCTTTAACACAACCTTATATTATGCCGAATGCTTTAAAAGTTTCTTTTACTACTTGCTTTTTACCATAGTCACCATTGAAATCTTAATTGGCTCTGAAAAATTTTCCAATGTTATTTAAATGAAATTAAACATCCGTTTACTATACTGTTAGCTTAATATTAAAATTTTACTGATGGACTAGTGTTGTGTACACTAAATTGACAATGACATTTCGACACGTGTCGAAATGTCACATATACACAAAACCCCGGAACTAGATTAAATTATTTTTGATTCGCGCAGATTTTTGAAAAACAATAACTGTACTATTATTGTTATAAAAGCTCAGAATTGTTATCAATAAAATACATTCTTCGCTGGTAAGCCAAAGTCATAGCGGCGACCAAGCATACTAAAAGAAGGAATAGTCTTTCTTTTGCAGAAGTAGAGTTGAAAGAGACTGTTAAAACTTTGCGTAGCGGCGGCAAGTTCGCCAAGGTAAAGTTTCTGCTAATACTTTAAAAAAAAGACTACTACTCTGAAAAAAACTACTGTAAAAAAAAGACTGTTTGAATTTGCGTAGCGGCGACAGGCTCGCCAAGGCAAATACGGCAGAGTTCTTTTCCCTCTTTTTTTGGAAGGGCTAATTGTAGCCAAACATCAGCTTCTACGACTGATCTTATTACATGGCGACCGTGCCAACGGCGGACCGGAGTAATTTCAAGTCCGACCTTCCCAAAGAAGGAGGACCTCAGCCACAGGAATACCCGCGGATCACCCAGGCGCGAATGAACGAATCAAAATTAACAGCAGTTCCTTACGAGGACACGACGAAAGGAGAAGAAACGCAGAGGCAAAAAAGTATACCTAAGGAGGCTCCGAGCGGCACTTAGGAGAATAGCGACCGACGAAGATAACCCACCACCTTGGGAACGCCAAGGAGAATTATTCCAGCAGATAGAGGAGATAACTAACGAATTGAAAAAAAAACTCTAGCGCACCTGAACCGCTAGAAAACTAATTTTCGAAGAAATTGTCTTTGAGTGACACTGTGGAAAGACGTAATACACTTTTTTGTAGAATCATATCAACCATTCCTCGTTCAAAGCAACAGAACTCAACTGTAACACAAATTATGAAAATGTTCAGTGCTGGCAACATTTTCCCTACGAAGCAGCAATAAGTTAACCTTCACAAGCTCATACTTAAATCAACTTATCCTTTGAATTTCGTTCTCATCGGAGGATTTCGTCGAAAGCTTTAGCGGTTAACTTTGTTCGAAGCTGCCATCCAAAAAATGTTCAAAACTCGGGAAATTTAAAAATTAGTTTCTTATTTTTATTGCAAATGTTTTGCATATGTGTATGTTATTTGAAGCATCTGTTGATGCAATATTTACGAAAATGACTAAAGCTCGTTACCCTGTATCAGCAGCAAAGCAAAATATATACCAAATCTGCTTCACGTTAAACTAAACCCAATCAATAAATTTCGTTTCGATTGAATCACTGCGCTAGAAGTTATACGGGTGAAAAAAATTTTAGGGTTACCACCCTCAAAACTTTTCAAATTTTTAAAGCGTTAATATATGTTGTTAATTTTCATTGCAGGATCGTTCCCATTTGCAAATCTAAAGACATAATCGCGCAGTAAAGAAATTCCAAAAAATTACAAAAATGGCCATAGCTGGTAGCCTTTTCACGATTTTTGTACGAATATCCTATGACATTTGGCTCACATCAAATCTATTTACTGCATAAACTTCATTTTGATATCATGACTGCGCCGGAAGTTATAGGGAAAAAGCTTTATTTTTCTGAGCAAATTTGCAAGATTTAGGAGACAAAAATCACCATAGCTGGCAACTCTATTCTAATTTTTCAGCTAAATTTTCACCAAATGTTACCTTAAGTAAGATCCAAATATTGTGTGAATTTCGTTTAAATCTGATGGCTGAATCGGAAGTAATAGGCCAGAAACCGTTTTTTTTTCTCAGTGATTTTTCAAGGTGGCACCACTGCTGCAGGGTTGCCCGCATTTCAAAATCACTTCTGTCAGACCTGGTTCTAGCTAATACCAACATGTCCTGTGAATTTCATTATGATCGAATAATCCGGCCGTCAGTTCTCGTGAACAGAACTTTCGAGTGCTGAAAATAGAGGTAATTTAGTCATGGGTTGCCGTTCTTGTGCAAATCGGAATTTTAAAAATTTCAAATTGGCATGATGCACAAACGTAAAAATTTATCAATGATTTGAATTTTTTGTCAAAAATCAAAAAACTTTCAGGAGGTTCAATGATTTGAAGGATTATTTTTCAAGAGCCTGCCGCAGCTACAGGGTTACCTGCACTACCTTGGAAATCCATGTGTATTAAACTTTAGTCAACATAAATATGCTCTGTAAATTTCACGATGATCCAATGTTTTTGTCAGAAGTAATGACAAATCAAAATTTGAAAAAAAATCCTTGCCTATTTTTAGGCACGCTGCACCCACACACGGCTCAAAACTTCCAATTCTTTACCATAAACAAGCTAAGAACATAATAAGTTTTCATTCCCAATACTTTTTTTGAACAAAAATTCACGCTGCTTGGAAATATAGGAGTACCTCAAAATTCACTAAAACGCTCGCAGCTGCCAAAAGGTTTAGAATATCTGAATTTTAGCAAGTCGTGGACCTACCTACTATATACACCTACGTTTTCCGAAAGTTTCAGTTCAATCGGATTGGCCACTCCAGAGATTATCTCCCTTAATCATTTTGATGATATATATATATATATATATATATATATATATATATATATATATATATATATATATATATATATATATATATATATATATATATATATATATATATATATATATATATAACGAAATATGAATTTTCGGCGAAACGAGTTTAATACTACTTTTCTTCGAAAATTAGTAATAAACAAACAAAATTGTAAAAACATGACTATATATGGGGCATTTCACGTGAAGCGGACAACGAAAAAAAGTCGAGGTTCCGGATTTCGGTCATATTATGCAAGTAAACAAAGTGTTAGCTTTGTTGATTAAAAAAAAGATCCGATTCGTTGTGAAGTACAAATGAAACTGATTTATTGCAATAAGAAAACTATTTTCAACAGGTTTTAACAGGTTGCTGTTTTAAAAATGAATAGTTTTAACAGGTTGCTGTTTTAAAAATGAACAATTATTGAATTTGAGTAAATTGAGTTTATTGGTGGTATTGACCGGGTCACATGTCACCTACAGTTGGCCTCGTGTACTCCTCCCTCCTTAAATTTCTGCGTCCCGCAGAATGCGAGTGATTAAATGTGTGTCATGGGTTGAACTTAATAGGTTGAATCTCGCGCATGCTGGGGCTTGTGGAAGTTGATGTTATCGTCGGATGAAGTATTTGCAATGATGACCTATGTTTTTTGCATCTTAAGACTGTAAGTATAGCGAGAATTAGAATTAGAACTGTGGATAAACTTATATTGGTTATGGTCGAATATGAACGTTTGGTAAGTATTTCCTTTAACTGCTCTCTGTTCTTCAAGTGCGGGCTATGAAGATAAGGTATATTTAGTTTTATCTTCTCGTCGGATGGTGATAGTTGAAGTGCTGTTGGTAAGACCTGGACCGATGTCAACTGCTTGTTTTCGAATGTCCTATTGTTGATCTGGAAGGTCTCATTAGCGAATTGAATGATAAAACTCCCGTTTAGTTGTTTCGTGGAGTTAGTTTCAAGAAGTTCCCCATGGAAATTATCGAGGAAGATAGTGTTGTCGTTGATCAAGTCTACTATCTCGTCCCGGTTGTACTCGTATTGGCACTCGGCTTTCATCCCCCTTATCAATTGGCTAATGCAGTGGTCTCGTGGTAGTATTTGTAGTTGGTGTTCTTTACATATTGTGACATTGTTTATTATATTGCATTTGCCTTTGATCCCGAAGTATTCTGTATGGTTGGTTAGCAACTCGTCAAATTCCAGATACACTCGTTTTTGATTTCTTGTTGTTGCCTTGATGTTGATGTGACTGTACACGTCCTTACTCATTTTGGGTAATGAGAGGGTATATAACAGCGTAGCTCCTTTCATGACTATCGCTGGTTCTGCATATTCCAAAGCTTCGACTTCGTTTGCGTATGGGAGTGTTTCGACTTCAGTGATGAGATGATTTATTTCTTCTTTGTCCAAGAGATTTGTGTTGACTATACCTCCTTTTGCCAATTGTTCAGCCATCGTGATCTCATAAATCTCATTTCTCAGAATGCTTAGCCTGTTAAATAGCATTTGTTCGTATTTGTCATCTATTCTGTCGTCTAAATTTTGAACAATTTTATAATATTCTCGTAACATTTTGTCTGTTGATTCCATTATCTTTTTGTTGATTCAATACTGTTTGTTATTATTTCGGTGCAGCTATCCAGGTCAATTATATGAACTAGTTTGAAGCTACCAGTCAATATTCTTGTAGTAATTGCGTTGATACATATCAATGGTCCTTGACACTCAAATACCAGTGCACCCATGGTTAATTGTAACCAGTTTATTCTGAAAATAAAAGAGTATGACTTATTTTAGGGTGTTTTTTACGTGAGCTTTGTGGATTCGCCTTCCACTCATCGTAGTAACCGTTACTTTATTATCTTCTCCTACAGTTTCTTTTTTGCACAATGGTTTATTTTTTCCTTTAATTTGTTTGATAGCGGTGAATATTGCTTCTCCAGGTTTGTAGGTTTTAACGTTTTGTCTCTTCTTATTTTCTATTTTTAATCTTTTCTTCTGAATATTTTTAATTTGCTCCGCAAGGTCGATATTAATTTTCTCTCTGAAATTCAATAGGTTCTGGTAGTTTATTCGTTGCTCTCTGCCAAAATATATGTCGCTGGGTTTCCTTTTTATCACCGAATGTACTGAATTGTTGTATCTATCAACGGATATTTCTATAAGTTCTCTTGTGGACAGATCCGGTAATTCCTTTTGTAGGCACCGAGCGATTTCAATGATAGTTGAATGGACCCTTTCGATTGTACCGTTTACCTCACTCCTTTGAGTTGGAGTTAGGTACAATTGAATTCCCAAATTCTTGATGTAATTGGATATGATTGGACTGGTAAGCCCTTTTTCATTATCGATCACTAACATTTTGGGCACAGAGAAGTAATGTAATATTTTTATCAATTTTTCCCGTAGATGGAGCACGGACTTGTCTTTAATTCGGAAAAACTTGGTGAACTTCGAAAATTTATCTACGCAAGAAATGAATTTTTCGCCTTGGAACTCGAATATATCCATGTGTAGTATCTCCGTTGGGTATGTCGGTGTTGGTGTTTCTTGTAGTTGCGGCTTCGAAGGGTGTCGGTCATACTTGCTGCTGTTACATGTGTCGCAATTTCTGACGTAGTCCTTGATCTCCTTGGACATGTGTGGAAAATAATATTTTTCCAAGATTTGCGTCTTGTTCTCTTCAAAGTTTCGGTGTGCTCTTCGGTGCTCTGTTTCTATAATACGCATGCAATTTTCAACATTGGTGATATCTTCGACCACTCTCTGCGTCAGGCGAATTTTAAATTTACCGAAATTTTCCTTATAAACTTCCTGTAATAGTTGTATGTTATTCTCAGAAATTTTCAAGCCGTTAACGATGTTTGGGTTCAGTCTTTCTTTCAATACCCTTATGAGATTCTCTCGGTTTATGCTTTGAATTCTGATGTAGTGTCTGCGATATCCCGGATGTGGTTCCTCGTAAGCATAAACCGTTTTGCCCTCTGTTATGATCAATTGATTTTTGAATACGTTTATTGGAGCCTCGGTGTAAGGTATAAGATCGGTGCTGTCTTCTTCGGCACTATGCATAGTTTGTGACGAAGAAGTGAGAACGTTAGCCTCCACTTGCAATCTCGATAAAGCATCTGCAACATGGTTGGTTTTTCCGGGTTTGTAGATCAGCTCGTAGTTGTATTCCTCAATTCGAGCCTTCCATCTTTTCAATTTGGCATTATGGTTCTTATTGCTCAAACTGAATGTTAAGGGCTGATGATCCGTGAGTATTTTAATTTTTTTTGCCCCATACAAGTAATTTCTCAAGTTGTCCAGAGCCCAAACTATCGCCAACATCTCCTTCTCATTGGCGGCGTAGTTTTCCTCAGTTTATCTTTGTAGTTTATCGTAGTATCGTAGTTTATCGTAGTATCTATCGTAGTTTATCTTTGCCAATTTCTCCCTGAGAAAGGACTGCTCCAATCGCTTGGTTGGAAGCATCCGTGGTCAGAATGAACGGTTTGGAGAAATCAGGGAAGATAAGTATTTCTGGCGAGATTAGAAGCTGTTTTACGGTATTAAATGCTTTTAACTCATCTTCACCCATGCATATTTTCAACCTTTTCGATTGACTGGATTTAATTTGTCCTTTGTCGCCTCTTGTCAGATTTGTCAATGGTTTCGCGATTTTGGCAAAATCTTTTATAAAACGTCGATAGTACGACGCTAGGCCTAAAAAGCTTTTTAAATCTTTTAAATTTTCGGGTGGCTTAATTTTTTGAATTGCGGCGACTTTCTTCACGTCTGGCTTTATGCCTTCGGGAGTAATAACGTACCCTAAAAATTCGGTTTTGGTTTTCAGAAACTCGGTTTTGTTTAAATTAACTCGAAGATTGGCGCTTTCTAATTTAGAGAATATTTTGGCTATGTTTTCTAAATGCTCTTGTTCCGTTGCTCCGAGTATGATGATATCATCAACATAAACATAGCATATCTTCCCGATGTATTCCTTGAGGACATCGTCGATCATCCTTTGAAATATCGCAGGAGCGTTTTTCATGCCGAAAGGAAGTCGAGTAAATTCATACTTGCCGTTCATGGTGGAAAATGCCGTCTTAGGTATGTCTCTCTTCTTCATCTTTATCTAATGGAAGCCCGATGTAAGATCGATAGTTGTAAAGTATTTTGAGCTACCAATACTAGCTAGTGTGCTTGAAATGTCAGGAATTGGGTAAGTGTCTGCTATGGTGACGTTGTTTAGTTACTTAAAGTCCACGACCATTCTATATTTCTTCTCACCTGATGCATCTGCTTTCTTCGCAACAACCCAGATAGGTGAATTGAAAGGGCTCTTTGAGGGTCTTATTATTCCGTCTTCTAACAATTGTGATATCTGTTTTTCCACTTCCTCCCTCATGTTGGCAGGATACGGATAAGATTTCGCATATATTGGTGCGTCGGTTGTTGTCTTAATTTCAGCTTCAACGCTGGTGTTAACTATTTCGTGGTCATTGACGGGACCAAAGAGTCTTTTATGTGCCTCAATTATTCTGCTAAGCTTTTGCTTTACTTCTGGTTTAAGGTGACTATCCCGGATTTGGATGTTGTTGACCTGAATAGATTCTTTCCCTTTTAGAGGAATTTCTACATCTGGTTTTAACTTGAGTAAATTGTTTTTTCTGTCGATTATGGCTTCGAGTTGTTTAAGAGTATCATCTCCGATGATGCCATCCAAGGACTTAAGACCCGGAAGTACGAAAAAATGTATTATAAGATCAATCCCTATACTTTTGAAAAATTTTCCTGACACTTTTTCTTTGATTTCTATGTCTCCTCCTGCGGACTGAATATTGAAGACTTTATCGACTGGATGGGTTTTTGGTGCTAAGTCAGGCTTCACGAAGTTCTTATTAGCACCGGTGTCGATAAGAAATTTTAAAATTTTGCCGTCTCTAGTTCTGTACTCTAGGTATGGAACGCTAGAGAGGCTTGTGTCATAAAATTTTATTTCATCTTCCTGCTTGTATTCCTCTTCCTGTTGGTCGTTTTGATTCAGTTCGTCATTTTCTTCCAATGTTGGCTCTTCACTTATTTCCAGAGCGTTAACTCTTTGTTGCTTGCGGGGGTAATTATCGGATTCATTGTATCTCTTCGGAAGTTTACCAAATCCTGGCCGGTTCATGTAATCAAGTTGCCTAGTTTGAATCGATTGGTCCACCTCCATTGGGGTAGGTGGCTTCTGCGCCTGCGGCCTTGGGGGTGGTTGTGGGCGCTGCTCATGTTGGACGCGATAAATCTCGTTTTTTTGATTAATTGGTAGTGTCCTGGGTAGGGCTCGCGAGCCTGGTTTAGGTGGTTGTTGATTTAGATTACGCGAAAAGAACTGATTCATTGGTGCAGTTACAGAATTTGGCGTAGAAGTATTTCGTATATTAGCATTACGAAAATTTAAATTCTGGAACTCCAGGCACGATGCGTATGCTTCAGGTAGTGTTGAAGGCCTCTGGATGATCAACATTCTCGATAAGTCACCTCTCAATCCTCTATTGAAAACATCGAGAGTTCGATGCCTATATGTCTCTGTTAACACATTCATAGTTTCCAATGAGTAATCCTCAGTTTTCAATTTGTTGAGAATAAGCGAGAATTGATGATTGACATTGGCATAGAACTCATCTACACTCATAGCTCCCTGCATCATGGTGCTGAGTTGGTGTTCCAGCGTCCGAATGTCTCTCTTGTCGGCGTAGTGAAGAGATAAGCACTTTTCGATGGCACTCCAATTACCGTCGAATATGTTGTAGAATATTAAAGCAACGTCTGCGGGCCCTCTCACCTTTTGTCGAATACTCTGTAAAATAGCGCGGTATATCGGCTTGTCGCGAACCACTCCGTAATCTCTAAGAATACTCTCTACGTTGTGGATCCAGGAAACGTATTTCGAGGGATCTCCATCGAAGACTTGTAACTCCTTCACACAATCTGGCAGTCTTCCAATCTCTTTCAACTCCTCCGCGTTTTGTGGTGCTTGAAGTGGAACTTCCTGAATGTCAGTCATTTTGCTGGTGGTAGGCTGTATACGAGTCTCTTCCGTACTCCCAAGACTGTCGAGCTTCCTCTCCATTCTTTTACCGAGCTCGATTTGAGCATTTACGGCACCAACTAATTGTGTCAATACATCCTGTAGTTGTTCCAAGTCGAATAATAATCGCGAGTGTATTCCTGGAATCTCGGTTCACTAATAATAAATGCTTCTGCGCTTTTTTCTCTATAGAACACTATAAGAACTACTATATTGGGATCACTTGTTGGGATCACTTCACGTTAGATATATTTTCGATCACTTGTGTGAATTTGACCATATATTTTATTCAAATATTTTATTTAAATCATTTATTCATTGAAATTTCATTCAATTAATGCCAAAAAATTTGTTTAATTATTTCAAATATTGACAAGGCAAGTAAAAATGTTTTCAAGGTAAGTAAAATCTTGTACTTACATTAAACAAGAGGCTAGCATCTTTCTTGTGCAATTGCCTCTGAGTTCCATTCTTCCTTTCACACCGGATGCCAGATAAGGGGGTTTTGTATTGGATTCAATACTTCCGTCGTTGGTGGTGTAGGACAAGGCGTATTCTTCCCTTTTGGTTGTAGCGTTCACGGTTTTTTCACTGATTCGCACGTATTTGCACAACCTACTCGCGGTACGCGGCTCGCTCACATACACACTTATGTACCCGAAACTACTTTTTGCCTTAACTAGAAACGCAAATTTTCCCGATTCACGGTATTTTATGTACTCAAAAATACTTTTTGCTTTAACTAGAACGCAATTTTTTTCGATTCACGGTATTTTATGTACGCAACGATTCCCTAAGTGCTCGGGCGCCAGTAAACAAAGTGTTAGCTTTGTTGATTAAAAAAAAGATCCGATTCGTTGTGAAGTACAAATGAAACTGATTTATTGCAATAAGAAAACTATTTTCAACAGGTTTTAACAGGTTGCTGTTTTAAAAATGAATAGTTTTAACAGGTTGCTGTTTTAAAAATGAACAATTATTGAATTTGAGTAAACTGAGTTTATTGGTGGTATTGACCGGGTCACATGTCACCTACAGTTGGCCTCGTTTACTTGCATAATGGTACTTTTAGAGGATATGAACGTGGATCCACAATTTTTTCCTTCTATGAGGTTCAGTTGCCGATTTTGAGATTGAAAAAAATATATTACAAACATTAAACATATTGATTGGTATAGAAAATCAACTGTTCTTTTTAATTTTAAAATTAGATTTGGATTAAAAAAAATTTTCCTGTTTAAAACCGCAAGTAACCATTTCTACTCGTTATTTGAGTAACTTGGACCTGGTTAATTTTTTTTATTTTTGTAGTAAAACAAAGCTTAGACTATACTTGTTTTATCATAAAAATTTTAGAATGGGATGGCGAGTAGTTGGGAGGTAGGTGAATTTTAGTACATACAAGTCGTATGAAGCGTGACACCCGAAGCTTGATTAGGATAGCTAGTGAGTGTGAAAACAAAACATTTTTAGTAAAATTATTGCTATATCGTTAAAATATTATATATAGAGTTAATGTAGTTAAAATAAAGCGATAGATTTTCAATATTAAAAGTTGCTAATGCTAATTTATTTAATAAAAAAACAAACTCGTTAATGGAAAAATGAATTAATTTCACAGTTTTTACAATTACATATATAATTAACTAACATATAGAAGTTAAAATATAAAACAATTGCTAATGCTTATTTACGAAGTGAAAAAAAAATGATTTATGGAAAAACATTTTTTACTTGAACTTATATGACTTGGACCAGTTTAATTTTTTTTTATTTTTGTAACAAGACAAAGCTAAAACTATGCTTATTTGATGTTAAAAATTAAAAAGTTTAAAAGCATACTATATGTAGTTTGCCGTGATACTATATCCTGTATATAAATAGTTTCTATAACATACTTAAATTGTGTTCAAACTTAACCGACTACCCTACAGAAATGCGATTAGTGGCGCCAGTTTTTAGTTGAAAAAGGTCTTATTTTTTCATAAAAAGCCATATAATAGAAGGAGGTCAAAGCTATGTAATAGAAAGGGATGGAAGTGTGATGAAAGAGCCATTTTTGTTTTAGTTCTTTTTCAGCGCTTGAAGTGACTACGTAAATAAGTTGAATTGTGTGTATTATGTCTCCTTGCGGCTACCGATGTTTCAATCCTTTCACCTTGAGATTTCATCGGAAGGCTAAAGACCTAAGAAAAATTCAAAAAAAAATAGCAGAGAAGTGGAGATATTCTTCTATATGTACGTGTGTGGAAGCTGCAGGAAAAAACTGACCGTGAAAATACCTGCAAATTTTCAGCGATCTTGCCAATCATCAACTGATTTGTCTTTGTGCTCCCCGGGTTTATCATGCATTCCTGAAGAGAAGTATAAACATAGCTCAAAGTAAACTGATTCAACAATATACGACCAAGATCTTCTGACCCAATTAAAAGCAAAATTTAGCAATCCGTCTACATCTACTGCTATGAAAACTACGATACTGACTATAACACCTGAGTCATGGACCGAAAACAGACTTGCACAAGAATTCGGAACATCCAGGCGGCAAGCGAGAAAAGCAAAGCAACTTGTGGATCAGTTTTGTATATTAACATCTCCAAATCCACGAGGTGGCCGTAAGCTAGTAGTTGAAGCTATGAACTTAGTGAAGTGCTTTTATCTGCGAGAAGACATTAGTCGAATAATGCCCGGTAAAAAAGATTGTGTATCTATTAAGTTAAATGACGGAAAAAGAACGCAAATCCCAAAACAGCTTGTAATGTGTTACATTGACGAGCTTTACCAAACGTTTAAAAATGAATATCCGGATATCAAAATCGGCCTAACAAAATTTTTCACTTTGAGACCCAAACAATGTATCCTCGTTGGTGACTCTGGAACACATATGGTCTGTGTATGTATATATCACGAAAATGTGAAATTAATGATGAGTGGAGGAGACATTGACAATCTCACATCTGGAACTATTTTGGAACTTTCTACTTTCTACGCAAAATGATGTGTCCCAATCCTACGCCGAAATGTCATTTAACAATTTCAACAAAAAGCCCAAATGAAAGTTGCAAATCGTGTCCTGGCGTAAGTGCAATTCGTGATCATTTGAAAATGATATTTGATGATAATCAAGTGACAACCGTTCAGTTCGAAAAATGGGTTTGTTCAGACAGATTTACCATTTCTACTCATCTGATTGCATCCAATGATTTTGTGGACAGCTTTTGTCACACGTTGGATGCCTCCAAACCCCATGCTTGTATTGCAGAGCAACAATCTCATTATTTTAAAAATCTAAAAGAAAATATAAACGATGGGAAAACTTTAGTACAATGCGATTTTGCTGAGAATTATTGTTTTGTTGTACAAGCTGCTGCTCCAGCTTTTCATTGGAATAATGACCAGGCAACACTTTTGACATCAGTCTATTACTATAAAGTTGGAAGTAAAATAGAACATGGTAGTATTTTCAGAAAACCCTTCACAAACATCTGTCTGAAGAAACAATAGCTGTGTCAAAAATTATATACATAACAGATGGGGCCCCACAGCATTTTAAAAATAGATTTAATTTTGTGACTCTATTTTATTATAAAGCTGATTTCAAGACAGAAACTGAATTTCATTTTCACGCGACTTCGCATGGAAAAGGCCCATGTGATGGTCTCGGTGGTAATTTGAAACGACTGGCAACACGTGCGAGTTTACAATTACCTTATAGTAAAGCTATTACTACACCTTTACGTTTTTTTCATTGGGCAAAGTCGGTTTTATCCCTAACAGCCACTTACTGTTGCTCATCAGAGGAACTTCAACGCCAGAGAATATTTTTAAAACCACGGTTTGATTCCTCTATTCCCGGGACTAAGGAACTTCACTGTTTTATTCCAGTTACTGAAGGCCTTCTTATAAAAAGAACAAGTTTATGTAATGAGTGTCAGATTGTAAACATGGTGAAATAAATTCATTTTTCCATAAATCATTTTTTTTCATTTAGTAAATAAGCATTAGCAATTGTTTTATATTTTAACCTCTATATGTAGGTGAATTATATATGTAATTGTAAAAACTGTAAAATAAATTCATCTTTCCATAAACAAGTTTTTTTCTTTATTAAATAAGTTAGCATTAGCAACTTTTAATATTGAAACTATATAGCTATATTTTAACTATACTAATTCTATATATAATATTTTAACGATATAGCAATAATTTTACTAAAAATATTTTGTTTTCACACTCACTAGCTATCCTAATCAAGCTTCGGGTGTCACGCTTCATACGACTTGTATGTACTAAAATTCACCTACCTCTTAAACTACTCGCCATCCCATTCTAAAATTTTTATGATAAAACAAGTATAGTTAAAGCTTTGTTTTACCACAAAAATAAAAAAATTAACCTGGTCCAAGTTACTCAAATAACGAGTTGAAATGGTTACTTGCGGTTTTAAACAGGAAATTTTTTTTTTATTCCAAATCTAATTTTAAAATTAAAAAGAACAGTTGATTTTCTATACCAATCAATATGTTTAATGTTTTTAATTTTTTTTTTTCAATATCAAAATCGGCTTCCAAAAAAAACCCTTCATCAGCTTCTTCAATTCTTCACAAGCCCATAACTCGGCAACTGAACCTCATAGAAGAAAAAAATTGTGGATCCACGTTCATATCCTCTAGAAGTACCATTATGCATAATATGAACGAAATCCGGAACCTCGACTTTTTTTCGTTGTCCGCTTCACGTGAAATGCCCCATATACATACATTTAAAAACAATTAGTGTAGCATGAATTAAATAAAATAAATATAAATGAATTATTCTTGTAAATTATAATAAAACACAAAAAAAAACACAAAAAAACTAAATGAAAACAAAACAAACACAATATATATTTTTATTAAGATACCAAACAAAATCTATGGTTCATGGTATGAATATTTTTTAATGGAAGAGCAAATTAGTGTCGTATCAAAAATTATGTTAATAAATTTTAAAAAAACTCCGGGTAGGGAATACAAAAGTGATACCATAATAGAGAAGTTAAACGATATAGAGGATTTAAAGAGAAAAGCATTAGATACAGAAGATAGCCCAGAACTACAAAAAATATTCTTCGACACATAGTGTAGCGAAAGAATTATTAGAAGAAAAATTAGAACTAGCAGTAGCAAATGAAATGGGAACTTTTAATATGGAAGTAGCATTAAAATCATAACCAACTTTCAATGGAAACCCAAAAGAAGTAGATGCATTTTTAACCATAGTTGGGTTACTAAATGAAAGTCTGAATGAAGAAGGAAAATTGAATTTATTAAATTTATTAATTTATATTAAATTTCGTTAAAAACGTAAAGTTAGGAGCAAGCGTAAAAGTACAGCTAAGTACATTAGAAATAAACAATTATTCAGCACTAAAAAACATTTAAAGAATAGGTACAAAAGTAGGAAAACCTTACAGCAAGTTCACACGCAATTGGCTCAGCTACAACAACGCGGAACTGTAGAAAAATATGAAGAAAAATTGTCTGAGCTCATTAGTGAATTAAGTGATATACAAATAAGTAACCTAGGACAAAATACGACTGTACAAGAAAAGTCCAATGATTCTTACGCGCTTACCATTTGCAAGAATGGATTAAATGAAACTCTTAAGCCTACTATTTTTGCTGCACAGCCTAAAACGTTTATCGAAGCGATACAGATCGCAACTGAATTTGAGACAAGTAATAGAACACCGGAAAATATAATGTATATCAATACAAGACAGAATTATAATGAACAATATAACCATAACAGTAGAAACACATTTAATAATAATAACACGTCTCATAGCTATAACAATAATAGAAATTAGGCACGAACCAGAATAGAAATTATAGAGACAATTATAATTCGAGACAAAGTGAAATGAACAATTCAAATAATTACAGAAATAACAGAAATACTTATGATAATAGAAATAACGAGTGGAATCAAAATAATACTTATAGAAACAACAATTATAGAAATAATAATGATAGAAACAATCACAGCTCCAGGGGGAATGAAGTAAACCATCAAAATCACAGAAACTACCATAACAGCAGAACTAATAACAGAAACTTCAACGATAGGAGACAACGAATAAATACAGTCCAGGAAAACGTGACGAGCCTGGAGGCCAGCGACAACGAACAATAAAAGTTGACCCCGGGACCAAGACAGAAAAAATATTATTACTTAACAGACAGCTCGAGAATTACGTCTCAATTTACTGCAAGGATAATAGAAAATATTTCAAATTATTGGTTGGCACTGGAGCAGATGTGTCACTGTGTAAAGCAAGTGCGATTCCGGATGACCAACTCATAAATGAAAATAAACTATGTAACTTTTCCGGAATAACAGAAGATCAAATACAATCGATTAGAACAACTAATTTAAATTTGAGTATTGATGGAAATAACATTAATTTTCCATTTTAAATAGTCGAGTCTGATTTTCCTATTCTTACGGACGGAATATTAGGAAGGGATTTTCTTACCCAAAAATTAGCAAGAATAAATAGCGAAACATACACAATAACAATAAATATCAATTATGAAGACTATACTATACCCATCGCTACAAGAAAACATAGAGTTACAGTACCACCAAGGTGTGAATACGTCTGTCCCATCGATATTAATATAGAGGAAGATAGTGTAACCACTAATAAAGAAATTAAACCAGGAGCCTATATAGCCAGTTCAATAATCCCAGAAAAAGGCGTAAAACACATTAAGATATTAAACACAAATGAAGAAGAGGTAATACTCGAAAATTTTAAAATTGAAACCGAACCCTTAAGAAACTTCAAACCATGTGAAACGAGTAAATCAGTAGCCCGAAACATCAGAGACGAACAAAGATTTAAATACTTATTAAAAAATGTTAAAATAAATCATCTGAATGCGAAAGACCAGAAGTCTCTATTAGAAATTCTTAAAACATACCAACATTAATTCCACTTAGGAGGTGAACCTTTATCCACAAACAACTTTTACATTCAAAAAATACAGGTTACATATACCACACCGACATACATAAAGAATTACAGGTTACCTCATACACATATTAACGAAATAAACAAACAAGTACAGGAAATGTTAGACAGCAATGTCATCGAGGACTCAACCAGCCCCTACAACTCACCACTACTTCTAACACCGAAGAAGAGTGAACTAGGCGCAAATAAATGGAGACTAGTAGTTGATTTTAGAGCACTCAATAAGAAAATAGTCAACGATAAATTCCCTCTAACAAGACTGGAAGATGTTCTAGATAGTCTGGGGAGAGCTAAATATTTCTCTACTTTAGACATGACAAGTTCATTCCATCAAATAGAACTTACGAAAGAGTCACTACCATTGACAGCCTTCTCTAACTATCAGTTAGAAGGAACTATCAGTTTAAACGACTACCCTTCGGTTTGACAATTTCTTCCAACAGCTAACCATAGCTCTGAGTGGATTGGACTCAGCAGCTTTCCTATATGTAAATGATATAATTGTTTTCGGCTGCAGCTTAGCACACCATAATCCAAATTTAGTACGAATACTTGAGAGATTAAAAAAATATAATCTTAAGCTAAACCCTAAAAAATGAAATTTCTTGAGAAGCGAAGTGGTTTACTTGGGACATTTAATAACCAAGGATGGAGTTCGCACTGACCCCGGGAAACTAGATACAATCAAAGAGTACCCAGTACCAATAAATCCAGACGAAGTCAGAAGATTCGTAGCATTCGCCAATTATAACCGTCGATTCATTCACGACTTTGCTAAAATAGCAAAATGTTTCAATGACCTGCTAGAAAAGAAAGTTCAATTCAAGTGGACAAAGCAATGTCAAACAACTTTTGAATTACTTAAAAGCAAACTAACGAATGCACCAATTCTAAAATACCCGGACTTAAGCAAACCACTCATAGTCACAACGGATGCATCAGACTATGCATTAGGCGCAATACTGTCACAAGGTGAAAAACAAGGGAAAAACGAATTCAAAAAGATATTCAATCAATTACAACAGTGTGTTCAATCAAAAGGCAAAAAAACTCTAAGAATTATAATATACAAACCCCCCAAAAGAATAACCGTTAAAATAACACAATTTAAATTGATAAATGATTACCATACATCACCCATAAGAGGACATTTAGGTGTGAGAAAAACGACATTAAAACTCAAACAGAAATACATATCGAAAAGTATGAACGAAATGATAAAAGCATTTATTAACAATTGTGAAACTTGTGCTAAAAATAAACAGACATAACATATAAAAGAAAACCAAATTACAACAGACACATCTGCTAACACATTCGAAACAATCATCATAGATACAGTAGGGCCACTTAAGTTGAGCAACAATTATAGATATATACTCACAATGCAGTGCGAATTATCAAAATATGTTATTGCCTATCCAATAGAATAAAAAGACGCTAAAACATACAACACTAGCCCCCATGTAGACACACAATATTCCCCATACGAACTAGTATATGGCAGATTACCTAATCTACCGAAAGACATAATAGAAAAGGATGA